>CAJNOJ010000031.1:240019-614966 GCA_905250025.1 Adineta ricciae
TGAGACATTTCATCAATTCGCTACGATGCATCATTCTCAAACAAATACTTAAAATAATTCTAAAAATTGATTGTCTAATGTCAGATATATTTTCCTTTTCTTTTCGAAGAATGTTATATGTGTACATATATATAGAGAAATAAATATATATTACAAATATCTCCATTCATATTTGTCGATCGACGCGGTCAAGGAAACGATCTATTATGAAAAAACGAAAGACAGTTTTCGACCATGACACAAGTTTGATCTCTCAAACAGGTGTAATCTTTGAGCACAGAAACCTGATGATGTTTAACTATGTACTACAATTAGGTAATCTTTGATGAGTAGATGCATATGTTCTATTCGTATTAGTTTCCAAGGTTTGTTTACTGGATGATTTTAACCAATATCAGTGCTCCGATTGTATAGAACAACAAAGCGAGATGTCAGGATGTAAAAGAAAACAATCAGTACAAGAAAAAAAAGCGAATTACCGGTACATCTTGTTTAGGTGATTATAAAGAAATACGAAATAGTGTATAAGAATAGATACAAGCGAATTGTATTTCATCCTGTTTTAGTATCCTTTCAAATGTCAATCTTCAATTGCGTGCATAATGAATTTCAAGTTTTAAAGGATTAATATTTGCGTCGTTCGGAACAAAACTTGAAACTTTCTTGCAAACATCCTTATTGACATAAACTTCTACTTGTAAATGTTATTCATTTGCATCATTTACTTAACTTCTATTTATACGCGATATTTACAAAACAGCCCGATATAAATATAATCAACATTGCAGAAATATTCAATTTAGTTTTCTATTAACGATGACACATTTACAAACTCGTAAGGAAGGTGATGAAGGTATTTCGAATGTTGAATTTTGCACGAGATCGGATGAAACTCGTCGTAATCGTCGACTACAATCATTTGTTGATTGTTATGGTGTTGAAAAGCCGAGTTTATCCACATTTGAACAAACGAAACGATACACGAAGAAGAAATGTTCTTCAGTTACCTTTGAATGCTGTATTAACATACTTCTCAAACGAATACCTCTTTTTCGTTGCTTAAAAACTTACAATCTTCGAAAAGATCTTTTCGGTGATATCATCGCGGGAATAACCGTCGCGATTATGCACATACCACAGGGTAAAACAAACATTTAACATGAGAAAAAGTTTGAATTTCTATAATCAATAAAAGGTATGGCTTATGGAACACTTACAACTTTACCACCTGTTTATGGTAATTTAGTGGAAAACATATATGAACTGAAGATAACTTTTTTTACTTATAGGACTCTACGTTTCATTTTTTCCGGTTATTATCTACATGATTTTTGGCACATCACCACATTTATCTTTAGGTAATTCACTCGAATTCAAGTTTATCTCTAATTGCGAAGTATGTATTCTAGGAACATTCGCAATTATATCGTTGATGACTGCACAAGCTATTGACAGTGTTTCGTTCGAGCCATCGAATATAGTTACTCAAAATGGAACCATTGCAAATCTGACAGGTTCATCATCCGTTGATATCAAATTACATGCAGCCACTACTCTTGCTCTTCTTGTCGGTCTTATTCAAGTATACAAACCTCGATACATCTAGAACATGTTCTTTAATCTGCTCTCTTTCTATTTTTCAGCTATCGCTATCCTTTCTTCGACTTGGATTTCTAACTGTTTACTTAACTGAACCTTTTATCAGTGGATTCACTACCGGTGCCGCAACACATGTTTTTACAAGTCAGATTCCATCAGCTTTTGGGATTCGTTCTCCGCGTGGAATCAATGGAGCATTTAAATTGCCGCGAATATACGTAAAATTAATTCAATCAATCTTTTCGCATATCAATTGGATATCCACAGCCATTGCTGCTGTTTCTATTGTTACTTTATATATCGCGAAATATCTAAATGATCGATATAAATCAAAAATTCGAATTGTTCTTCCGTTAGAATTAGTTCTTGTACGTTCAAGAAGATATTTGTTTTATAATGAAAGAAATCATTCAGATTGTTATAGGAACAACGGTATCACATTTTCTACAATTACATTCAAAATATGCGGTCGCAGTTGTTGGACAAATTAAACGAGGTTTACCGGCGCCTTCACTTCCATCATTCGATCATACGGATAAATTACTCGTACCAGCTATTACTATAGCTGCTGTTAGCTTATCAATCTCGATATCAATGGCCAAAATGCTAAGTCGGAAACATACGTATAAAGTCAGTTCAAATCAAGTAAGTCAGAACTTCAAATGAAGAGAAACAACGAGATGATTTGATCTGATAATTAGGAATTATTAGCTTATGGAATGGCCAATACAGTATCGTCGTTCTTTCAATGCTATCCGAGTGCAGGCTCATTGAGTCGTTCAGCTGTACAAGAAGGTAGTGGAGGAAGAACGTTACTTGTTGGCGGTTTTTCTTCACTCGTTTTGGGCTGTGTACTTGTTGCGTTAACTCCTCTATTTCAATCATTACCCATGGCTTGCCTTGCTGCGATTATTATTGTGAATTTAAAAGGTTTATTCCTTCAATTAAAAGACTTCATGTTATACTTTCGAATTAGCAAACTTGAATGTGTAAGTCGTTGGCAAATAGTACAAGTAAAAAGTTTATTATTCAAATTTGTAGATATTATGGACAATCACTTTTGTAACCGTTGTTTTATTCGATGTGGATATTGGCCTGTATGTTGGATTAAGCACGTCATTTTTTATTAATACTGTTCGCACTCAAAGGTAGTTTGAAGGCGGAATGATATTTTCGTTTTCTTTTTCTTTTTCTTTCTCGTCTGCTCCTTCTATTAGACCTCGATTTTTTGTCCTTGGTCAAGTGGATAATACCGGTATTTATAAAAGTACAACAAATTTTCCATCTGTACGCTTATAGTTTATTCATTTCATTAACTATTCTCTCGGTTTCTACATGTCTAGGTTCAGCAATATCCGGGTATTAAGATTCTTCGATTTGATGAATCACTTTATGCATGTAACGCACCATTCTTCAAACGAAAATTCTACGAATTGATTGGTATGGAAACAACCGAAGAACCGATTGTATCTTGTCGTAGACCAGAAACATTCGACACGAAGACTGATGTTCTATTAAAATATATCATTCTCGAATGTTCACCATTCAATTACATTGATACTGTCGGTGCGAAATTACTCATTCAAGTGAGTAACACAAACTGACTCGACGATTTTTGCTATGTATCGCATGTTTTGATAGATTTTTAATGATTTGAAAAAACGGGGTATTCAATTATATTTAACAGAATGTCGATGTAAGTTGTAGTTTGACTGGAATCGTTTGATTTGTTGTGTTGATTTTAGATGAAGTCCGCCATACACTTGATATCATGAAATTCTATGAAAAAACAGAATTGCATACGATTTATGTGACCACTCACGATGCTGTAATGACAGCAGTTGCAGCGTTAAATCAAATCCCAACGACAAATAATTGAATTTTCGTTTTCTCTAAAACGGTTTTGCTATTCAAAAGGGGGGGGGGGGGGGGGGGAAGATCTGTAGTTAATTTTTTAAAAAAATTCTCTAATGTTTCTGTAAATCTTCATTATTAAATTCGATGTAGTAAATGGCAATAATTGTTCTCTATTGCTTCATATAAATACATAATATATTAGTCCAATAAAGAAAGAAGAAAAAAAGTATACGAAGAAGATTTCTTATTGTACAGACAACAAAAAGAAAAGCCAAAGCAAACAATTCCGTAGGTTATGATTGTTTCTCCGAAAAATTCGAAGTTGCCATTGTATCACTGTTAATCATTTGATTCAATGAGTCAATTTCAAAGAGCTTGCACTCGCGCATAGTACAGATTCGAACTGGTCAATGAAGCCAGATCTGAGGAGAGAGTAGGTCCGTATCTTCCTTGTTGTTGTGGATGAAGATATTGTTGCTGATGTCTTGTAATCGGAATAGAATCAACACTATTGGCGATATAATCATTACTTGTTCGAGTTGTCGTTGCTGATGGAATCATTGTACCGTTATGATGAATCAAAGGTTGTCGAGGTTTGACCGAAGATTTCAAAGCATCACTTGAATGTGAGTGATGACTGTGATGGCGACTAGATTTTTGATGACGATGACGACGACAACAAAAAATAGAGAAGAGAATGATACCAAGTAAACAAAGTGGAATGATAATCACGTAAAATAAATGATTATTCAGATTCGCTGAAGGTATCGTTGCTGAAAAAGGCAAAGATTTTGGGCTTTGATTTGCACAAGAATAGCAATTGATCGCTTCTTTACCTTTGCGACGATCGATGACATCAATGAAAGCTTTTTTATAATTCGTGGCTCTATCATTTTGGGTTAAACATATATATTGTCCACTTTCTCGAGCAGTTGCTTCAGGAATAATCAGTGGTTTCGAGAGAACACTATTGGGTTCTTGCCGTAATTGTTGTTGATTAAAATTTTCCAGACTTTCATATTGTTCAGAGCCAAAGACAATAGCATCAGGTCGAAATAGTTGTTGAACGTCAATTTTTCTTAGCCATTGAATTTTGGTTGAAAGATCATTGGTTTGAACACGGCAATTTAATACTACTGTTTGTCCCAAATCAACACTCGCATTTTGGGGATCATTACCAACAAATTGTAATTTCTCTACAAAGAAAAACATTTTTAAATGGAAAATCTATTTTTTAAATTCATTACCTGTAACAACAAGGATATAAGTAGCATTAATAGCGCCGAATGAATTAAATAGTTCACATGTATAATTGCCAGTATCAGACTGACGTAAGTCTTTAATAATTAATATCTGACTTCTATAAAAAAAGATAATCTATTCATCAAATTCAATGCATATTCATGGAGCTTACTGTGTAACACCGTATTCATCTTCGGATAAGATTCGCCCATTCTTCTTCCAACGTATTTCTGGTAACGGTTTACCAGAAGCTAAACATTTCAACTGTACAGTTGTACCTTCAGGTTGAATAACTTTCGTTGGTTCCGAATGACCACTACCATCCGTTCGTGAGACAAATTCTGGTGCTTCTAAAAGACACATACGAAATCATTTCAAACCAAACAAATAGACAATCTAAATACCTCCACTCGGTGATTCAATATCCCAAGGAATCAAACTTTGTGAGTCATATTCATTTGCATTATTCGATGATGTTCGATTTGCTATTATTAAATCGAATTGATTTGTATGTTTGATGCTTTAAATGAAAACTTACATTTAACATTAACACGAAATTGTACTTGTACACTGCCGAATCCATTGACAACATTGCATTTGTACAGACCGCCATCCGTCGACTGTGCTTTTGGAATTTTTAATAGAAAACGTTTGATTAATAGATTCGTTGATGACCATATAGGTTCAAGATCTTCATTATTTTTCAACCATTGAATTGATAAATCAGGGGTATTAATCACTGGACATTGTAACTCAATCGGATCGTTTTCATCGACATTTAACGTTACAAAATTGGATGCATTCGGAAGAAGAGTCGGTGGACCTAAAATGTCATTAATTTACTTCAATTTTGACCAGTCTGGATTAACCAAATTATCCATTCAATCTTTAATTTACGTGAGAACTCACAAATCTCTGTCTCTAATGATATTCTCTCCATCATCGTGTCCAAACAGTTTCAACTCTCAAAAGAATAGGGCCACTAACAATGCTAATTTTCAATGAGCTCTTTGAAGTTTTTATCAAGATGCATTATCATTGATCTTTGCGCATAACAAAAGCCAGTCGTGTTTCTTAGCTTGATAATGATCAACTTCTTTCTAATTTGTTGCAGTTTCATTAGAAAATGTTAGTCATACTTACCTCGTGCGAGAACATGCCCGATGTAAACAACAAGTAAAGGAAATATTAATTGATTCATTTGTAAATTGACTCGGATCTAGAATGAATTGAAAACAATAATCTATTGAGACATTCAATTACATTACTTTCTCAGAATACTAAATACAAGTGTTCAATTAAATAAGGAGAATTATTCTAATCAGTATTACTCTCGCTGACCAAGACGACTGAAAGTTCATTCAATCTACTCGATCATTTCAGAATGACAACTAAACAATCGATTATCAGTTATCTATGCATGACGAAGACTATGCAATAAATAGCAAAAGATTGTAATCATGTGTCTGCGCGGAGTATCTTTCCATTCCATATTTAGAGAGAGAGGGAGATAAAAAAAAACTTCTATCTAAGCAATCATCGAGTTAAAACATCTTGCGTGAAAGTTATGCATTTCGATCGAGCGGAATTGTTTATCTCGACAAACGGTCTGATGATTATTTTCTCAATTGTGAAATATTGACTTGCGAAGTGAACTCTCATATATTCAAACAAAGTAATCATAGATCGGACAGCAAACGTGTGTACAGGCGTGCACCCACTCGTCAAAAGCGTATAACCTTGAATGAATAGGCTCATTCATCATCATCTATCCGTACAATGTTCATGGTTCAGCTACATGTGTGCATGAGAAAAAAAAGATCAAGAAACAAAAGGGCATCTGTATATATTTGTTTGGATGATGTCTGTCTTCTATTCAGAATCAATGGAGGAAAAAAACACTTCTGACGCAATGGTCTATCTCAATTGAACGACAAATAAAAAGATCAAATAATATTCACACATATACCTAAACATTTCTCACTTATCATATTTTTCAATTTAACAGTTCGTTCTAAATGTCAATAAGCTGCTTCGTCTTCTTGGTTTTAGATTGTTTATGAAACGTGAGAGAGAGAGAGAAAGAAAATAGATATCGATCACAGATGTACGTAAATCAAAATCATTGATAAGAAACATTTTTATCAGCTCAGCTGTTCAAATTTATCTCCCATTGGTTGATATGAATGAAAAAGAAAGTAAAACGACAATACACTTACTTTTCTTCACGTCAACTTCTTCGTATTTTTGTCTGTTATTAAAATAAAATTAAAAAAACCGAATAGTTTAATAATTGACCGTTTGTGTTCAATCTCTTTCAATGTGTGAAATTGTCTTTTTCGTTTGTTCAAAATCGATCTATAATGATGATGATGATCATCATCATCGAGCAAGTTTATGTGAACGTCTAATGATGGAAGAGGACGAATAACAAGTGGACGTGCACAATAACGAGAATACGTAGCAGCTATCGTTATAGTGAAGGGAAAAAAAGGAGGAAAGAGAATGTACATATATCTTATACATTCAGACAGAGATGAATCGAAAGAGAGAAGAGAAGAGAAGAAAAAAAAAGAATTGTTCAGTAACATCAGCAAATCAATCAGAATAGGAAAAGAGACAGACGAGTACTAATTTACAGATAGACAGGATAAAAAGCTCTGGCTACTATCATGGGAAGTGCCTGTCAACGAAGTTGCNACGTCAACTTCTTCGTATCTTTGTTTGTTATTAAAATAAAATTAAAAAAAAAACGAATAGTTTAATAATTGACCGTTTGTGTTCAATCTCTTTCAATGTGTGAAATTGTCTTTTTCGTTTGTTCAAAATCGATCTATAATGATGATGATCATCATCATCATCGAGCAAGTTTATGTGAACGTCTAATGATGGAAGAGGACGAATAACAAGTGGACGTGCACAATAACGAGAATACGTAGCAGCTATCGTTATAGTGAAGGAAAAAAAAAGGAGGAAAGAGAATGTACATATATCTTATACATTCAGACAGAGATGAATCGAAAGAGAGAAGAGAAAAAAAAAGGAATTGTTCAGTAACATCAGCAAATCAATCAGAATAGGAAAAGAGACAGACGAGTACTAATTTACAGATAGACAGGATAAAAAGCTCTGGCTACTATCATGGGAAGTGCCTGTCAACGAAGTTGCTTGTGTTAACTATGCATAGTTGTACATGTCGGCACAATCATCTAATGAATATAATAATAACGAGGGAGCGTCGAATGAAAATGAACGCGTGTTAAAAATGAATTTTTAATTTCATTGTCTTTGCGCTTCTTTGACTCACGCACATCTACATGCATGAAACGCTCGATAGTTACTTATCGGATTCATCAAACCATCAAAAAGAAATGGGTGGTCGGCAATTATTGACAACACACACAATGAAGGACAGGAAGCGAAGATTATTTTATTATAATCATCATTCATTCATCCAAATGTAAACTACCAATGAGTGGAATGAACAGATGCGTGACAAATCAATATCTACCTATACGTGTATCTATATCAATTGCTCGATTTCAACGTATCTTACATTCAGATCGATCAAGATAAATAACATTGCTCATTCTTCGTTCGTATATTTATTTATCTGAAATTTCGCATGTTATATGACTTCATATGAACAGATAGATATTATTCTTTCCGTATTTACTTTATTTCTCTTTCTCTCTTTTTTCTTCTTTAATCGTTATTGATGATACTTAATCCTTTCCTACATCACTTTACAACGATGCAATGAAATCTGAGTCGCTTTGATGTGTTCAATCTCCTGGTGTGATCCTAATATCTTGAGTACATATTGATGCAATGTTCGTTCTATTCTGGAATTTATTTCCTTCAAGTGTTACTGTTCACCATTCATTCTTTTCGAATATGTCAAAGTCAAATGAACATTTCTGATTAATTTTTCAAGTGTTTTTCCTCTCTATGCAGACATAAGATTGATTTCGAGCGTATCAAGATATCAATTGTTAGAAAAACAAAAATATCTTTCAATGTGTGAGAAAGATAATCATTCTTCGCAGTTCAATAAGATAAACACAACTACACCCAAACAACAATAATGATGAACGGATGAACAGATGAGAACTAATTCGACAAACAATAGATGAACGAAGAGAGAATGACTAAGAAGCGTCGTGAAGGGCGCGTCATTCAATCTTTTGTTAAACAATCGAGATATAAACTTGAATTCGAATGTGAAATTCCATATGGAATAAGAATTTAATTTGAAAAAGTCAATGTATATTTTCTTTATTCAGATACGTTTGTGTACAATCAACAATTGTGAATAGAATACACTCGAAGATAAGCTTATTTTTCTATGAAATATGATCTTGTATTAGATGAGTTCTCCTATGGATGAGAAGACAAAAGAGACAAACAATTTCACGCGATTGTATCAATATGATAAGATGTTTAATGGAGAGATTTTGACTTCTATTGTAAGTTTAATAGTCAACGTTGATAATAAAAAACGAAGATACAATTGAGATTAAGAAAGAAAATCAAATCAATGCTGTTTGTAATACTTGTTGGTTCTTTACCAGGCAATTCTGGCGATAAAACAACGCGGAAACTTGCGAATACACAGTTTTCTCAGCTCATCAATAATTAACCATGACATACCGAATCCTAATGTTGGCATAACATATTTTACAGGAACAGGACCTGTGCTGAAAACTTGATTAAACCATGCTACTTGTGTAATTAGCAATTGAACACCAGCCGAGATAATCATAGCGCCAAAAACATACCAATTTCTACCTTTGCCCCAGAATGGATTGTGCTCGAAGATCGATGTATATCGTGTGCGTGTTGCAAAATAGTTAAAGAATTGAAATAAACAAACCGAACAATAGTAAACTGATTGAGCGACATATGTCATTGTTATTAATTCATCATTTGTGTATGGAGTTTTGGGATCAATGCCAAAATTCTCAAAGGTAAACATGAAGGAATAAAATGGTACACCTTTGTCAATCCAGTAATAACAGAAGCAGAAGAATCCAGTGAAGCATTCGAAATTACCAACGAACATGTAAGCATGGAAAAGCAATTTGAGATTTAATAAATGATCTTTCGAACGAATTGATGGTGCGCGGGACATGATATCGCGCTCAGGTTTTTCTGTTACCATAGCCAGTGACATAAACACATCTAAAAAATTGGATTAATAGTAAGATAGTTGCCAAGAATTTTCTATGAACGTACCATTAACCATACAGAAGACAGTGGCAAGAAATGCGGACAATGCCAACGGCATTCCAAACCATAGATTGAAAAACACAGGCCAGATCTGTGACCATGAACCTATGAAGTAATCAAATGTAAAAGAAAGAATATCGACGTACAAATGTCAACTTACCACCAGGTAGTAAGTATATAGCAACTTTCTTCAAATTGTCACTTAATAAACGACCAGTTTCGATGGCTTGAATGATTGATGCGAAATTATTATCTAGAAGAACCATATCACCTGCTTCTTTTGATACTTCAGTTCCGGATTGCATGGCAACACCCAGATGAGCACATTTCAATGCAGGCGCATCATTCGTACCATCGCCGGTTACAGCAACAATCTCAGCTCGTCGTTGAAATTCGGTCACTATACGTAATTTTTGTTCGGGCGATGTTCGTGCAAATACAAGTTCTTGATGCGATAACACCCAGTCCCACATGAAATCGTCCATATGATTGATTTCGGCACCGGCGACGACAACTGCGTATGGAATGTATTCCATTTTCTCGGTGGGTTCAATATCTGTTTCAGGTTCTTTCACTTGATTTTTACATGAAGCCCAAGCTCGTTTATACCAAGGTACCTTTTGAATTTTAGCACTTTTACCGGTGGCCGATGCTCGTCGTATCATTTCCTTAGCGTTGTTTGAAAGAGAATCGGTTCGTTTTGCTTCACCAGGTGGATGCTGTTGGATTAATCGATCATTACGATACAGATTCAATACCGGTTCATCGTTTGCATTTCTTTCTAATTTGAACGTATCAACACCATTCATATCGGCAATTTCTGGTGTTAGGATATGAACTTGTTTAGCAATTGCCTTCGCTGTTGTTGGATGATCACCAGTGACCATTGCAACACGAATCTGAGCACGACGTGCTTTCAGCACAGCATCAGGTACTTCAGGTCGAGGTGGATCGAGCAAAGAGAAAAGACCGGCAAAACAGTAGTTGTTCGATGGAAATCCACAAAGATCTTCCTCGTTGTCTGACGAATTTGATCGTTGTTTGTTTTTGTAAGCTTCGATCATTTCGTCAAATTGTTGCCGTGTGATTCTTTGTTGACACATAGCAATAACACGATTACCATTCTTGCCTAATTCTTCTTGTCGGCCAAATATAGTCTTTTTTATTTCACTATCTAACAGTGCAACTTGATCGTTGTTCTTTTTGTAAGTTGAGCATCGTTGAATGACGATATCCGGTGCACCCTTCAATGTTAATAAAACTGTTCGATTGCATTCCGGAATTGAAGGATCAGTTGATTCCAATTGATTGGCTGAGATCATGAATTTATTGGATGAGTTGAATGGTAACACTTTTAATCGAGGATTAACATCTCGAACTTTGTCAATATCCAGGAAACATCGATCGTTGCAAAGGTTATAAAGTGCTGTATCAGCAGCATCACCGACAACACGTAATTCACTTTTCATTTTTGAAATGTCTTGTCCAATCTGTGCATCTTGGACTATTTGAGTTTCAGCGTTGTTACAAAGCGCTGCACCAAGTAAGAGATCTCGGAAAGCTTCAATTTTGATTTCACTGGCATCCGATGATAGTTCTTTTCCTCTGTGTACTGGTGCGGCGGGTTGTGGTTGACCGATACTACCAGTTGATAATTTTCGTACCATTGTTGCTGCATCAACAGAGAGTCGACGAACTGTTTCAATAGCACCAGATGAAAGTCGACGAATTGTTTGAAGGATGGTTTCTTCCTTTGTTGGTTCTATTTGAGGTAGAGGAACTTTGTAGGTACTATCCACATCCCATAGGATATGTGTTACTGTCATTTTGTTTTGTGTCAATGTACCAGTTTTATCTGTAGCAATAACCGAAACAGAATTGAAAGTTTCAACAATTTGTAAACTTTTCACCAATACACGCTGTCGATACATTTGCTTAGCAACAATCGTGAGTACTAAAGCGCACGGAAAGGCATGACAAAAATTGATTTTTAACGGTATATCTACTTACCGAGAGTAACAGCTGATGGTAAACCGACGGGTAAAAAGCCAACAATCATACCAATTGAATTGACAATGTTGGCATTGTATGAAACAAATCCATAATGATCACGATTCAGCCATGATGCCCATGTTATCCACAAGATGATGATAGCTGTTATTGTAGACAAGACGACGAACAGAACGAAGCGATTGACTTCACGATGGAGACCAGTTACAGCATCACCAGAACTTCCTCGTGTTAATTTCGACATTTTACCTAAGACACTATCATCGCCTGTGGCAATGACTACAGCTTCACCTGTACCTTGCTCGACCATGGATGAATAAAAGCCAATATTTGACGATTCCATAAAAGTTGTACTAGTACAACGAACGGTTGCCGAAACGGGCTTTGATTCACCGGTCAATTCGGATGTGTTTACCTAATGGAAAAAAAAACAAAAATTTTAATTTTTAAACGCTGAAATTTTCCTGCGAAATCTACTTTGAGACCATCACAGGATATGAATCGACAATCAGCTGGTAGTTTGTCACCCATTCGAATCAAAACAATGTCTCCTGGTACGAGTTCTGTTGCGACAATTTGTTGTTCCCTTCCGTCACGTCGTACTGTGGTCAATGTTGGTAACAGTTTTGAGAATGCTGCCACGATTTTAATCGATTTCAATTGTTGATATACATTGAGAATCGAATTACATGTGATAACCAAGATGAGAACAATACCTAAGGCCAAATTGGTAATCGAGGGATTGGGTTCACCGAAAGGTTTGTAGGCTAGAAAAGCCAAAACACCAGCAAACCAAAGAATGCAATTGAATCCCATGAACAATTCTTTGAACAATAGCCAGAGATAAAATGGTTGTTTTGGCGGCGTCAATTTGTTTTCGCCATACTGAGCACGGACTTCAGGTACGAAATCATCCGATAAACCTGTTCGCGGATCAGTATGAAAACGTTTGAAAACATCTTCCAGTGGAATAATATGAACATCTTGATCAAGACGAGATTTGTCCACTGTTGCCCATAAATCGATTGCTGAATCTTGTCGTGATGGTCCCTGTCTATGAGGGGTATGACTTTTGTCATGGATGTCTTCATCAAGTTGTATACCTTGATTATCCATGATGATGTATTCGGTTCGATTTCACTTCTTGCACTTTCGAATGTATACTTATGTATGTGAGTTTATATATATATATACAGTCGTGATAGGCAGCAAAATTTCAATCTATACTCAATCAGAAAAGAAAAACAATTGTTAAAGGTAAATTTTGTGTATTTTTAACTAAGTACTCACAAAGGTTAAAAAATCCGATAGTCAGAAAGATGTTCTATGGATAAATTGCAATATATTTACATTGTGCTGCATGAAAAACGTATACCTGATTGAAAAGAAATCTTAGTAATGCTTTCTACCCATTCCCTTTCTTATGTGACTGCCCATTATTAATTGTCGTCATCATGTAAGCTCTGTTTTTCTCCTTCAATCAAAATCCTACGTAGTGGTATTTCATATTTTTTGTCTTTCATTAAATATCTTTTTTTCAATCTTGTTCATAAAACATCTATTGAAGAATATTACCTTGACAACCAAGATTTCAGAACTGTTCAAGCCTTCTAAGAAGACTTCTCATAAATGGAATTCGAACAGTTTTATCGAAAATCTTAAAAAGCGGACGGTGTTTATCGTGTGAATCAAATGAATAGAATATTTTCTTTTGTATTTCTCAGGCGGTGATCATATGATCTGAATCAATTCAGTACATAACAAGATCTCTATATAGGAATACTTGCTGTGTACTGCTTTGCACTCGTTTGTAATTATATTTTTGACATCACATGCAACTGGATGAATAAGTGGAATCGAGTGATCAGTGTTTACTTGTTTGGTTATATTTATAGACTTTATTCGCGTAGAAAAAACGAACGATCCTTTCAATGTTTGCTTTCTTTCATACTCAAACAAGTACATCCAGAAAGAAACAAAAAGTACATCATATACCCAAAACTTCATTAATACCGTTTCGCAAAGGAGATTATTGACCGAAGCTACACAATTGCTTCTCGGTATATAGATGACTTATATACTCTATTTTCATTATTTTCAAGGAGCTGATTACAAAAGCAGTAATACAAACAAACTACACATTCTCTTCGTTCGAATCATCTTCTAATCAGAAGTATTTTTCAGTTTAAGAAAATATTATCGATGTCAAAATGCCCCAATAAGACATAGAAATCACTGGTTATTCATGAAAACATTCAATTTCACAAAAGATAAACTGTAGAAGATCTCATAAATCGCAACAAGAACGAATAGTATTTATCGTGTTGATAAAGTTCATTGTAATCATAATATTGTACTTATATCTATGCGTGCAAATTTTATAGTTCTTATCGTACTTATTTCGTATTATTTATCGTAAAATTCTTCTATTTTACTTTCGAACATCATGTTCTTAATTTGTCTCTCTCCATCGATATTTCTGTACTGTGAACGAAAATATTCGTGAAGATCCAAATTTGAATTAGTTTTACTCGATGATCAGGAGTTTTATTCAGTAATTGCACGTTGGAATAAATACAATACATACATTGAAAAGAAATTCAAATAAGAATGAATCACATTTGATCAAAAACACATACTGAAAAGTAGCAACGAAAAAACAAATCAGGACAATTGTTTACTGGAACTTGGCCGGAATGATGAATTAACCAAATTCGATTAAAACCAAAACAAACAAAAAAATATAATAAATTAATCAAAACATGCGAATAGAAGAACATTTAAATATGTACGATGGAAAAATAACTATGAACTGAATCGAATTTCTACTGATACGACATGAATTACGATTATTTTTTTGCGACTCCAAAGTATATGCCAAGAATTAATGCGATAATGACAATGATTGTGATTAAGATTCCGATAAGAATAATCTTCTTACGTCGAGCTGCAGACTAAAATAAAATCAAATGAAATCTTTCCAAAAATTCATTCGAAAGAATCTACTTGATAAGTAACAGCTTGTTTCAACTGTCGATTACCAGTATCAACGTGTGCTTCAGTTTCAACGACATTGTTTTCGATATTATCTAAATCGGATCAACTTTTGCGTATTATTTACACAGACAGAAGATATTTTCGCTGACTCACCGATGATTTCACCGTGTTCATGTACAAGTTTAGCAACATCTTTAAATAATTCATTCACTTCGATGATATTCGTCTAGAAAAACATCAAATGATTGATTTATTTCTCTCGAAAGGCAAAATTCGATTTTTACTTCTAATTGTCGTAGTTGACTGTCACGTTCTTGTATAGCTCGTGCATCTGCTTCTTGTTCCATAGGTATAACAACTTGTTGTTGATAGGGCGTGTTTGTGAAAGCTACATTGTCTACGCCGTTTGAATCGTGCATACTATGTTTTCTGAATGAAGCTGAGCGAGCTCGTTCAAGACTAGCTTTTTCTTTTTGAGCACCAAGACGTTGTAATTCTTGAAAACGATTAATTAGTTTCATGTACTGTTGAGATAATGTTTTGGTTAAGTTTTCTTTATGTCTCTGAAAATGATGAATGAAATTCGTGCTGTGATTAATATATGAACAAATGTTTCGCGTACTCGATCGTCTTCATTTCTAACCGGAGTAGATTGAAGTTGCTCGAAAGCGCGATTTGTCTGCTGAACCAATGTTTTCATTTCATTTTGTAAATGAAGACTAAGAAGAAAAAAAAACAATGCATCAGTACTAAATCTTATTGAGATTGTTTTTGACTTACTAACGATCTCGCAATGGTTCAGAATCGTCTGATGTTCCAATCTTCTGAATGAGGCTTTCAAGTTCGCTGACTAGAAATTCATTCGATGAAAACAATTAGAAAGCAAACGGGTTTTGATTGAAACGTACTGTTGTTCTTGATCTTTGAAATATTAGTTGTTATCGCATTATTTATTCGTTGGAAATCACTGGCACTTGACACTAAAAGATGAACGAAATGAAGGAAAAGCATGATTTACTTAGAATTTAACTCACTCTCTGACGATTGAGTAAAGAATTCAAAAAATAAATATAAATCTACAAGTCAAAATTCTTCGTGAGAGTTGATCAAATGTACGACGATACGAAAGATAGTGTTCATCTCATTCAAGGAAAACTATAAGTATTAGAATTCTGTCCAAATACTTACATTTAATATTCTATACTATTTTCATGACAAATTCGAACTGTATGCGTATGATTTAGCTAAATGCAACCTGATAGTATTTAACATTTATTAAAAAAACTCTTCATTTTATGTTATTGTTGACTCATATCATAAAAACCTGCCTGCCCACACATCGACTGATGATTCATCTTTCGCTATAGCCCTGATCGTCTATAGATGTCACTGTTATTACTCATAAATAAAAGAGAAACGATTTTAATGTTAAAGTTCATCGAAAATTAATGATTTTTCCTTTCTAATTTCTGTTAAATATTACTTAGAAGAATTCACCAATCGCAACGAATGTCTTTCATCTCAATCAACACACAGGAGTCATTCAGTTACTCATCTAGTTATTACGTTATTGAACCCAAAGCGCCATTTGAAACGAGGGACATAAACAACTAAATGGATACTGGAGATTTAAACTTACCCGCTTATAAATACCAACTTGAACAAGTAAGTCGATCGATTCTTATCATTCTAATCTGGCTCCATCCCGTTGTTTTTAGGTCGAATTAGCATTAAAAGCAAAACCAGATGATCCCGAGTTACTCAAACTCAAGCAAGATCTTGAAGTAAGATTTGTTTTCTTCACTCAACTAACCAAAAATCACATTTTTTTTCTACTCAGGAAGTCATTCAAATAACAGCTGAATTACTTGGCTGTGATCCATCGATTTTGGATTCCGATGAAGCAGCTGCATCTTCGTCTGCCAATTATAGTGAAGCAGCATCGTCAAGTTACGCATCAGCAGCACAATCTAGCAATGCCGCTTCTTCATCATCAACTCGTACAGCTATTAAGTGGAAAACAGGTGATCGATGTTTAGCACCGTGGAATGAAGATGGAAAGTATGTGTTAACATTTTCTCACTAAGAAATCACAATCATTTCCGTAAGATAAATAAGACAAATTCCCTCGAAAACAAAACACGTGAAAGTATTTTCGTAGGGAAAATGAGAAGATGAACTATACAATAAAAAATGTCTTGGACTCTGGAGATAATATCATAAACACGTTTTGTTACTTGTGGGAAAATATTATCTGAAAAGAACATCGAGAAGTAAGTTCAAGATGAAGCAACAAGAGAGAGCGCATGATGTCTTCTCAGAAATAATAGATTCACGCAGTTTGGGTTTATTACTGATGGATAATAAGTTATTGTACGATTTGCTTTTCTATAGGTATTATGAATGTACAATTGACGATGTACTTGATGATGGGACATGCACAATTGTCTTCGATGGATTTGAATCAGCACCATTAACGGTTGTTCGAGTATGTATTGGAAATTTCCTTTGTAATGGAAGGAAACCATTGCCTTTGGTTTCGTTTAGGTTTCAAAATTAAAACCATTCGATCGAACACGGCCAGATTCTAGTGGATTTCGATCTGCTGCTAATCGAGCTAAAACAAAGTAAGAATTGTTCAGAAGAAAATTGTTTTTTTTTAACAGCATGTTTTACTTTCTAGACGTGAATTAGAACAACGTTTACGCGAACTCAAACGTAAGAAGAAAGATAAGAAACTAGCAAAATTAAAAGAAGCCAATGAAGAAAGTGAAAAAGATAAAAAGCGATGGACTGATTTCAACACAAAAGTATGTTTGAGCTCTTCAATCTATGAATTATACCGATCTCTCATTTTATAGCTTACTAGCCGAACATGGAAAGGTGTCGTTTCAAAATCAATGGTCAAAACGGATAAACGAGCTGAGCAATTGCGTGGTACAACTAACGGTTATTTAGTTTCTAGTTATAAACCAGCTCAACCACGACCATAGACTTGTTTTTTTTCTGTGTAAAATCTGCGCCAGCGATCTTCGGATTCTTGTCTTGTCATTTTTCGTTTTGCGTCTGAATGTAATCTTATATATGTGAGGAAAATAAGAGAAAACATGAATAAAACGATGTTTATCTACCATTCTAGATATCTCTTGGATTGATTTGAATTCGTGTGGAGAATAACGACGGCTGCTTCAGAAGAAAAACCATGCAAAGTACTCGTCTGTTAATCACCGCACAACGCTGTTCATCAGCATCTAGACTTAACCATTTATTGAGACGATGTCTTACCACTGCACATTCAACAACAAAAACCAATTTACATAAGTGAGATACTGATACACTTAATCTGCACGAGAGATGAGAGTGTGATATCCTGTTAGAATTGAGGAGAAGCAAATAATCTTTCATAGCATGGGATAAATTATTTACATCTTCATATTTATTTAGATCATCGTTATCTCTAGTCGATTCGTACCGTTCACCGTATTTGAATAGTCGATTATTGCCCTTGCCACAATGTAGTGTAATCACTGTTCGATATGCCTCTTCCGGTAGCTTACCATCTCATAAGAAGATAGCTCTTCCAGCGTTATCGCCAACTATGGAAACTGGTACATTGAGATCATGGTCCAAGAACGAAGGAGATAAAATCGCAGAAGGTAACTATGATTGCTCCTTAAGATAATCTTCCTTTTTGTTCATTTCCCAAACAGAAATAAGAAAATGTCTATTTTTCTAGGTGACATTTTGGCCGAAATCGAAACAGATAAAGCAACACTAGGATTCGAGTCAGGTGACGAAGGTTATCTCGCTAAAATTCTTATTCCTGCCGGTAGTAAAGACGTGCCTGTTGGAAAGGTAAGCCGAGAAATAGTTCTTTGGGTATTTTCTTCAACTGTACATATTTTAGCCATGTGCCATTATTGTTGAAAAGGAAGAGGATATCGCTGCATTTAAAGATTATAAAGATGATGGTAGTGGATCGACTGCAAAGAAACAATCATCCGAAGAACAGGCGCCTTCGCCAACAAAATCAGAGAAGAAAGATAAAGAATCAACAAGCAAAACGGAACAACAAGCGGTATCAACTCCAAAAAAAGAAAAAACGACACCAGCATCTGATAAAACAACGAAAGGCGAACGAATCGCAGTATCACCACTAGCTAAAAAATTAGCCGAAGAAAAAGGCATCAATATCCAGGTAAATGATTGAATTCTTCGCTCTATTTTTGATAACATATTCGCTTGACGTTCTCTAGTCAGTCCAAGGTAGCGGCCCTAATGGTCGAATCGTTGCGGAAGACGTCGAGAAATTTATCAAAGAAGGTGGTGCCAAAGCTAAAACAGACACTAAGAAAGCCAAAGATACACAAGCAGCTCCAAGCAAAGCATCAAAGAAAGATAAGGAAACTTCAGGACGTGCAGGTGGTTATGACGAACAAAAAGTATCCGAAATACGTGAAGTAAATCATCTGTGTTAAAATATTCGTATATCTAACACGTTTTGTAAAGGAAAATGCCCGCCGTGTAACTGAGTCAAAGACAACTATTCCACATTATTATCTAACCATTGAAGTTGAACTCGATGAAATAATCAAGTAGGTGTTTTTTCTAAACTTACATCAAGTTGCTAATCTCTCGTTTTATTGTGTAGATTACGTGAAAAACTCAATGCTATGTTAGCACCAAAATCGAAAGATGCAAAAGATAAGTCACAAGGTATTACAATCAATGACTTCATTGTGAAAGCAGCTGCACTCGCTTGTAAGAAACGACCAGAAACAAATAGTGTTTGGATGGATAAAACTATTAGACAGTAAATTTATTTCCCAGAGAAAATTTCTGTTCTCATTCAGTTTTAAATATTAGATACGATACAGTTGATATCAACGTAGCCATTGCTACTGATGCCGGTGTTCTGATGACACCTATTGTCTACAATGCTGATCAAAAGGTGTGATTCTGTAATATTGATTCTGTTTTGAAATGAAATTTATCTTTTCATTTAGGGTCTCTCCGCGATTAACAAAGAAATCTCTCAATTGAGCGAAAAAGCTAATAGTGGAAAATTGAATGATAACGAACTTGAAGTAAAATAACTCGAGTGTTTTACTATTCTGTTCTCACATTCATTTGTTTAGTTGGGAACTTTTACTATTTCGAATTTGGGAATGTATGGTGTGACAAATTTCAGCGCTATCATATACCCTCAACAGGTAAGGTTCTATTGATTGAAAAAACTTAATCTTACTAAACGTTCCTTCTTTAGTCCGCTATTTTGGCGATTGGTGGTACTGACACAAAGATTGTTCCTTCAAAAGAATCTCCAAAAGGGTATATCTACTTTGACTTGATGGTTCTGTATAAATAATCACTAACTCACATTTTTGATAGATACCGTCAATCAACTGTACTCAATGTAACATTAGCGTGCGATCATCGAGTCATTGATGGTGCTGTTGGCGCCCAATGGTTGCAAGAATTCAAACAATTTCTTGAAAGTCCAGGATCAATGATTCTATAAACAATTTTAGGCGATCAACTCTCATGTGTTGTCTTTGTTTTTCTTCCCCTTTCTATGCACGTTTTTATTTATCAACAGTTGTAGCCTAGCATCGTGATATAACAATCCTGTCACGTGCATATTCTCTACCTCCACTTATTTTTTAGTAAAAGCAACCAACAGTATACCGAATGATCTTCTTTTTTTCATCAGTAATAGCCATATCGAAAGAAATAGTCATACATTAAACATTAGTCATGAAAAGTGTCGAGTATTCTAGTACTGTAAAACATAGAATGATCGCCATTTACTAAGCATATCCATGCTTTCCAATTTTTAGATTATCTATTTTTCAAATAACAAAGAGAAAGTTTCTAATGGCTGTCAATGCTCTTTCACGCAGTGTTTATTCAAAAGTACGTCCATTGTTATCTGCTAGTGTGGATACATTGAGTGTATTATCACGCGATTATCATGAGAAAGTTATCGATCACTATGAAAATCCTCGAAATGTTGGATCATTTGATAAATCGGATACGAGTGTTGGAACCGGACTTGTTGGCGCACCAGCTTGTGGCGATGTAATGAAATTACAGGTAGACTTTTACGGAAGTTCTTCTTTGCATCGTAAGCTAATCAAGCTTTCGTGTTGTTAGATCAAGGTAGATGAAAATGGTAAAATTATCGATGCAAAATTCAAAACATTTGGTTGCGGTTCTGCTATTGCTTCATCTTCCTTAGCTACAGAATGGATTAAAGGTAAATCTATCAACGAGGCAAATACAATTAAAAATCAAGATATTGCTAAAGAATTATGTTTACCACCAGTCAAATTACATTGCTCAAGTAAGACAGCAAGCTCTCTTGTATTTCTTTTCATCTACGATTTCGTCGTTATCATATTCTAGTGCTGGCCGAAGATGCAATCAAAGCCGCAATTAATGATTATAATACGAAGAAACAGAAGAAAAGTCAGAATTAAACAAGTGATGAATGGCCTTGTTAGTCGTGTACAGTGATCTGCGTTTTGATTTTTTTGTCCTTCATTCTTACTCTAGCAGTTTACTTTTTATTTGGTTATCCAACACTTCCATTTTGACTTTTCATTACCTCTAAGATGATTTGCAAACATTTGTACATTAATTCTCAAAGATATTTTCTGTTAAATAAACCAGCGTATAACCCTCAAGATTCAAAGGAACGTTCTTTATCCCAACGGAGATTGTGTTTTGCGTACAATGTGTCTATTTTCATCGAAGAAAGATTCATTATACAACATTAAAAATGCTTTCCTCCGGCATCAAGGATCAAACCTATCCTTTTCACCAGAGGGTAAAGCAATTTCTGAATGTAAACTTATTACATTTCTTTTCATCTTTTTACATGTCGTGACTGCCAAAGATTAGTAACTTCTTATAGACGACTTTTCAGGGCGCATCATCATGCGCTTCGTGGGAAGTTCGTAATCAAGAGCGACTTGAACATTGAAGTATTAAGTTTATTCGGATAAAGAAAGAGTCAATTGTTTGACGAGATATTTCGAAATCGATCTGAAATTTGGTTTTTATTTAACTAAGGATTGGGTAAATGCATCTGACGAAAAAATACGTTTTTCAGAAAATATCTACGTATAAAAATCTGAAGGTTCAAGTTTGATGTTTGATGAAGATGAAGACGATGTCCATTGATCAGACGGTTCTTCATGTTGTATAGAATGTTGATGTTGTTCTGGTTCCCGAGGATGAACTTGTTGTGACGAGTGATAATGCGATTGTTGTTGCAATCGATGTAATGGTGCAATGCGTTCAAGGTCAATGGTTAAATACCGTTTATAATCCGATGAATTTAACAGTTCATAACATTGATCGGATAAACGATATTTTTCTCCAATATCAAGTGTGCCTAATGTTTGAATATAACGATCGTATTCGACACCAAAACGACCCAAACGTTCGTTGAGTTCATCGTCATTTGTATCATTCTGATTAGTATTATTGTTTTCATCATCCTTTAACATTGGGGCGCATTTAACCAGAAGATCAACACGTCGTCTAGTTCCGTCAACCATTTGCACACCTTGTCTAACCATGATAAGTAATCGATGTTTTTTCAATTCTTCGATAACTGAATCAAGATAAGCAGCATTGCGTTTTAATTTAGAATTAGCATAAACAGATGTTCGTGTGAATGCTACATATGGTAAAAGCAGCAATTCATGAGCAAGTTCCAATGATTTGACATAAGATGGATCAACGAACGTTTTCAAACGTTTCGATGCCGGAGATACAGAACGCGGTGGGAATGATGACGAGGATGACGTTGTTGTTGATGATGGATGCATGATCCATGATCGATCAGACATAGATGCTTGATTGATTAATGTTGATGGTCTAGAAATGGGAAAATGAAAAAAGAGAATTTCTTTTTCTTTTGCATTTTGATGCTAAATTTACTCTGAAGTTGGTGTTCCGGTACTTAATGATGGTTCAAACATGGTTTCAAATTGTTTGATACTTGTATTAACAAGATAGATAGCAGATTGAACAGTCGACACTCCAATGCTGACTCGTGCGATCGTTGTTCCATTTCTTGTTTGATCGATAATGTGCGTACAATTGTCGAAAAATGTTTTATCTGCTTGACCAAAAGTATGAAATGTTCGCCGATAGACGATTAAAGTTTCAATAGCTAATTCAATAATACGTAACGAGGCAGACGCACGTAAAACTTGTTCCCGTGCAGATAAATATCTTGCGGACATACCTGGATGACTATCTTCCAGAGATGTTGCTAAAAAAAAGACGTACTCACCATACTGTTATAATTACACACTATGAGTGAATAGAAGAACTCTCACCTTTCAATGCTAGTGCATCAAGATAATCACACATGAATTGATTCGCTTGTGGATCGTCGAAATAGAAATCGACTAAGTTCGAACAATGACAATTCAGCACAATGATCCATTGTTCAAGTGATGGGTAACGACTAGGATCGAATAACTTTGGTCGTCGGCAAAATAATCGTGCTTTACTAGTAAGAAACAACATTAACCAATCGGTATTGTTCGTATGACTATATATTTGATTCACGGTAGGCGAGTTACTGTTATTTTGATGAAAAGAATGATGATGTTGAAATTTTGTTTCTAGCATTCTTTTAATGAAATTTCCATTACTAGTTCCAATAGTAGAAAAAGGGTTTTGTTTTTGAATATGCGAATAAGTTGCATGTTCATCAAATTTATCTGATAGGCAGAGGCCTGACGACACGGCTGTGTCATCCGATCGACAGAATATATTTGAATTAAATGTATGTCGATGATCATATTGTTGACCTGTTTGCCGAATGCTGTGCACATTATTCATCGCTTGTTTCACATGTTCAACAAGTGCAACCCTTTCATAACCTACGTCGAAATGAATTAAGTAAATATTTTAGAAATTTTTCGGATGTCTCCTTCAAGGTCTTTTCTCTCTTCATGTTCCATTACTTTTTGCACTTTCTTTTCCGTTCTCTTTTACAGACGGAAAGGTCATACAGTTCTCGCAAGAGAATGTAAAACTCCTAACGAGACTTTTTTTTGACAATACTTACTTATTAAGCATCAGCTACCCTTTACTTTTCTCCGCTATTTCAGTTTATTCAGATAGAAATAACTGCAACAGAAGGCATTAATAATTATATTTGCATCTGAACATGCCTATCAGAAAAAACTTAGTTGGAATAGAATCTTTTTTCTTCTACTGGTTCACTTCGACAAAAGGAAATAAACTATTCGTCGTTAATCAATAAAAGATTATGCAATAATCTAATATCTTTAATTAAAAAAAAAAGGAAAGCGAGTTCAATGTCCTCGCTAATAAGCAAAAAATAAAACTGACAAATAACCGGCAAAGCTATCCGAATACGGTTTTAAATATAGCTGCAATTTCTTTGACCTAATTCGTATCAGATTATCTATACCTAATTAGCAAGTACAGACAAAATACAAATTTAATTTGATTTTTCCCTCAAAAAACCTCCTTCAAAGAAGAATATTACTTATTTACCTGCCCGTACAATTAACAGTACGTGAAGATTGAGTTTATGCTTAAGCTGATTGTCAGCATAGACAAACGATGTTGATGTTAGATAATGTGAGGTTATTCCAAGTAAATGAAGAAATAGACCAGTACTATCATACATGTAATAATCACTTAATGCATGAATTAATTCGTAGGTATCTGGTGATAAAACTCGACGTAAATCAAGTTGATAGGATTCATTGAGAATCATAAAGGTGGAATCAAACCATTGCTCCATGGTGCTAATATTTTCATCATCCATAGCTATTTGCTCTTCTATTTTCAGCTATTCGATTGTGTTCTCTTTACTGTTTGCTACTCGTTCTACTGACGGCAACAAGAATTCTGATTGAAGAAAAAGAATTCTCCTTCTTTGCCTTCCATTTCTTTCTTTATTTCCTGCATCAAGCCTTCTGCAAGTCGAGTGCAGAATTTTATATGTTGTTAGTCGGTCGGGAGAGAG
Organism: Adineta ricciae; assembly: GCA_905250025.1. Classification (NCBI taxonomy): domain Eukaryota; kingdom Metazoa; phylum Rotifera; class Eurotatoria; order Adinetida; family Adinetidae; genus Adineta; species Adineta ricciae. The sequence continues at coordinate 264,987 of CAJNOJ010000031.1, forward strand.
AAACGAGCAGAATCGACTATATATATATTTATATTTATATATATATATTTGTCCTCACTAATGGAGAAGAGAAGAATGAATAAATGTGAGTGCAGCTGTCCTGTCATTGAGTGTAAGAAAGGAAAATTTTATAGAAAAATGGGACACGAAGAATAAAAGGATCTTAGAGATCTGCGTCATGAATGTCGATAGCGTTTTTGCATGTGCTTTTAATAAGGGTGACAATGTTAGATAATCTGCGACATGACATTCTTTTATCAAAATTATCTTTAACTATAAAATTAGAAATTTTTCATCCTGTCGAATTAATGAAGCAGAGTCTGCTGAGAAAACACTTTCAAGGTTGCTAACAAATACTGTCCGGTCATAGAAAAACATTAATTAACTAAATCAATATTTAGGTGCACCTTTTAGCTTCTCTTTCATAGACAATGAACTCATATTTTATTAATTACAGTACTTTTTTTAATGCCTATTAAGTAAACGAGAAAGAGGCCAAATGAAAATTTTAGTATGTTTTTTAACGGATCGACGGATTCGAAATAACGTTATGAAACGAAAATAAACCTTTGCATTTGAAAATTCATGGACGACATTTTGACCTAGATTCGACTCATCTTAAGAAAATACCACTACTTGTAATTTCTGCTCAGTCTGAGAAATTTCAGTCGTGAGTAAACTAGAGAATTCTCGTTTCTTCAATGAAAATCTTCTGCGAATTAAATATAGTCATAATTGAGCAACCTACGGAATGATTCAAATGTCACGCCATGCAATGAACAAGCTTATGACTTGATCACAGATTAAAAAGACATGGAGAGGGAAATTCGCAATTCTTGTGTATCATCTTGACTTGGGCGCGGATTCAAAGAATGCAGAAATTACACGGCAGTAGCAAACTGAAAACATGGCAACGAGTCGCAACATTCAACAATGTTCCCTCTTCATGATATAAATCAACAAACATTATTTCTAACATTATATTAATCACAGAAGGATTCTTATTGTGAGACGCATGATTTTACTAGAAATATGATCAGAATGTTTAAATGACATATTATCTTCGTAAGAACAAAAAAACCCACTTCTTTCAAAATATATGAACCAGGCTTTTCTTTCTGATGACAGTTCAAGCGAATAGTAATAATACGAGACAGCAGTTTCATGATACATTAAACTAGTAACGTTATTGATAGCCTCATCCTTTTCTTACATCTACATTGCTGATTGTCTTCGTAGATATGTACAAATTCTGATGTGTTCTTTTCTTGTCGAAAAATCAAGTCATCGTTAAACCACATACACTGTTTAGTTTCGCCAATAGCAATGCTGAGAATATTTGTATTTATTCATTTTACATTCTGATTATATACAATGATAATAAATAAATGAAGTAACGCATGAGCGTATCTTATGATCAGCAATATGCGATGCAGTCGAGCGATGCATACGTGTACAACGACGAACGTTTAGAATAAAAAGAAGAAAATTAGTATTAGAAGGTTTCGATTTGTGTACTTTGATATATATCGTCATTGTTTGTGAAATACACTGTTTCCTTGATTTATTTTGACATGATCTAACCTAACTGAAATGAATCCTTCTGTAGCTGCAAATTCACGAGGCGAAGTAAGTGGTTTTTCTTTTGAATCGTTTTCTTTGAAGTGTTATCGGCTTTTTTCGTTTGTTAATTAAAGAAGCCTGATGAAATCTCCACTGTTGATTCGATTTCAAAGTCAGATGTTGACATAGCCGATTCAATACCAACAATTATTATCGAGTCATCATCCAACGGTAATAATTCACCTGTCACACCAAGCTCTCCAACGGATAAAAAACAGACTGATGAATCTGGATTCATTTCTCCTTCTCAGACACCACAGCAAGAAGCTACATATTCAGCGTCACTCAAAACAGCGGATTCTACTACTGCGACTACAACGCAACGCAATTCTCAATTACTTGATGAACTCAAATATTTACTGAAACCAACGAACTCGCTAGCAAATCCGGATTCGCCCATACAAGCCACGGTATAGTTTTTGTCATAGGAATTAATCGAAATATTTTAAGAATTTCTCCGTTGTAGCAAGAAGCAGATGTTGCAATAAAAAGGCGAACACTGCAGTTCGACGAAGATGTTCTGAAAGAAACTGATCGATTGTTAATCGAAGGGTTAACTCCAATCGAAGCAAAATCCCTTGGCGCTGTCGAACGTCGTTCAATCGCTTCGCGTGGTGGCCATCGAGTGTCGTATATCGATGCCGTCTCGAATCGATCGCGTGCTTCTTCGGTTCAACCAACGAGTTATACTGGTTACTATGCTCAACCAACAACTATTGATCTAGTTCATGAGCCTAAATCACATCGTACTCTTTTCGATCGTTTGTCTGATCTCATGTGGATATGCTTTGCTGCCTACTCTTTTAGTATCATTTTGTTTCTTACTGATAAATGCGGAATCGATCTCATTTTTGGTTTTTCTTTACAAATGATCATTCAAACAGTAGCATTTGGCATCTACGCTTTTTATAAAGGCTATAGTTTATTCGAACCGTTTGAATATCGAACTGCAATGATCGCTCGCAGTGTTTTCATCGGTATCGGTGTATTGACTGCTTATCTTGCTTATTATTATATAACATTACCCAATCTCTCGGCTTTTCGACAAACTCAAGTCATTTTAACTGTTTTATTAAGTTTAATTATCCTCCGAGAAGGCATTACTATTCCACGTATTCTCGCTCTTGTTCTAACATCAATTGCTGTCATAGTTCTCACACGTCCAACGAAATTCGGTGAAGCTCCAACAACGGAATACAATACAAATAATTATAAGAATTCTTGGATTCCATATTCATCTTCATGGAATTACATCATTGGTATTAGCCTTGCATTGTGCACAGCCATTCTACATAGTATCGCATCCGTAATCAATAAAGTATATTTAACTACGCAACATATACATGATACTGTTGTGTGTTTTTGGTCTGCTTTATCAGCATTACTCATATCGATTGCTCTTCTATGGGTTACACATTTTATGATAAAAGATGTAAGATCGTTTCCTCACGATTGGCGTCTCTATGCTGCTTTTGGGCTAGCACTACTATCGATTTTTGCGTTTGTTGCAAATCAAAAAGCTGTCAAACGTGCATATTCGTCAACTGTTACGTTGATCTATTCGACAGATATTATCTTAGTGTTGATTCTCCAAAATCTATTCACGCAATTCAAGAGTGATGCAGTGATCATCCTAGGTATGGTTTTTTGTTGTGATCATTTCCTTGAAAATTACCTTCATCTGTTTGCTTCTTTTTGTTTAGGTTGCGTTTTAGTTTTCACATCTGCATTGATCATTTGCATGGAAATGCTTATCATGGAAAAAAGTCGAAGCACAACATTGGTGAAATTGGCTGAAGTAGCAAATACGAGTACACAGCACGTTGATTCGCCGAATCCAGCAATTTTAGACACGTCACAAAAACATATCTCAGTGTAAAGAAATATTTCCGTTGTTCTTGGCTTCATTGCTCATATTTCTTCTATTTGACAAAGAAAAACTCAAGTTCTTTCTACTTTTTTGATCCAGTAGATGTCATTAAAATAGTTGATAACAATCTATGATTTCCAATGAGAAATATTCAGTTCTACTCATTGAAAATTGTCCTTTGATAACAAACAGATATTAGAAAAACACGAAATTCACCGAGCAGATGAAAACAACAAATATCACTTAGGTTATACGGTAAATGTGGTTAAGCGACCGTATAAAATTGCCATTCAACCTTGAACCGAAAATAGCTGCATGGAAGAAAAAGAAAACAAAACATTTGCCTCGTATCATCTTCGCTTCTTAAAAATCAAACCGTTAATATTTTCTACGTTGTTTATACGGTACATATTTAGACAAAAAGAAAACATAAGTATCTCTCACTAATTTACAAAACAAATAGCGTTCAAGCTATTTTACTTCGTTTACTGGCTGATGGATCCGGCCTAGAATGATGAAAATCCATAGATTTTGAAAATCAAAAATATCCAATGTGACTTACGAACTACTACCGGTCGGATCACCTTTTCGTTTGCTTTCGATAATCTTTGATATTTGTTGCCATTCACGATCTACTTTCTGTTTTTCATCTTTCGGTCCAGCGCCACGTCGGGTTTTTCTTCCATCATTCATTTTCACACCGTATTGAAAAGCAGCCTTAGGCATTGCTTCCTTTTGACCCATATAATCCGAGTATTCTTCTGCTGTATCGAAATCCCATCGACCGACAGGACCTTTCTTCGAGCCCATATCCATTTTATCGAAATCTGGTTCATCATCCGAATCGACATTAACGTCTTCTTCAGCCATTGTTCTATTCATGAAAGAAATTAAAATCTTCTGGCATGATCTGAACAAAATCAAGATATTCTTACCCAGGATAACATTCGGCATATGAATCATCGCTAAATTTCAGTTGAAAGTCACCTTTAGCTTTCTTGTTGGAGTTCGACGACGAAGTTTTCTCATCATCCTACAAAATGGATACTAATTCAGTCAATTGATCGAAGTTAACATACATTTTTAGCACTATATTTGTTATGAACATTGCGAATAAAGTTTTTCACTGCATCAGCACTGCTACTTGTGTCTTGGGCAAGTTCATCATTATGTGAATTTCGATCGTCCTAAATAGATACGAATAAAAATCATTCCGATAACAGTTTCGACAGATTTACAAATTTCGAATCTGTGTGAAAATAATTCTTCTTGCGATTTTCGTGTTCATGTTGACTTTTTTGACGATCATTCGTTGTTGAACGTCGTTTAGTATCAGGAATATAATCACCAATGTTATCATACATGCTAATATCTTTGGCTTTATTTGTTATTGCCTTCACTGATTCATGTGATGGTTTGATACTGATTTCAGGTTCGAATCCGACAGCAAAAATTCCAGTACCTTTCTTCTTTTGTCGTTTCAAATCTCGTTTGGAATGACGTAAATACGAGAGAATTTGAGTTAATTTATTGATCACAATATCATTATTACTCATTGTAGTTGAAGTCTAAAGAGATTCAAACTTTTCTTCAAGAAATTGAATACAATCGTTGATATTCACTTCTGCATTAGGACAATCAGCTTTGGATCGTATTAATGTTGTTGGAATATCGTCCAAGACATGTGTACCTTTGTCATTTTCATCATCTTGTTGTTCATTAGGATTTTCTAAATCGATGATGTACGCCATTCGATGAGGTAAGAACAATTCATTGACACGACGCGGTGGCGGACGAAATAAGAGGCGAAAAATGTTCTTTGCCATAGGAGATTTCAAACCCAAACGATTTTCTTCTTCTTCTTCGGGTGTTAATGGTGCTGCATGAACAGGTGCTGCAGGTTCGCTTGGAGGTGGTGGCTTCTTCTTTTCAAGATGACTACCAGAACCAATTGGCGTACTAAAATCACAACCAAAGCAATTTTACTTTACACTTGAAAAATATTGTATAAGCAATGCTCGTCAATATTTACATTTTAGTTGATGGTATAACAAAAATATGATCATCATCTTTGGCTTGTGCTTGATCATTATCAAGATCTTCTTGTCCAATTTCAGCTCTTACCTAAAAGAAGATGGAAAGAACAATAACATCTGGACTTCGCATGATAAATTGAGTCATACTTTTTGTAACAAGGCATAATCTAGACCTTTGACTAAATGTGTATGTTCTAAATCTCCACCCAAAAATTTCGACTCATCAATCTGTTGTTTTCGTCGAGCTGCAGCATCAAAATTGCCTTTAACATCCGGTGCAACTGATTTATAATTGCCAGTTGATGTAGTTTGTTGGTTTGCAGTTACACTTATATCCAACTGATCATCAGCAGTACTGATTTCTCGCCGTTCACGGGCTCGATCACGATATTTCTTCGCTCGTTCTTCCTCGCGAGCTTTTTCTTCTCGAATGACTTTGGCATAGTATTGTTTCTTCTTTTTACGTTTATCACCTGCTTCACTTGAACCTTCTCTGCAAAAAAGAGAATCAAATTACTAACTATACATGGAGACAATCGCAAATGACGAACTTATGACTCGGTGTTGGTTTCTGTTGACTGGATGATGATGAACCATGGTAGCGTTGCGCTGTCGACGAACCTGGTGCTGCAGGTGTCATTAACAACTTTCGAAAGTCATCATTCGTCAATGGATGTCTAGCAAAATTGAAGAGAATCATATGAAAAACTTTGTTTTATTGCAAAAGACAAATACCCCATTCCTGATTCTACTTCATCATGTGGTCGATAATTGGCCGGAGCCATTGGATTTGAATAATGTTCATCTTAAAAATCGATTCAAATGAGTCGAATAATTGAAGTTCACTACTTACTTTCAGGCATTGTTAGATGAAAATCGATCAGCTCGATGCAATGCAATAACACAACACGATCGAGAGAAGAAAGAATCGGATCAAATCAAAATAAAGATGGACAATGAATGGATAGACAATGAAGCCAATCAGAAGAAAGCTTATAAGATGAAGTATCAATACACTCGCAGTTTTTGTATTTCTATGTGAATGTGCTTGAGAAAAGATACTTCTGTTTTTACATTACGATCAATTGTGTGATTTTTTCTGTTATTTGTACGACATCTATAGATTTAATGTCTAGCGCTGTATCTAAGTTGCTCTTTAATCCACTAATTGAAGTTGCCTGTTGCATATGACTCGAATTTTTCATTCTTATTCTTAGTTATAAATAAAACACCATACATAGTCGTATTCTCTTCAGTTATTTTGTTGAAAAGAGCAAAATACGTAGAATGACTCATTGACATTTCATTTTTATTTATTTTTCACATAGGTAAATTGATTAACACAACTGTAAAGAAATGGCCTCAGCCGCTGCGTCGTCAAACTATAATGCTTCTGCTGGTGCAGCAAGTTATGCAACTACAAATCCGTCCAATGATGACAGAGGACCAAAGTTTAACGAATATCGATCGCGGGTACGACAATGATTTAGTTATTTCACTGAAAAAAACACCAGCGATTTCTATAGGTTATGCTTGGAGATCTTCCTCAAGATTTCCTTCGCATTCAACTTGTACAAGCACAAATTTTCGATCCAATGGGGCATGGTATGAGACAACAAGGCTATGGATCCGCTCCACATCCTCAACAACTTCAACAAAATCCAAATTTCCTTGGTTATTTTACATTGACCATTGCCGAGGTATGTCCAAGCATATATCATGTTCAGTTAGAAGAAGAGATTTAATTCGTATTTTTCTTTCAGGCGAAATTGATCAAAAGTGCTGGCTTATTGGGTTTAATCAAAATGGATCCGTATGTTAGCTTTCGTATTGGCCACGTTTCATACGATACACAGACAGCCAGTGGCGGTGGAAAAAATCCTCAATGGAAAGCATCATATCGCATGTATGATATCTGTCGAATAAAGTTCATATTTGAGAAGTCATTTCTTTTATATTCTAGTAATTTATTCAAAGGAATGGACAAAATACATTTGATAGTCTATGATCAGGTAAATTTCGATGATCGTGTACGAGTTTTATTGTTTCTATTTAATGAATCATGTAGCGAAACTTTACCGAAGATAGTTTCATCGGAGAATGTGAAGTAACAATCCCACGGGAGGTCATAGAAGGTGAAACTCGGCAACAGTGGTACCAATTAATGGGCCGACAAGCAAACGCAAATGAAATTCAAGGTGATATTCTGATAATTATGAGTTTCATGGTAAGTATTTACAAAACACCAAGAGAAACATTTTTGAAAAAGCAAAATTCAAACGCTTTTTTATTAAATCTGCCATTGTTATAATAGCCGAAAACTAACCAAGATCCAAATGAGCTTCATAATGCAGTGCGTATATTCATATTGTATAATCACATCCTTCTCTATTTTCTCTTCAGATTTTTCTCATATTTCTAAATTCGTTTTATTTCTTTTGTAGCCTGTAAGATCATCCCATCCAACTACACCTGCAAATGGAGCGACTTCTACACCTGCGGGAAATGCAACTGGTTCTACTCAACCTGCTCCGCATGCGACTGAACAGTCAGCAGCACAGCATTCTCCATCAGTCACACCAAAACCACCACCACTGCCTTATTCTGAAGATGATATTCGAACGGTAAAAGAAATGTTTCCAAATGTCGATGAACATTTCATATCTGAACTACTCAAACAACATGGCGGAAACAAAGATCTTGTTGTCAACCATCTTTTACAAAACGCTGTTTAAGCATTGACCGTATTTTTTTTATTTGCAACTAAAGTCCAGCATAAATCATTATTTATGTGTATGCATGTACAAATGCTTTCTTTGTTTCTCCTTCTTCTTATTTCTCAATGCTTTTAACAAAAGACAAGACAATATTTCATTGACATATATGTATTTCTAATCGAACAAGTATGCCATGCCAATCATACTAATCCCTATTTTAGATGGACATATCTCCATGAAAAAATATACTCGATAATTAAAGATGCCGTCACTATTGTAATATTAATTGGCTTGCTTTAATGATCTTTTTATTAAAATAAAATATCTTGTAAGAAAAGTACGATGTGACTTGAATAGTATTGCTTATAATGAATGAAATCGAGACACATTAATCATCGATTTGGATAGATTGCTATTTATACGTTTGATCAAGACAATGTTTAGTAGACAAGAAATTTCGAGTAGATTGTCAAGGTGTTTCTTTGTTTCCAGATAATTTATTTTTTTAGGTATCATGAGCAGTACTTCATCCGCTTCTTCCTCATCGTCGTCAAATAGAAATCATCAAAAGACATGTGCATTTACCGACAGAAATCGCACTCGATTTGCTCCCGAAAGATCTTCATGTTCACGAGTGAATCAAAGATTTAATTCAAATTCCGTTGCTTTAAATGATCTAATGAAACTCGATCAACTCGTTGACACTTTAAAATCTTTGAAACGTCTTATATCACATTATTTCGATCAAATATCGAAACAAGGTGAATCAACATTAGCTGGCGATGTGCGACGTGTTTATCGACGTGTGCTACTTCTTTATGTAAAATACCGTCGACGACAAAACTATGAAAAGCGTCGTTTGAAACAACCGATCCATAAGTCTGACGACGAAGATCAAGTAGAAGACGGTGATGTAGATAATAAGAATTTGAGTTATTCGAATGTTGAAACAAGCGCGATACCAACATGGACAATGAAGAAAATTGTTAGTTCACAAAGTTTATCGTTCACACGCGCAGGTTTTGATGCTGATCATGATGGAATTGAAGATTTTGACGAAATAGCTCTAGCTGCAACACGTGATGTGGCAAATGTACAAAATCATTGTGTAAGATTATTACTAAGTGATCATCAAATGAAACTACCTGTTTATGGTTTACAAACACGTTGGGATAGTGAAATACCAAAACAACATAGACAGATGCAAACGCCGATAATATCAGTAGCAACATCGTCGAATCATACTCGAATTGAAGTTATTAAGAAGACGGGAACCAAACCACTTAACACATTACCTGTAACATCATCTTCTCTACCGGTTCCTACGCCTGTTGTAACGTCACCCACAACAAGTGAACAGGAACTATTTCTCGGCTCATTAGCTCGTCAACTCAACGAACAGACATGGCAACAACTTCGCTCCATATTTGACAATTTAAATTCTCAAAAATCATCATCATTGGATAATTCTCAACTATAGATCCTACAAAATAATCGCAAAGCTCTACATATGTGAATTTGAGTTCATCGAAACTGATATGATATATACCATATATAAACTAACTGTTTTTCTATATGTTGTTCAATGTAAGTTCTTTTTCCGTTTCATGTTGTTCGAAGTTCATTTCGATATTAAACATTATGGTGTGAACAACTATCACGAAAATACTTTTCAGGCTTTGAGTTCATCTCAATTGAGAAAAAGAGAAGATGTCAGTAGAAAACAATAAAATTTCACAAACGATCGATGAATAATTCTCGTATTTGACTAATTCTGTCATTCTAAAAGATTGAAATTGTTTCAACAAAAGCCAACATGATTGGTTATTCATTGTTTATACATACATATGTACAAGCAGGATTAAAGTTAAAGTCATTGGAATATTTTACTTTTCTCTTCTCGTTCTTTCTCTCTTTATTTCGATATTTTCTTTTCTATATTATGTATACACATATGTAGAAGGATTTTTTCCTTGTCATAGTCATAGACGTGCTTGAGCGTTTGAAGTAAACGGCTTCGTGACGTCAGTTTATTATGCAAAGAAAAAAAGTTAAATCACAAAAGCTTTTCTTTTTTTCAGAACAACATACAGTCAAATGATTGATCAGAACAGCATGGCTGAGGTTTGTTCTTACTTCAACAATTTATAGAAAAGATATTACAAATCGATGTCTTCTTGTTTATTATACAGACGATCGAAATTTGTTTTGAAGTTGGGCATAGCTCATCAATTCGTTCGAAACCAACAACAAATCATAATCCACCACGTACACACGACTGGAAAATCTTTGTACGTTCGGCAGAGATTCATGGCGATCTAAATTGTTTAATACAACGTTGTGTGTTTCATCTACATCCAGAATTTCCCAATCCTGTGCGAGGTAAACATTCTCTCCATTGAAGTACGCGCCTTAATCGAAAAATTTCATACAGAATTGTTTACGACACCATTTGCTGTACAAGAAAATGGTTATGCTGGCTTTTGTTTGGTAAAATTGATTTGTTTTGTTACGTTTGACAATGATATGTATTTTTGATTGTAGCCCATTGAAATTTATTTTAAAACCAAAAGAGAACCAAGGAAATTTTTGATAGAGTACGATCTTGATCTACATCAAAATGTTGATGGACAGCCTTCGCGACAAAAAGAAAGTTATCTACGAAAATATCGTTGCAGTTTTCGCGATCCGGATCCGGAATTTCGCGAAAAACTACTTGCAGCTGGCGGCGTAAGTTAATATATTGTTTTTGTGTCTATTTTCTACGCAAATACGTGGGCGAAGGTTCTTATCAAGGTTTGTTTTTTTCCCACGGACGAAAAGCCTCATGCATTGACGTCATCACTGTGTTTATCACATTTTCTTCAACACAAGAAAAAGTTTGCTTTTGTATTAAACAATCGGGAGAATGAAAAGAGAAATACATAGGTCAGCTGTTTACTATGACTCATGGAGAAAAAGTAAATTTATATCATGCCGATTTCTACCTTATGTATCCTATTTGAAAAATAGTCGTTTTGGAGAATCTCCAACATAATTATGAGTGAAAAGATTAAGAAACGTCGAAATGTTTGTCGATTAACTGTTGTTGTAAGAATTAACTTCATTAACTTAGCATCCATGTATGGTTTTTCTTTATAGAAAATAGTCGATAGTGGTCCAATTCCATCAAATCATGCTGATTCGGATGATGAACAAATCTCGTCACGTGATCACATAACTCGTCAATCACCACAACAGAAACGACCAATTTCACCCACGCCGACATTAAATATTGCGCATAAAAAACTTCGACTTGAGCAAACAACAAATTCTGTTCAGAAAAAACCAGTACAATCGCTGACAAAATCTGAAAACTCTAGTAAAACAACGGCAAATACGAAAAAACCCAAATTAGCATTATGTAAAGCATCATCTATAACAGAAGAGAAAGTATCGAAGTCTTCATCAGTAAAAGAATCGAATCAATCATCAATTGTCAATGACAAATCGAAAAGTACACACAAAAATCTCTCCGTACATTGAAATATCGTTTTGAATTCATCTAAATATTCAGATTCATCATTATCAAAGCCGCCTTCATCAATGAAATTAGTTAAATCTCATTCAATGAACGATGTGAAATCTTCTAGTCAATCCATTCCGAATTCTACTAAGAAAAAAGAACTTGTTGTTTTTTCGCCACCGAAATCTAAACCAATCAGTAATTCTCAGCCTGCAGTTAAAAAGTCAATCACGAAGAATCCACCAAAAACATCGATTAAAACCGAACAGCTATCGACATCAATCGTGAAATCCCCTTCTACTATCGTACTTAAACAAGAAACAGCCTCACAATCATCAACAAATAATATTCCTTCGAGTAATGCAAAGCCATCGACGTCACTTAACACTCTGAAAAAGATCCCGAAGAAGCCTGTCTCATCATCAACACCATCTGCAGAAAAACAATCACGTTTATCCATGCCAACTTCATCATTAAAGCCAACTTCGACTCGGGTATTTAAAAATACTTTGATAACTTCTGTCATATATAGTTTTTCTTTCCGGATTACTTAACAGGAATTGCAAAGACAAACCTCATTATCATCAAAACCTAAATCAAGTATAAAACGCGAACATTCTTTGCCAACTATTAGTACTGTCAGTAGTAAGAAACAATCAGAAAAGAGTAAGATTGTTAAAGGTAATAAATAACCATTTCATTCCGAACGATAATCACATGAATCTCTTTAATTTAGATTCTAAATTATCATGTTCAAAGCAATCTAATCTACCTCCATCGTCATTGCATTCTCACTCATTAGTATCTACTGAACCCTCAGTAGTTTTCTCAACACCGCCAGCTATTGATACATCTCAATCATCGACTGTGAAATCACCTTCTGTTCAAGTATTCCCAACTGAAGATCCACTATTACCATCTTCTATGGATATCGATACACAATTATCAGATAAATCCAGTCCACATGAACAAACTTTGACCAAAGCTACTGTTAATCAGATGTATTATTCTGATCAGTCAGAAGATCCAAATGATAGTGAAAGTTCTGAGGAGGAAAATGAAGATGAAGATGAAGACGAAGAAGATTTACCTAGTAGTCTTACTAATGATGATCTACGGTACAAGCTTATTTATATTTATAATCGATTTCAACTAAATTCAATGAATGATCTTATTATCTTTGTTCGATTTTTTAAACGACATCAATTAATTGATATATCAACATTATCAATGACGAAGAAATCTGACGAAATGTTTACTTATGACCTATTTTCTCTTAGTCCATCACATATCGGTGAATTAGCTAATGATCTTGGTTATACAAATTGAACAGTGAAAAAACTTCGCACATACGTGAAGTTTATTTCTGATTCTTTTTCTTCTTTCACTGTACGATTTTGATACTCGATCTACTTTATGAAGAAATTTGTCTTTCAGGCACGTATATAGTTCATAATTTAACAATTGTGTTTAACATTTCAAGAAAAGGACATAGAAAAAAAAATGTTTATCTTGCTTTCTTTTTTGCTCTATTTATTCTATAAAACAAACGATTAATGAATATAACTGTGCAATATTACGTCAGATTGTGATGTGAAAACTTGTCATCGATTAGCGAGAAAATCATTGACGGACGAAAAACTTCAAGGTGAAGAGTATTTCTATATGAATCCATGTAAAAATGTTTTCTATAAGAACTATTGCTTGGTAACAATTGTTTACATGTGATGTTGGAAATAAATTTCATGAAAGATGTTCGAGTGTTTGATAATTTGAGCATTTGACAAAAGAATGAATCAATGCATCATTGAGAAAATCATCATAGCAACTCTGAGATATTCATAACTGTGAAAAAAGGTATAGAAATCGATTTCATTTCTCATGTTGAACTAGTTAATTTGTGTTCTCCTTTTTTTTTAACACCTCGTAACTAACGAGAAAAGTATTTAAAAAAAAGAAGCATATGTCTTCTTTGATTATTATTATTATATTTGCATCAACCCTTTCTATTTGACTTACGTTATCAGTCATTTATTTCTAACGATTTCTTTTGCGGTATTTACTCAACAAGTATTTCTTATATCCAAGGAGTATTGACTGAAATAAAAGCAAAAAAAAACTGCAGAGAGAGAGAAACGAAAGAAATTTATGATACAACAACTTTTATATGTAGACAAAGTTTATCTGTCGTTAATAATAAACGGTTTTTTTTGTCTATTGTCTTTGAGAAAGTTTGTAATGACATTTATTTTCAAGTAGTTGCTACTTAGTTATAGAGATGAAGAAGGAAAATTTAAGTAACGATCACCGAAAAATAGTAATACGCAAAAGTATAACTATCGATGTTGACATTAGCTTCTTTAAATAGGCTTGTAAAGAAGAGAGTATTCTCTCGAATTGCAATGTGCAATCGAAAAAAAAAAAGAAATGTGAGTTTGTTTTACTCTGTTGTAGTGACGAGAAATAGTTTCATGTAAATAAAAAACATTGCAGTTACAATTTATTAGATATTTCCATTGCATGAAATGATCATGGTAAGTCGAATACGCTTTTCTTTTTTTCAGTTTCAAATGAGAAATGAATTAGTTCGTCTATAATTGTTGGAAATTCATGTGATGATACATCGTAGGAGTTTTTTTTTTTTGAAATATAGTTGAAAGAGATTTCGTGTGTTTTTTTTTTGTTCGATTATCGTTTCGTTTGATGACATTGAAGAATTCGAAATTAAAATAAACTTTCTCTTCATTTGTTATGCATGCATGTCTTTCGTATTCTCATTTAATTTTTTTCTTCTATAAATATTATTAATTTCCTAGAGAATGCCAATAAAAGATTGTTTCTTTTCTCAAAAAATAAACGTTCAATAGTTTTTATTTTACTTCTTGACAATTCTATTCTTCTAATATATGTCGATAATACAGTTTATTTATATTACTGATGAATGAAAGTCTCGTTTTTCTTTTCCTTTTATAATCATCTCAAAGTTGAAAAATCAACAAAGAGCCAAACAAGTACGCATAGTCACACACGATATGAACTTGAGAAAAAGAAAAGAAGAAAGAGAACGAAGAAAGTGAAAATCCTATTAATACTTCTTGTTCAAAAGCGTGCCACATATAATAAAATGAAACGAGAGGAGAAGAAAAAAAAAATCTTCACAATCATTTACCTATATTATCCTTAAAACAAAACTGCGCTCTCCATTCTCTGCTTCAACTTTTTCATATCCATTTTCATGTAAGTAACCGATTGAACTTATCAGATTTTGCAAGTTAATTCTAATATTTTATTATGTCATTTATATGCAAACACCTCGTAAAGCAATTCAGGTCAGTTCTAGATAACAAGATAAATAAATGACTTTTAACGCAATCGAAAATGAATTTAAGCATTTATGTGCATCGATAAAATATTTAACTGGAGGACAAATCGAGTTAAAAGTTCTTTCGTACATGTCATAGTTTACACATACATTTCAAAATTTCTGCTTTTCACTATCACTTCATTCTGAACGTGTATATTAATCAGATTGGAATATATTTCTTTTTCATCGAGTTTCTTTTATAAGATATTTAGTGAATATTCAAACATTTTGTTCTTTCATCGATTATCAACTTGAAAATTGAATTTATTTATATTAAAATATTCTTTTCGAACAATTGAGCACTTATCGCTCGCCATGACTTACAGATGTTGTTGTTGTTGTTGCTATATAGAAGTGTAACGATCATTTGTCTTGTTTAGAATTTAAATTAATCTTTTTCGCATTTTTCTTTCTCTTCCGTTTTTTTTTTCTTTTCTTACCTGAACAAAAAAAAACCAGTGAAGATAGAAAAACGACTAATGATAAGATAGACATTGTCGTCGTATATCATTTTCTCTTCTTTCCTCTTGACAACAGTCTGTCGTCACAGCACAGCATGCGCGTTCGATAGGATTGTGCTCTTAAGATGTTCTCTTCATCGGCCGTTGAGAAGAACATTTATATTTTCGCGCGAGTAATTATCAGAATAAAATATACTAACAACGTTGCTATGCAGCTGAGCCTATATGTTGTCGTCGAGAGAAATGAGACGTTTATTCGTGTATAATAGAGAAGGTCCGCGTACTTTTAGACTTAGCATGCAAATAAAATGAAAGGAAAAAAAAAGGAGAGAACAACAAGAATGTATAGTTTAATTGCTACGCAAACAAATCGCTTACAAAAGCAACGGTTACGAGAATCGAATATTCAAGTAAGAAAGACATATCTTCAATTAAGTACATGTCTGATAGCCTTTTTTTATTTCGTAAATGAATTGTATTGATTGTATTACTCAATGTTTGTGATCACTTACTATATATATATGGACGAAGGAGTTTTATAAACTTAATATGTTAATGTTACGAATTTGAAAGAAGAAGAAGAAGAAAAATTTGAGATTTGTTTGTTTTTTTTACATCATACAGCGATGTTCATCTAACGATTGATCATACTGATGTGAGCGCATTTTCTTTGCTTATAAAACAGTAATTTGGCAGCCTTATTACTAAATTTAGTATTCTTCTAGTAGATCACATTGGATAGTTCAAGATGATGTTTGACAATATGTTACAAAGAACGTTTGTATTCTAAAGTACAAACAATAGATTTATTTCTATTCAACATGTAGAAATGATACCATGATGTTATTACTATATTTAGTCTCTTGAAACCTTATAAAAGTTATGTGTTTTGCAATATCAGAAACTTTTTGTTCTTCTTCTCTAGATTTACACTTACCAATGACAATAACAACGACAAATACATCATTAAATTCAACATCACGACTACAACCCATTTCTTGTCTTAACACGCACTTTCTGGCCTCTCACCCTACATTATCATAGTTTCATCATTCTATTCCCCTTCCTTTGTTGAATTCAATTCCAAATATTCATATTGACAGAATTCTTTTGACAAAATGTTGACTGAATATGATTCCCAACAAGCTCATCATGATCACCGTCATCATCAACAGCATGATCAACGCGATTTCGATCATCAAGATCAACGAGATCAGCAACAACAACAGCCACCACGTTTAACAGGATTGGAACGTGGTCGAGCTATTCGATTGATGCGAAATGGAGACTTATATTTTCCCGGACGTTCGTTTGTTATCAATCAACGTAAATATCCTATGCTTGACGTTTTCTTGGACGACGCATCGCAAGCATTAAACGCCAATTTCGGCGCTGTTAGATGTATTTACACCCCGAAGAATGGCACTCGATTACATGATATATCCGAATTAGAAGATCATCAAACATATGTGGCTGCGGGAGCTGAAAAATTTAAAAGACTTCAGTAGGAAAAATATTTATTTTAACAAAGAGAATTGCGTATTCTGTTTTGTTTTTCAGATATTATGATATCGCAGAAGGTAAAAGACCTGCTATCAAAGATCGAACACCACCTAGAGTAAGTTGAGTACTTGATATCCTATTGAATACAATAATCTTCTTTGACGTCATCAATCCTCGTATAGTAAACTATGAAGATGAATCTTATTTGAGAAGAAGTATGAAGTTAATCTTTCATTGTTGTTTTAATCTATGCAAAGTATCAACGAGATTGCTTGAGATACGAACAAATTGAGAATTAAATTCATAAGCTATGTATTGTTGGAAAGATTCAGTGATTAAATATCGTTCTCGACAATCGAATTGTTCTTCATGTAGTCTTGGTTCTAAATACTTTTATGTATCATTTCAGCTTCCACCTGTCCGTCGGTTTGATATTGAAGGACGCGCATTGAAATTATCTCGGTCGGAAAATGTTATTATTTAGTAAGATTCATTTTCTTTGACTGATCCGATGAGAATCTCTTATTTTTAGCGTCTATCGAAATGGTGATCCGTTAACATTACCAGCAAAAATTCTTTTGGTCAAACCGACTTTACAAAATTGGGAATCAGTTTTGGATGAAATTACCCGAAAAGTCTCTCTCACCAGCACAGCCGTACTGAAGTATTGCTAGACATCTTATAGTTCTCTCTTAGAATGGTACTAAATTAATATTTGTTACTTTTTAGATTGTATACAATGAATGGAGAGTTAGTAACGTCAGCACAACAGTTGGAATATGGTGGAATGTATGTTGCGGCAGGAAAAGAACGTTTCAAACGTATCGATTATCCAGATCCAAAATCTTTTAGTCCAAATTCATCACCGAAAATGTCAAGAAAATCGTAAGTTGATTAAGATAGTTTCTTTCTCTCAAATGAGCATTTCAATGAGAAGATCAGCAAACGACATGCCATATCGTATAACTTTCTTTCACCTTCGTGTAGGTCTAATCATCAATTTTCTGGGTAAGTTCTAGTAGAATACGATGTGAAATTGACACGGCAAATATTAGTCGGTCATTCATGTCCATAGGCAAACAAAATATAGAAGAAAATCTCTTCTACTAAAAAAACAACTGTTTGATAAACATCTTTCGATTGATAAAAAGCACTTAGATATATGTAGTTCTTATTTGAATTTGAATTTGAAAAGTCAAACGACTTTGATGAAGACGAAAATGTCTCCTAAATTTTTATAGTGATTATCCGCGAATAAAATTACCTGTTCGACAAAAAAGGGTAGAAGATTATGATTATCATCCATCATCATCTAATACGCATCATACGATGCAGCAAAGGTATTATAAGGTTGAATATCTCTTTATATTCAACGATTGCATCGATGCTACTTTCTAATTTAATCAACAAATGATTGCTTTATGAAATATAAAATTTCGAACAGAAAAACCAGACTGCAGTTATATTTACTCTTTATCTTCTTAGATTGCTTATTAACATAGTTTTGTTTATTCTTCTACCTCAAAATTCTTATCAGTTTTGTCATTCGTACACACACATACTCATAAATATTCTTTCATCTAATTTAGATATACAAAATCTGATGGAACAAATACACATACAGCAACAACAGCAAATTCGCATGGTAGTAATGAATATGGTGGACAGTAAGTTCAGTTTTGATTGTTAACTTCGACTTCACTTGAGTATTTTAAGTCGACGACCTGTTCGAGAAGAAAATGACTTTTTCAATAACAAACCACATTCAATTCGACGTGGCCCAACACAAGAAACAGATCTTGACCGAGGTTTGCCGCTAACAACATGATGAGAAACTTGTGCGATCAAATCTTCTTCTAGATGATGGAGGTATATATAAAGGTCGTTTAAATCATCGAGAACGTGTACGGGAAATTGATGACACACGTGACACAAAAGTTGATCTACCTGTCGATTATCGAGAGATTGAAACCGTTGAAGTATGTCGGTTTTGAAATAATCTTTAATCAACCTATTTCTTTATCTGACTTTAGGACGAAAACTATTATGGAAACACAGAAGTAGAGGATCTCTTTTTTTGTCAATGAATATTCACAGTATATTCATTACTGTCTAGAAAAATGCTCGCCGTCAGCACCAATCGAAATCGAATCAACCCGTTGCAAATTCACGTCGACGTTCGCCACCAGTACGATCAGTAAAGGTATATAGAAAATGGACACATATCTAGTTTAGTCTACCTTCCGTTACATTAAGACACCGCCGAAGAATTATCCTCGTGAGGATAAAGACCACGATGAAGAAGATCGTAAGATCAATAAGAATAAATCTGAAATGAACAATGGTCATCAACAACGTAGCAATAATCATAGAATGAACGGTAATGGATACGAAAATGGTAATCATCGCCGTACACCTCCTCAAATTGATGATGATGATGATGATGAAGATAATAATCGAGACGAACAACAAATGACTCGCTTTCATCATCAACAAGAACAGTTTGCACCATCAAAGAAACAGGTAGGAATCTCATATATATCGAATAACTAACTTTGTCTTTTGCTCTTTGATACTAATATCAAAGTTGAATGTTTTTCGTGTGAGTAGTGTGTGTTCAACCTTACATACTTGTTTGTAGGTTAACCAAGAGGATAAGGATCATGCTGCAACGGTTATTCAATCACATGTTCGTGGCTATTTCACACGTAAACAAACTCATCACGAAAAGCCAAACGAATCTGAACAAGTAACTAATAATCAAGACGAACAAGAAAATACTAATGAACTAATCAATGATCATAACAAACAACAAGATACTAATCCTTTAACAGATGAGCAACATCATGAAGAACATAACAATGACAATGAAAAACCGCACGGAGATCGTGTTTCATCACCAATGAATGAGGTGAATGCTTTTACCTTTCAAGTCATCCTGATTATCAATAGAAAAAGAAATTCAGATATGATGGCTTTTTTGTTTTCCCTAGTCACAAAACAGTATGCTTGAATCATTAGCAACTTTAGCAGTACAACAGGCTATAGAAGAAGCTTTGTTTATAAATAATAAGCAGATAGATGAAAATGAGATAAGGGTACCTACTTTAACCTCTTTATTGAAATTAATTAAATCCATCAGCTACTCACCTTTTGTTTTGATTTTCGAATACTAAAGCTATTTCTTTTATATTTACAACTAAAACATTGTCAGTTATGTCTGAACTAATCTTAACTCATGACTTATACAAATCAACACTATAAAATCGATACTCATCCAATTTTAATTCGTTATTTTTACGCTTTTAAAACTTTTTTAAATATATTTATTTTTAACTTTGATTTCGATTTGCTTTTAGCGTCACAATGGTTACAATGATCATGACAATATCTAAAATCTTCGTCAACATATACTTCATTAAAATACTTTCGTAAAGTGTGAAGATATTATGTATATACATCGTACTCAAACCATGATGATCACTATAAAAATCAATCGATATACGTCTAATTTTAAGAAAAAAGAATGTCACTGCGTTTTATTTGTTTTCTCTTTTCAAGCTTCTTTTACTTGCTTTTGCTTATCTTTTTTTTTCTGTCACCTAGAGACAAATATTCTTTACTGTAAGCATTATCCAAATGGATTGATGTAGTGAATCATAATTCTGTCAGCTCATATGAAAATCATGGCTGCCATAGAAAAAAATGTTCGACTTTGTATATGCATCAAAGAATTTCACGTAACTACGGAGCGTCATTATTGTTTAAAGTGTAATTCAAATCTATAATTGTCAAACAGCATCTTGTTTATGCAAATAACAGAAAATTAGATAGGATTCTATGAGCAGATTTGTACGATTTTCTTTTTCTTGAACGCGAAGTACTGTATGGAAAGAATAGAACTTTACCTATATTCAAGATTTCTACATGATAATGGTGAGTGAAATGAAATACGAAAAATATATAATTTTGAGAATAGATCGTGTAGATTAGTCATTGAATCTTATCTTCTTGTATTACTAATTGTAATCTTGTTTTGTTTTGTTTTATCTTCTTTTTGCTTCGTCTTCAAATTTATGAAAGTAGAAGACAAAGCTCGCAAACACACGAGATTTTGATATCATACAACGATAATGATGAATCATTACTGCAACAGTTGTTGAGGTAACTATGACTTGAAATACGTGTTCTTTCACTAGTCGAAGGTTATTACTCCCATCGTTTTCTTTGCCTTCGTTCTCTTCAGTGAGAACTAAGAAGGAAAAAAGAAAAACAAGTAACACACTATTTTTTTGTCCTTCTCCTTAGATTGTTGTTGACTGAATAACGAAAGTATATAACTACGGCATTTTATTCGATTCTATTCTCGTGGTCGTCATTTTGAAAAAATATAAACCTACTGTCAAGTATGTACTCTACGACAATCGGAAAAAAACGATTTCACTAAGCATTAAATGGGTGCAAGTGGAAGCAGTGAAGTTCAAGTGACGTTTGATCGTCCGAATTTATTCTATTTTGCTGGTGAACAGATAGTAGGCAATGTTTCATTTCAAAATACTCAAGACAGATTAACATTAGATGCAATTTTTCTTGAATGTGTTGGCGAACTTGGATATACTACACAAGAAAAACGCCATTTTAACGATAACAATGGCCGTGCGCAAACTGAACATTATACGAAACAGCATCATATACCGTTTATACAGACTCGCATTCCTATCGCTCAACCGCAATATGGACAAGTAATACATCTTCGAAAGGAAAAATCATCCGTAGTTTTTATTATACTTTTAGCGTGATATAACTTTGTATCGTGGTCAACATTCCTGGCCCTTTCAATTCGCTTTACCACAACATCTACCTCCGTCGTTTGTTCCATCAACAAACTCTTATCCTTATGTTAAATATTCTGTGCGTATCGTTCTTGATAAACCATGGTATAAACCAAATGCTAAACAAGTTTATCTATTGACAATATTTCCACGTGTTAACATTCTTCACATACCTAATGGACAACATCCAGAAGCTTTTTCCAATCAAAATCGTAAAAAAATTCGATTACAAGGATACGTCATGCGCAGTGGCGTTGTTCCAGGTGACAAATTATCTATTCACATTGATCTTCATAATCCTAAACGATCAGAAATTAAAAAGATTGAAGTTATACTAATGCAACATCGACAAGTGGTTCGAAGTTCTCATTCAGAAATTATATTTCGTACAGATTTACCGAATTTTCAAGAGTTTAATGGAATTGAATTACAACGAACATTTGACATTCCTATACCTTCTGTATATTTATCGCCTACTTACACATATGTATCGCAAAGTCATCCGTTACCTCTTGGTGTGTCCGTTCGTTATGAGTTGATACTCGATGTAAAAGTTCGTGGATTATTTACAGACTTCAAGTTAAATGTACCGATAACTGTTGGAACAGAGCCAGTAAGTCTGGAACTGCAACAACAACAGCAGCTGAATTATCAACAGCCTGTGAACGCTCCAGTACAGATGCCCATAGCTAGTGCTCCTCTATGTGACTATGATGAACCACCACCAAGTTACGAAACCGTAGTGACTGATCATAAAATGTAATAAATCTTTTGACCTTTTTGTTTCTTTCATCTCAAACTTATGTCACCAAATAAATCTTCCTAATTTAAATAGCTAAAAGCAGGTAATAAATAATGCCAAAACAAGCGCGAAACAAATGTTTTGCCGTATATATATCGACTGTATACGTTAATGCTTGAATCCGACTGAACGTTATTTATCCGTAACACTGAGTGAGTGTCAGAGTAATATCATGCAATAAATGTTTCGTGCTACTGAGTCGTATCGGCCGACGTATAAGGTGCATAGCCATTTCGGACAAGAAGAGGTGACGTGTTCGATTGTTTCCTCCACGCTATTGCACTTTCTGCAGTTGAGGCTTCTGTTCTATTCTACACAGATTTGGTGGACTATTGTTAGCAAGCATCCTTCTAGCACTGTGAGGGCATTCCATGCTCCTACCGACGATAGACGGCCTTCTTGCATTCAGAAAAACGACACGGTGAAGTCACTGTCTTGAGGACTCGCTCTGTTAGTTTCATGTTTTTCCATTCATAACGCCGTTTCGTGTGTGTTGTTGACCTCTTACATCTTAGCTGTTATATACTGAGGTAGTTTCTTCGCCTCACAGAAACGTACTTCATCCACGAAGACTGCGGGTATTTTCATGTCTTCTTCGACTTGCATGTTGTATGACTTTAATATAGCTTGCGCTTCTCCCAATATACTTTTTTTTTCCTGTTCATCATCTTTTCAAAAAGGCTCAGCGACGACTTCAGGCCTGCTCGTATACATACCCATGGCAAAGCTGTATGACCGGATCCGTTAAAATACCCGTGAATTCCTGTAGTCTTCATAACAACACTCATAATCTAGGGAAATCTTTGTATTTTTAAGCAAATTATATACACATGAGAAACTACTAATAATCGAAGTAAATGAACACAAACAAGCCTATTAGTTCTGACTAATTCATCATATTAACTTGTCTGAAATTAGCACAACTCTAGCAACTAATACAGAACGTACTTCACCAACATAATTAGTATTAAAAGATTCTTGTAAATTGCAGGTGTAAACGTGAGATAGTATTCTATCGAGGTCGGCATGTCTATAGAAAAAACAACATTGAAAAAATGATTCATTCGTATCACAAAATGACCAATTTATCTTGATTTATTATCATCGTCGTTTCATCATTTTCTGTCATATAAAAAGCGAGTACTTCAAGCTACTTTCGCTTCCTTTGATACTTCTCTACTAGAATTAAGTTTTTTTGCTATCCGTTGCATCTTCGAATTTATTTGATCTTTATTTTTCATCTATATACATCTACTATTTCGGTTATGTTCAATTTCATAATTCTCCACTGTTTAACGTTCGTCGAAGTCTCTTAGTACGTAAATAGAAATAAGATGTATAGCGATAATCTATAAGAACACACACATGGAGTTGAATCTTGATTAACATATTTTTCAATATCGTGCAGGAACACAAAAGGAAAGTAGATTTAAGACTGAGCAAAGTAATAAGTATTCCGGTTTAGTACATGGAACTTCTATATTTATATTCATGCGCTTCTATTTTTCAGCAATGTCAGTACATTTTGCTCCAATGACAATACACATCAGTCATTCAATTCAATTACAACTGCAGCATATATTTTAGAACATTATCGGCGTCATGTTCATTGAGAATAAGAATATCAAAACCATTCCTGAATCAATCTTTTATTTGTTTGTGTCAAAAATGCATTGTAACGCGCGATGCAAACAAAGATTCAAGCAGAAAAAAGAAACAATAGACACATTTTGATTATTTCGCATTTGTCTATTTGCTTTATTGTAGATAAAGTAACAATACCTATGCATTTAAAGAATCTAGTGAAAAATTTATCGATATAGAAAGGTCGAAGGTGACTAATTATTGTACGATGGCAAAGAGGAAATATTGTTAATTATAAAGATAATAGGAGATGAGAAGAGACAGTTGGACTAAAGAAACTAATTCTCTCTCTGTCTAGCTCTTAGGGAATTTTGTAGAGAAAGATAAAAATCACAGAATGCATCCAAGTTCAGTAAACTGAGAATACATCATTCTTTTCAGTTTTTTTTTCTTATTATTATGTGACTCTCGTTTTATCATCACTGGAAGAAAGCGAGAAGGAATAGAACGGCCGAAAGAAAAACGGAGAGAGAGAGAGACAGAGAAAAAAAATGCAGACTGAATACGACAGACTCATGTGAACAAATGTCTTACTAGATGGAGTGAGCCGACAATAGAAGCATAAAGAAAAACAAGAGCAGAGAAAGACGAGAAACGAAGAACGACTACAAAATAAAAAGACGAATGAAAATAAGAAAAATATGATAGAGATAGAACACAGCAGCTGTGTATATTTTGCTACAATTTGGAGATGTATGTAATTTGTTAGTATTAGATGAAATTGACTCGATTCGTGGCAGGGGTGGAAGGATTACTAATATCAGTTAATGGATCAGAGGAAAAGAGAAAATCGGAAAATGTGTCAAGTATATTCTTAAACAAATGAGATCCTATTGGTTAGTCAATCATAATTAGTCTATTTTATGAGAAATATATTCTAGTGACGATTCTTCTTCTTCTTTCTGAATTCGATTATTTACTACTCACTTTTTCTCACTATCCGTTTGTTTTATTTTGTTACTGTCTATTCTGATTGGTAAGAACAACTTCTGTCATATTCGATACTAATGATGTATCATTATTGTCATTACATTGATTATTATTAATCAAAATATTTCTTTTTTTTTTCTTGATTAACATGATCTTTTCCAAGAGAAATGCTTTCTTTAACAGATCTCTTGTCTATATAGTAGGAAAAAACAGCGGATAAATATTGAATTACAAAATAAATTAGAAAATAATATATGTAGGTGATTTTCAAGCTCGTTTCACGGATGTGTACGTAATTATCTCTCTATTTAATTCTTTTTACTACACACATAAGTAAAGAGTTCAGTTCTCCATTAATGAAAGTTGTTTCTAAGCGTTGTTTTGAAAAATATCTCGAAGAATGTCTATGTCAAGTAGATGCATAAATAGAACGATAAGTAAATACAGAAAACTATTCTTATAAGTTAATTTTTATCGATCTCTTCTCGAAACATTCGCATACTAAGTGTTTGTTCAATTGTATAGAACTTGTTAATTAAGGTCGTTATTTAATGACAATCGTTCTCAATTTAATTGAAACAAAAAATGCATACTTGTATTACTGTATTCATAATACTGACGCTTTAATGAAATTGACAAATATCTATTGATCCTTTTTCATTGATATATATATATATATATTTTGTGCTAACTTTTTTTCTTTCTTTGCTGTGGTGCATCACCACAATTATAGAAAGATGACAACATACAACAACAATAGTAGTAACAACAAGAACGATTCGCCGCTACCGTCGTTGGTTTCGTCGTTTAATCATCGTCGTTTTGTCTCGTTCGGGCCTATGGCTTCTCCGATCGATGCTGCTGCTGCTACTACTATCGTCTTCTCGTCTTTTTCATCATTCTCAATGTTCCAGTCATATCATTATTACTGCTACTACTAGTCCTTCTATCATTCACAATTCCTGTCCGCCTCTTCTTTATTTCTCCTTCGAAAAAACCGCGTATCAATATTCTCTTTCCAAGTCAACGTAGAATCTTTATATAACTATCGATGATAGTCAATTAGATAATGTATTTTGTTCCACTTTATCGTCACTATCATTCAACAACAACTCTGAGCTTGTAAACATATCGCAAAAAATATCAAAGATTATTGTTACTATACAAAGATTATGGGTTGTAGTCAGGCGAAAATCGAACCAGAATCCTTGACACCTGACGATGCAAGAATTATTAGAGAAACATGGAAAATGGTAGGCCGAGAAGCCTATGGTGAATATGGCCAAAGGCTTATGTTAAGGTAAGTTATCTGTATAAAAGATATTTACATAGTAGTCAATTATATTCTTTTCAATTAAAATGAAATTATTATTTAAAAAATGATTTATTATTTTTTACTTTCTACATCTCTATGTATATATATATATATATACTTTATAGTTCGATGACGAAAAATAGAGAATAGAATGAGAATGAATGAATGAATGAATCAATAATTATTTCTTATTTGTTGTCACGAGTAGAAACTAGAATATTAACACATTCATACTTATTTTCTACTTTTCTTTCTTTCATTTCTTCTTTGTGTTGTTTTTTTTTCTCTGTCGATCTTGTTAGTATATGACATCTGAACATGCACATAAAAACATTTACTACGATGATCAATAGATCGAAGAATAAAAATTGATTTCTTTAGTGCATGCGACATATACTCACACACGTCAACGAAATATTCAATCAGCTTTCTATACGTTTACCGTTTCATTTTATCTAATCATGAATGGAAAAGAACCATCGATAGTTAGTTATGCCGTACACATTCTTTTCTTTTTTCCCGTAACTCTGCTTATTGTCTAACACTTGTGAATATACTATTCATCATAGTGATGGAAATAAGAATGATAACAAGCAAGTTACAATCATTATTATCGATTTCGTTCGGTTGATCAACACTTATCCCATTTTTGTCAATATCGAGCTATCCAATTCTTTTCTCTCTCTCTCTCTCTCTCTCTCTCGTTCTTTTAGCCTGCATATATATTACAAATAAATGTGCGTCATGTGCAACAGCTGAGAACTAATATCATGCAGATTAATTCACACTTCGCGCGCCATCGAACATATGTAGTTGTATCTTTTCTTTCTCATTGTGTTTCTGAAAAGCTTTTCGCCTTCATATAATAAACAATAAGAATAAGAGAAAAAAGACATATAAACACAGAAGTAAACGATTATATTCAGATTTATAATTGATTCATATTATTTGCAAATAAAATAAAGCATAATAAATCATGATTGACATTGAAAAGAAAGGTCAATCGCTTGCTGCCTGGGGTGATACAACATCAAAATGATTTATAAATTACTAGCGTACGACAGACCATTTTAAGTTAGCTCAATTAGAGATAATTTCTTTCAATAAATGAAACGAAGAAAACAAAATATTATTTTATTCATAGAATTTTCCAAAAATGTCCAGATATAAAAGCACTTTGGCAGAATCCCCGAATTATGAACGCAACCAATGCAGCTACCACATCTGGTGGTGATGAAGCAGACGCGCCTAATACGGCAAATCGATGGAAGATGGATTTACGAAATCATGGTTCCAAATTTTTCAATTCCCTAGACGATTTAATTAATGTGGTTGATAAACCGGACGAATTGTTTAAAATGTTACATGACATTGGCCTTCACCACAAAGGTTATGAAGTCAAATCAGAACATATTCAAGTATGCGAGATTCTTTTCTATCTACTCGTTATCTTAATTATAATTTCAATGTAGGCTATTGTTGACGGTCTCAATCATACGATGGAATTTGGTCTACGAGACAAGTGGACGGACGCTCGACAAAAATCCTTTGGAAGATTGATTAATATAATTGTTGCACGTACAAACAGAGCATTAACTGGTGATGAAAAATAACATGTTAGCTAGTTCTTGCTTTTTCCTCTTTCAATGTTATTGGCTTCTCCGTCCGCTTGTTACTTCTTAAACATGCGTCAAAACAAGATACCTAGCGTATAAATCACATCTTGAACACCAACAAGTTTCACGTCCGGTGAACGATTTAAATAAAAACCGAAAGAAATAATACTAGCGGCTAAATATTTACGAAGTCATTAGATATAATCATGTGCAACAAGAAATAACCTGCTGGTCAGGTAGCGAAGTCAATCTTTTGTCAAATCTTATTTATTCATTATTTCTACTTTATTTGAAATTTCTTCTTTCTGTGCATTATCTTCACAAGTCATTCTTTTGCTTTATCTCTTTTGTCGTCGTTGTCATTTTGAGTGCCTTTTGTATTCTTCGATTTCTGTTTGCTTCTTTGTATTTATTTTTAAACAAAATCATTGAAAAAAAAACATTTCTGCGAACGTAAAACAAATATACGAACAGCGTCTTCTTTTGCTAATATCAATTCTAAATAAAACTTTGTATTAACTTTTTTTTGTCATACATTTTCTTAATTAACTATTCATTTTGAATAAGATATTTCACTTCAAAAAGAATGTTCTTAATAAACACCTTTCAAAGAATGCGCAAGGGCACTTTCATGTCTCCTACATGCACTTGAGTACAACAGATCTTTCTCATAAGTGAGAACTATGATGTCAAAGAAAATTTACTGTTAAATTCAGTGAATTATAATTAAAAGGCATTATGCACGTTAGTATTGCGTTGTTCAAAACAAAATCAAGGAGCAAATATATTAACCATGAAAGAGAGTGAATAGTTAAGTGCGTAAGATATGTCACATATTACTTCTCTAACACCTATATATAAACAAATAAACTTACGATTTGCAATTGGCATCATCATGTCATTCACAATACGGTACACAAGGTTTAACACGATTGATTCGAAAGAATTGTAATGAAATTGAACAACAAATAGAGAGATTTTCGCATTGGATTTTGAATGACTTCTAAGAGGAATGATTTTCTAAACAACAGTTAGTTTCTGTTTATAAGTAACCATAGTTTTCGCCCTACATTGCATATAGAGACGACAGATGCAGAAATTGAGTGTATTCCTGTTTGTATGTTGTATTGCTTTCAGACATGCAAAGTTCTTTCTATAGATATTTTGCAATCACCATCGGGGCACATCCAGTAGTGCAAGATTAAGTAAATACTCTACGATGATGACGTCAAATTTGCTCTATTCTATGACTGAAAACAAAAACAATAAAGACTGGCTTTTTTTTCTGGATGACATATTTGCACTGGATCGACACTTTCGAATGTTGTCTTATGACGCACATAAACAAAAGAAGTTTGAAAGTTCTTAAAATTGATATAAAATGCCACATGTCAGATGAGCATCAAATGTTTATTATTTACAAGACAAAGAAAAGAGAAAAAAGAAAGAAAGAAAAAAATAGTTTAAAAACGAGCCATAGGTATAAATGGTTGCCTTAATGATGTGGTTCGATTCAATTGTCGAGGTTCGAGAAAATCGGATTCCATTGCTGTACTTCTCAACATATCTAGAACAGGTGTCTTTCTTAAACGAGAATCTAATGTTATACCAATATTGATACGAGGACTTCGTAGATGATCTGTAAGATGTTTGTTTTTATCTTCATCTGCACTTGATGTATAATTCTCATCTACATGACATTCAAATGTAACTGATTTAGAACGTTTTCGCGTCGATTTGTTTTGTACAGGTGTGATTGTGCCATGAAGACGTCGTTGTAATATACCTTTCGTAGGTTTCACTGTTTGTTCCATGAGTGGAACGGATACTGGTCGTTGAGTAGTTAATAATGGATTCGGTTGTTCGAACTGAGTGATCAAATATTGAATATTCGATGCATTACTGGTTTGTTCCTGTTGATGACGTTTTTTCAGTAAGAATGCATTGAGATATCCTAATGGTAACACTTCAGTTTGTGCTCGTGGAGAGTCTACTTCATATGAAATATCACAATCTTGATCAGTTATTGTTTGAAAACGATATAAATTTGTTGATTTCGAATCTGTAGCTGTGGAAGAATGAATTGAATTTTTAATTTTAAGATCACTCATCGATGAATAATAACGATTATTTACGCTCATTAAAGTTGATAATCGTGGTTCGCTATCATATACTGGCGTTTTCCATTGACGTTGATGTTTATTGCCAGTGCGAGTTGATACTAAATAGAAGGAGATTTAGAATAGAGAAAATGTTCTCAAATAATCAACCAGTAAACATAGTGAGTGTATCTAGTTTACGATCTGTTTCGTCATATGAACAAATAAACATTGTTTGTTCAATCGACTATGCGTCAAGAATAAGATGAGTGAATACCTGTTCTCTGTTGTTCTTTCTCTTTCGAATTCTGAACAGGTTCTTCATGAAAATTTTCAATCTTTTTTGCTGTTGCTGCTGATATCGACGTACTGTTCACGACTGTTATTGGAATGTGATGAACTGTTCGTTTCATACGATTATTTGAATTGAATTCATTTGATGATACTGAACTCCAACGACCTGAATCATGCGATGATTGAGATGAGTGACTTTGAACATCGATGTCTCCATTTGGTAAGACGACCTGTTGTTGTCTATGATTATTAACTGGATAACACGGTCTATAACCTTGTGGCACGATTGAACTGAACAAATGAGTTGTTGGAGGATCACTACTATCACCAACACCACTGTCGTTCGTATGAGTGCATGATTTTAAATGATTTATTTCTTCAATGTTTTTTCTCTTCGATAGATCATACAAGTGTAAATGAAGAAGATTTCCATCCGGATCGTATATATAATATTCGAATTTGTTTAGTGCAAATAATTTACTGGAATATTCATTGATGAAATGATCCAAATTATTTAGACGAAACTTCAAATATGCACTTTGAGCAATTGTGTACGGTTGAATTGATGGAGAATATTTAATTGAAAATTGATAAATCATCTTCATACGTGGTGTTGATGGTAAAATAAAAAGAACGAAACCTGGTTTACTTGAATCGGGCTTACGTTGAAATAAACGTGTATAAAATGTTAGCATTATATCAAAATGTTGAGTAAATATATTGAAACGAATGATTGGTTGTCGACTATGAGGAATGTGTGATACAGACCATAATGGTAAATAATACGATAGCTCATAATAATCCTGTCTCGCTATTGTCTGTTTATTTTCATCTAATAATTCAATTTTATGGTGAAAATTCCATGTATTTGTTGATTTAAAAAAATGTTTTGATTTCGGTAGAATAGTTGATGAAGTTTTGTTTTTCTTCGATGTCTGCGATGGACGAACGAGTTGTTGTTGCTTAAGTATGTCATCTGTTAGAAGCAGAACACAACTTAATGATTGTGATTGAACGGGTACTGATAGTGTTGTCGATGACGATGATGATGACGTGGATTGATTAGTAAACGAACCATAATAAGTTGTTGGTTGAATTTGACGTTCGACGAGAAAAAATGATTGTTCACTTATTGAACATGTTCGAAGAAGACTGCTTATCGCTGTTGATATCTCATCACATTCGTTGCTGCCAATTTTAAGGATAAGTTCACAAGGAGCATAACAACTATTAGTCATCTGAAATAATAAATTTTGCAACATGTTTCTCGTGATATCAATCAAACTTTGCTTCTGACAAATACTGTTTCGTTGTTTTTTTCTATCATACGAAACACAGAAGAATGAATAATAAGCGCCTTACAGCTGTCAAATTTTTGTCAGACATTCTATCCATCTCATCGAGACTTTCTCACCTTTCTAATGACAAAAATAAATATGCTGTTCATTGTTTTGCTTATCTCTTACTACTTATGTTGGTAAACAAAAAAAAACAAGACAAATAACTGAACGATTAATGTCTCTCTCTTTCTCCTCTGTACGTGTAGATGGTATCAAAAACAAAAAATGACACATGCATAGAAAGCATGATGAACATGGGCTACATATACCATCACTCTATCATTCATCTACGTTGACGTCGCGTCGTTATGTGAAGCCCTTCTGGCAATATGTATACATACATCGTCTATATTAGCAGTAGCGATAACACTTTGCTAGTTGCATTATAGACGATTGAAAAACAGAACACTCCTGACGCCAAGTATATACATACGTCTGTGGCTAGCCGATCAACAGCTACCATCAGGTTTCGTTCATTGTGTGTGTACGATGTGGTAATTATGAACAAAAGAATAGAAAGAGAGAGAGAGAGAGAGAAGGTGAGGAAGAAAGAGAGAAACGTGCAATGTATATCGCAGTAATGTTAGTTATTAGAAAAAAAAAGTCGACCAGACATTTACTGATCACTTCGCCACCCCATTACTTCATTTGATCAAATTGAACAGACAGTATGAAGAAAAAAACAGAAATATGAAATTTCTTGACGTGAAAGTATGAAAGAAACAAGAAACAAACTAATTACACTAATGCTACGATGTTCTTTAGTATATGTCATTCGGATAGAAAAAATCGAACTTTTTTTTCCTCTCGACCGCTAGTTATTTCTTACAAAGAGAATCAATGCAAGGAGTCAACAGGTTTTCATATACATATATTTCATTATAAAATGAAATACATAACGAAATGCGAAGAGTACCGAAAGTAAACTAACAAACTTCATTCGATGTTTTTTCGTGTTCGTATGCTCGACATTTACTTGCTTCTCTGTACTGTCAAATTCTGATTGAAAAGTGAAAAGAGAGGACGTAGGTGATATAGAAAAACTTTCTACTATACTAATCGTGCTTCTTTCGATTGTTTGAAGGTTCATTATTTATCTAACCTGAATTCTTTGTATAAATGAATGATTAGTGTCTCTATATCACTCACATTCGAAACATCACAAGTGAATGTGATCAGTTACTATTACAAATGACAAGCTGACAATTGAAGAATAGAAAGAGAGGTGGTAGGCAGTTGATAGAGAAGGTCAATGATCACGTCTAATTTCATCTATCTTACTTATAATTATCAATCGACTCCGGAAAAAATTTTCATTCATTGTATATATGTTAATATATATGTAAACATATCTAGTCGTTATTCATGCAGAACTTGAACGATGAATTGTTTAAAGAACAAGAGATGAACATTGGCCATTGATCCGTACAGTCCATTGAAGAACAGATCTTTAATCATTAATGATCTATGTGCGTATATATATATGTACATACAATGATCTATTTTCAGGACATTGATGATAATGATCATTGTTTGCTATTCTATAGGTGACAATCGACACCTATTTTGTTTTTTTGTACTACATTAAACTAATAAAACATCAATGAAAATAGTTTCTATAGAAAAGAAGAAAAAAAAGAAACGAACTGATCTAGCTGATTGACCTTCCTCTTTGTTCAATCGAACTTAATGTCTAATCATCTCGTGTCTACATTATGTTCTTTTCTTTTCAACTTACATTTATGGAATCTGTATGCACATGTCGTGCACACGCATATATAGTAGATCAACACACACACACATACATAGTGAATTACAAATAATGATTATACACATTTAGTCGATGCTCATATTTCCATACTTAAAAATTGTATATGGGTGATCATTATTAGAACACTTGTCGTGGTTGTTGTTATTCTTTTTTGTATTCTGATTATCTATTATCGTAATATTAATGTCTTGAGTTGATGCATACAAACGATTGGCTTGTCACGAAATTGAACACTTGACTTCATTCGGCAATGGTCATTTCGTACTGGAGAAGAGAGAAAAAAAGAATGAAATAAAGCAGGAAGGGAGAAGAAGAAGAACGAAACTCGAATTTTGTGATGTGACTGTTAATAACAAAATACGCCCCTTATTGTCAACACTACGGTCACTATATCATATAGTAAATAGATGAAAACGATCAAATAGAAAGATTGGTCAAGTACGACTATAAAATAAACAAAGACAACTGTACATGACTATCAGTAGCAAAAGATATTAAAGACTTGACCTTTTTAGTAAAAACGAGGGGAAAAAAAACAAAGCGGCAAGGTTATTTCAACACATAAAGCAAAAGACTAATCAATAAGATCAAGAGAGTCTGCATTACTTTTTTCTTCTATTTGATCTTCAATACATTGTTGAGAGAAATTTATATTACCTACTTCAAAATGAATTCTGATCCATCCAATAAAAAAATAAAGAGTTTTATGCAAAAATTTCATCTTGACAGAAAATAGCCAATACGTCGCAGTACATCTATGTGTAAGAAGAATGAGACAGACCAGACCTGATAAAGAAATAAAATGAAGTATTGACAAACTTTTTCACAGATGTTGAACTCTCGTTAAAGAAACGATTTCAAACGACAGTCACGAACAAGAGTTCTTCAAGTAACTGAACTATCTTTCTATTGAAAAGAATTGACTTTCCATATATCATTTCTCTCATTTGCTTTTACTACATTATTTCATACCTGTTCCGGTTAATTGTTATTTATAGTAAATGATCAATCATTAATCTTCATTGTTTTTTCAGGCATCATTTCTTGTCTAATGATATCAATATCTAAAGCATTCATTACATAATTATTTCGAGAAAAGCCGCAAGCAAAGTCACCTCTTTGTCGTCTTTCATTTCATCTGCCACGAATGTTCCTTTCTTTCTTTATGTAATAGCTGCGAGCATGAATATATATATATATATGTATATGTTCAAGAGAGTCACGATCGTTCACCAGCTCCATGCTCTGATTTATTTTTACAGAAGAAGAAAAAAAGAAAGAGAAGAACGGACTATTCGTACGTAGTAACGGGCGCGACGTAGGCAAGTTCATTTATTCACACGTACACAGATATATGGACAAAAAAAAA
The DNA here is from genome assembly GCA_905250025.1 of Adineta ricciae. Classification (NCBI taxonomy): domain Eukaryota; kingdom Metazoa; phylum Rotifera; class Eurotatoria; order Adinetida; family Adinetidae; genus Adineta; species Adineta ricciae. The sequence goes on from CAJNOJ010000031.1 coordinate 300,078, forward strand.
CATGACTTTGTATCATAAAGTGTGAATGAAGATATGAAAGACAGAACACAATTAGTATAATTAGCAGAATATCTGATAAATATATCTACAATCGAAAAGATATATGTATAACGCATGTCGATTCAAGATAAAAATTTTATGTTTAGTAAATAGAAATAAATTATTTAACTAATAAATCATCTGAGAATTATTTATTAGACTTTCGAAAAGGAGAATATTTATTAAAATCAAAGATGATTAGTTTTCGACTGATATTCATTATCGCTTGAGCATCATATACTCATTACACAATTCTCCAAAGCTACTATCAAAAAACAATCGTAGCAAATCTAATCACTGGGAACCGACTGGTTGATTTTTTTCCTAACACAGCCTTGGTCATTCTGCTCATTGATTATAACCTATTTAAACTTATTCCTATATGAATACCTTTACAATGAATGAGAACAAAGCTGATTTGAAATGAACTCTCTATTTATCTCACTATCGTTTTTTTTCTTATTGATTTGTCGATAGTGGTGCGCGATAGTACATAACAATGATGTCGGCTTTCTTTCATATTGAACATAATATCAATAACTGAGTTTAGCATTGAATTTGATATATCAGAATATGAGAATCTATTTCATTGTTCGCTCACTTTTTTTTTCTAAGCTGAATTTTCCATGAAGATTACTTTAACATGGATAACAGTGTCAGTATTGAAGAACAAGACTTTTAGAATACACTTCGATTTCATGCATTTTTATTGAGAGTAGAATGCTATTTTAGGTATCGGTGATAATGATGTATTATAACAAAACTTGTGCATCTAATGTTTATCGACGGAAAAGAAATGCGACTTATGTAGTAGTATTATATGTCTATTCTATGTAAAGTAAAGATCATCCGGATAAATTACTAACAGATGAATTCAGAGATTTTTCATGTTTATTAATACAACCTTTTTTCATTCGAGATCTGAATTATGTAATCGAAGGCGTTCTTTGTTTTCACACTCGATTGGACACAGAAATTTTCCATACTCATCAGATGTGCGTGTCCTATTGTCAGAAGGATGACAATCGATATTGAATATGTTTTTATTTATGTTTAACGAAAATGAATTATACATAAAAGAAAGAAAAATAGAGGTCTCTTTGGTACTGTTATGTGTAGATTTTATAACGAATAATCAAATTAGAAATCAGAACCTAAACAGTTAACATGCAGAATGCGACTGATTCAGGTTTGTATTTGTCACATGAAAATAATCTATGAAGTAATTTTACTTTGAAACCATTTGTCAAAGCGATTATTGAAAACTCGTTGTTTAAGATCTTTGCCGAAATTGCGTATGCAAAAACAACCAAAAACGAATGATAAAATATGCGTGACAAAATTGATTCCCATACATACATAAAGCGCACTGGGTACGGACACGAGAGCTGGTAATGGTGATGTTGACCATGGGGTTGAACTAACAGTTGATGTTGACCAGAGGGTTGAATTAGCTGTTGATGTCGAACTTGACTGAGTAGTTGTAGTGGATGTGGTCGAAGCAGTCAGAATTGTCACTGGAGGTGGTGGTGAATATACAATAGCCTATTTGTTTGGAACGATTGTAGAAAATTTTGATTTTCATTGAGAAAGAAAAACTCACGCTATACAGTGCATAAATTAAAAATGCCGGTTGACAAATTGAAATGCAACAGAAAACCACGACTAATTTACGACTTTCCAGACGAACCTGAATGAACTTACTGAGCTCTTTTTTTTAGACAAAACATATGTTATCTCATACCATGCCGATACCGAGTGCTAGCCATAGGAAAGCAACTGGAATACCCACGGGAAGTAAAATTAAATCAACTGCTTTCAAATCATTGAAATTGTACAAGTTAAGTATTAGTGTTGAAATCTAAAAGACAAAAAGACAATCGGCATTAAGTCTTTGTTTTGATCATCTTACAGAAAACATTGTATTAATACGTGCAATGCAATCAAATATATTGTAAGTTCGAAGTGGACGACGAGCTTCAGGAAAAGCACCGAAAAGTCTGTTAATTATTAGTACAAGTTGATTAATACTATTCTCGATTTCGAGGATTTATAGATAGCAAACCGTTTGGAAAATTCGTCTCGTTGATAATCTTTGATTACTAAGAACGCCAAAGGAATAAAAAACACATTAAAAACACTTGTAAATATCAATCGCATCTTTCAGATAGAAAAAGTTCAATCAAATTAGTGTTTATTTTGCATACTGAATACATACAAGACGAATTTTTGCATCTGTACTATCGCCATCTTTATACCGAGCCACATAATGTGCTATAACGTATATTGTAAGCATAACTGCACTGATAACAAATGCGGTGATATCACTGATACGTTGATATAAAATGCCAGTTATAAGAAATAGTAGAAGAAAGACTGAAAATATAAAAATAACTCTCCGAGACAAATGTTTTTGATGAAATCACTAACGTGAATTAACAAGAATGAGTATCCCATATGCAAAATCTGAATCTGTGGTACCCAAATGTTGAGTTACATAGATTAAACGGATAATTGTTAAAGTATCTGTAGCTATGGCAGCTAGTACACCTACAATCAGGAATATGATTTCATATCGATTTATATTTACGCAACCGCGACGCTATAAAGATAAATCTTAATTAAATTACAATTGAGAGAAACTTTATCAATTAATTACAGTTCCTAGTAGACCACTCTGTTCGATTTCATTGTCATTGGACGGTCTGAATCCTCGAATCAAGCTTGTTCTTTCTGTCGCCTTGAAAGTTTCCACAATAAAGTAACAAAAAATCCTGTTTTAGATGAAATTCACTTACGTCCATCGTTTGAAAAACAACAATTTAGTTGTTGGTTGTTTCTTTTTATTTATCGAAAAGAACAGAAACGCTATCTGCCTCTATTTTATCTTTTGACACATAGGAAAATGAAGAACGAGCAAATAAAGACATGAAATTCAATGTTTCACACACATGTCAGAACAAACACAAGTCATAGGTATTTTGCGATAAGTTAGTAAAATGTGTGCACGTCTTATGAATCAACAAAGATGACACAATATCTTTCCGACATCTATGTTAGTTTGAATATTAATAAGTTCAAAGCATTTAATTAAAAATCAGGTTTTATTGAAGAACAGATCAACGAGAATTGTTTTTCATTACATTTGTTTCAAATCTCTTCCAAGAAGAATTTTCATGCAATCTGTTGGTTAAAATCTCGTTAAACTGAGTTTCAATGAATTGATGAATCATATTCAATCGAAACTACATGTGTCAATTTTTTTTAACTTGTTCTAATATGATTTATTTCATGTAAAGAAAATTTCTCGATTCAACAAGTGCAACTAGAAATTGTCTATGGCATTACATGTTCAATATTACTAGACTCAATTTTTGTTAAATATCTTGTGAAACATTATCTTTATGCCTGGAGAAAATCTATAGTTATCAGAACATCAATATTTATTTTATGATACAAAACTACAACAAAACAACTCCAATTCGTACGTTCGGATATTTTCTGTTTCTTTCTATCAAGTTTGTCAGTAAATAAACTCGAATTCACTTTCCACAATGAATCAGTTCATTATCTCTGACAGATATACTTCAACTCCCTCGCACAAATGTCACAGAGATAATTATGTTTTTCATCTTTTTGAGAACAAAATCTATGTAAATAGATTTCCATTTAGAAAATCTCTCATTTAATGATCTTCTTCAAACAACAATAAAATCGGATCTACAGAGATATTAGATTCTAGAAAAGTAATCAGATAAAAGATAAAAATATCTTCATATATGGATCTATTGTACCATATCAAATAAATCATTTCCTTATTTCAAATTCGACAGCATATTAACATCCTGTCAACAGGAAATCAATAAAAGGATATCTAGTCTGCAACTTATATTTAATTGATATGAAGTGATACGTGATATCTGTACCATCCTTATAGGCTTATATCATTGAACTTACCAACATGAAATAGGATGACGCATAATAAGTACATACATCGAAGTGAATTTGCAGGTGCTGCAGGTTCGGTTACAAGTAATACGATATATTCCCGACTACAAAAGCGAACACGCTGTAGGGTGTTACACAGGAGACGATATAAAAGCTATTCTGATACCATTTCGTAATATAAGAAAAGAATTTTCCCTGTTGTACGTCATCCAGACTTTTAATTATAGCTTGAAATTTGATTATTCCTATTTTTGTTGTTGGGATCGAATTAACTTTATTTTATTAAAGAATAGTTTCCGTCTGTGAGATATTGAGGATTAATAATTAAAAATATTTATGTGATCTGTTGTTTTGTTCTATTAACTCTTTATTGGTACATACAAACAACACAACATCAAAAGTGATTGATTAGAGTTTGAAAAATGACTTCAAAATTGTGACTCTTCATAAGTTGGTTTTTGAGTTAAATTATTGAATTTTCGTGTACTTGTACTGTGTTGTAATGGTCGATCGCCATGTTGTCTTGAGTTTTCTTGATATTTTACTGTTGACGACATTCTTTTCTTCTGACGGCGAATGAGTGAAAACAATGCATAACGAAATCGTCGTCCACTGATACAATAAATAATAAAATTTGTGCAAAAATTCAAATCTTTTAATAATTCACTTAATGTTCTGATGTATAAATAAACTTCAAAAGCTCGTCGAGTAAAGCATAAGCCAAAGGGTAAACCCCATCTTAAGATAACATTAGTGATTGTATATGGAAGGAAATAAACCATAAACATCAGTGTTACAACTAGTAACATCAACATTAATTGATTTTCATTTGTATCCAATGGTCGCTTTTGTGTTGCGATTTGATGTGATAGAATTTGATGTCGTTGAAAAACAGCTCGTTTCACGGTGTATAAAGTTATACAATTACTTGTGATAACAATTGTTAAAGGAATAAAACAACTAACGAATTCAGTGATGGTTCCATTCACTTTGTAATATCCATACCAGTTTGCCTCTGGTTGACAACGGTTCTTTTGACTTGGTGACACATCAATTGATAACAAAAGAACGCGTGCAGAGAGAACTATGCTGCATGTCGCGATTAGAAATATAAACATTCGTGCACGGCGTACTGAAACAAACTTTTTTATATGTAATGGATATACAACCACCAATGTGCGTTCAATAGTTATTAACACAATTGTCCAAACTGACAACAGAACACTCGTATCTGTGAGAAATACGAAACCTGTGCATAATGATGGCCAGTAAAATAATTTTGAAGTTTTATTCTCATACGAGAGTAATTTAAGTACAAGTACAAGAGTATCCGAAATAGCCATTGATTTCACGTAGACCGAAAATGATGAACGATTTAATTGAGAATTGGTTAAGATAACAAGAAGAATCAATGAATTACCGGCCAATGCAAAGACTGGTAATGCATGGATAGATATGAAACTTGTCACTTGAAAGAATTGTTGTGCTGATGATATATTCGATGGGGCATCATTTGGGTTACACAGAAAACGATTCATCTGTGGAATTCAAGGTAATGTGCGACTGAATGTTCTCTTGAAAATCTTTTATACTTTGTTGAATGATGTCGATTTCACGTCACACTTTGATAGAAAAAGAGCGAATAGAAAAGATTAGTTCATGTGAAATAATAAGTCAAGTGAATGAAGCAAATTATATATAGTTATCATTACCAGAATGATCATTTTCTAGAAAGAGAAAAAAAAGAGAATTGATTAGTATATATTGTTTTGAATATACACAAGTTAATCGAAAGCGTAGTAACATGTATTTGCTTGAATTTTCCCTCAAAGACAACTCATATTATGGTAATTTAGAAAAAGACTATGAAAAATTATAGTAGCTATACTATGAGAAGAGTACGAAGCACTTTGCTGGTTCGAATGCCGAAAAGTTTCTGATTGTTCCTGATTTCAACAATTAGGGCATTTTTTTATGAAATTATCACGTCTGTTCTCCTACGTATATAACAACGTTATGAAAATCTTTTCTTTTGTTTTCATTATCATCTAAAAAGAATCTGTTTTATCAAATATATTTCATTCGACAATACAAACAAAAACCTATTCTTTCACATAAAATCCGAACATGTTTACAATAATAGAACTCTCTTCTCACAGGAGACATTCAAGAGAAGATTAAACACTTAAGACATGCTAATAATAATGCTAGAAGTTTAATTACATTCAATACGCATCGCACTAAGACTGTTAATATGAATATAAAGAAGAAGTTAACATATTTCGTGACAGACTTCCAAAAGTACTTTCAAACAAAAGTGAATCATGAAGAGTTTGATTGTGTTTTGATAAATGACAACCATTGGAGATCAAATCTGACTATTCCTATCTTTTTCCTATTTCCTGATAAGACAAAAGGGAGATGAAACAAACAACGCTTTTTATCATTCTCATCGTTCAGAATTGTCAACGAGGACGAGATGCAAAACTTGTCTATCACGATAAATTGTGCTTTATTCACTCTGCAACGCACTGTTTTGAAGTTCTCTCTAACAAACAAGTATAGACGACAGATAAACTTTTCTATAAAGATAATCACCAGGGAGAAGGTTCTTCATAAGTGAAAAAGAAAATGTTTTCCTTTTCTTTTCTGTTTCATTATGAAAAAAAGAAGACCAACAGAGGAGCATCCTTTTATCGGCGAAGACCTAAAGAATTCTACGTACGTCTAGTCTATATAGTATTATTGATGCGAGAAAAGAAATAAAAAATTATCGCGAAAGTTATTTTTTTAGATTTAATCTTATTTTATATTTATATGATCTTGGGGAGTTTATGGAAATGAATGATAACAAGTACAGGTAATGAGTTAGAACATCAACGAGACGTCTTATCAATTATTTATAGTGTTTTTGAAAAGATATGATAGCAATACCGATTAGGGTGATTAATCGTTATTATTTGTACATCGGTAACAATTTGCTAGGATGTGGGAAGTTTTCTTTTTCTTATTAAATATATTTTACCACAAGAAATTTCTGTTCTTATTTCGAAATATTCTACTAGCGCTTTTTTGATTATTTACACCTAACTTTGTTTGAAATACGTGAAACTCTTGCCACTATTACTATATTCATAATTGGTATTCGGAGAATTCCTTTTCCGTTGTGCTATTTCCTACCTATAGGAAATTGCTTAGTTCACTAAGTGGTTGCTCTTTTCTCAGCAATTTCACTATATTTATTGAAATAAGATCAAAGAGAAAAATTATACATTATTCTCCGAAGTTCATCTTGTCAATGTGAAGAAGTCATATGATATCAAGGATATTGTCAGCTCTCCCTTTCACTCAAAGCAGCCATATCAGCTGTCTATAAGTCGAATGAAGCAAAATTTTAAAAAGTAATTAAGATGCAGAAACCTGTCAACACATGTTAAGAGGTCAAGGTTTTCCAGTACATACCTCGATATGCCAGAAAGTATAAAACTTAGAAAGTGTCATTTTATATCTTGGCGATATCGATAACAAGAAAAACTAATTTTCTTAATCCACGAACAGAAGAGATTCGGAAAAAAACCTAATCTTATCCATAAAATAGGTATGGTTTTCTCCTATACTACAGAATCTCATTATCCCTCACAGGATCAGTTAAATGACAGGATAAATATGACTTGCAGCTTTGGCGATCTTTATTCAAGATTTTAATCTTAATAAAGCGGATTAATTACTATGTACTCAGACATTTCTCTCAGTCATTATCGATAAAGATAGTGTGCAAAACAAGCCGCGCATAAAGTTAAGATGTTCCTTTTTGTTTTTAAAGATAAAAATTTGTTGATTGGTTGGAGCACTATTTCATTCAAGAAGAAAACCTGAAGATTAATATTTCAATGTTGAACTATTTTCTATTTAAGAGAAAATTACACTAACGAAACTGTTTTACGTTGTTTACATTTACCAACCTGAAAACTTTTCTCCTGACTTCTGCTTTCATAGCTATTCGTGAATAAAAGAAAGAGAAAATCATCAGAAATTCAAATGAAGAATGTTCACTGTCGGACAGCATAAAATATAACTTCATTTCAAAGAATATTTTTATATAAAGAACAAAGTTCTACCTTACACACCTCTTTTCCTATTGTATCGTATAATTAGTTGATTACATGCGGAAGATGAAAGAATCACGACACTGTCTGAACTATGAGAAATATTTTCTAAATTTGTCTCTAATAATGTTAAATTTGAGAAACTAATGCGAATATATACTCATCAATCGGAATTAACATTAATAATCAGTTCATCAATATACGTGACGATTTGAAAAGTTGAAAAAAAAATGCACTTACTTTAATTTCTAAATGCATTGTCAATTCTCTTATTTTCCAGTCCAAAAATGTCTATCAACTACTGGGCGAACATATTTTGAAAGCAGATCAAATTACACTCAACTCTTTTAGTGTGTCATATTTCTCGCTTCTTATTACACTAGGTAGCACTTCTTTTTCAAATCCACCCTCGATGTATACTGCTTCGCATTGAATATATACAGATTACTTCTATTCAATGTTGTTGTGCTTTTGGAAATGAATGTAATCTTTAACTTGAAGAATGTAGACATATTTTTCTAAAGATCTTTTATTTTCTTAATGAGTTTGCAGACGACTAATTGAGAAGAATATGACAAAATTTTCGTGTTCAAGTAGCGCTTCTGCCAAAAAGAATTGCTTGTTTTATGTGTTCAAATCATTTGAGAACTATCTCATGTCATTTTGAGTTCACATGCAAAATAAAACTACGTTGATGAGATTATTTTGAAAACATCATTGCTAGTCGAAAACTAAATGATTCTTTTTTCAACAAAACAATGTTACAATTTGAATTTGAGTGCTTCAAGGATAAGAATTTCGAGGTATTTATTGAGAAAGTTCAATAGTGTTCTAAACAAACATTCCTTTGACATAGTCAAGTACATGGTGATAATAATGATCGGATTGAACAACAACGTTAATTGGTTTATGAATGACAACGAGTAAATGATGACAAAAGGATTAAGAAATGATCATTATTGACACGAGAGAGAGAAAGAAATTTGGTCACATTTTCGAAACGAACATTTCAATGGATGAGAATAGAAAAGTTCTAACAAATAAGAAGATCATTATGTCTAGAGAATAAAGAAAATGAATAGATTTGATCTTCTTATACTGCTTTGTTTTTTGTGGTCATTATCATTTGTTGAAACCAAACGACGAGGTTTTTCAATTATTTCCCTTTGTAAATCTTCCTTTTATCGAACTATTTTCTTTTCCTTTTTCAGCGTCATCTCAATCACAAAACAATCTAGGAGATTTTTGTATACCTGGAACATGTATAAGTTTGAACTCCAATTGTAAACGTGTTGGTGGAAGTGCTTTTCGATGTGTTTGTAAAGAACAATATATGTCCGTGAATAAAACCCATTGCAGTAGGTTATAAGATCTCTCGTCAATAACGAGACATTTCTTTTGGCAAATTTTAGTTCGAGTGATTAATTCATCGATTGATTCAGTGTGTAAATCATGCATTGAACGTGGCGGTATTTGTTTGGATGAAGATTCAGACAATCATATGGATAGATGTTTCTGTCAGACTGATAGTGATCTATGCAATGGTATTACAACTTCTTCTTCTTTATCATCATCAACAATCATAATGGAATCTTCATCGAAAAGGTGTATAATTTGATTGATTTATGGAAGAAAGAAGTCCTTTTTTTTCATTTGAAGAAGTTCTATCAATATTCCGATGGTTCAGTTACCACCAGATCGATCCAGTAAGCATGGTGAACTTCTACTCGGTCTATATGATATAACTCAACAACGTACCATTGAAAATGGTGATTCAGTCCTAATCGGCGATCGTCTTTTCATGGAGATCAAGTATCGAACAGGTTTGATTTGAAATAAGAGTTCGTTGACAAAAAAGATTATTTACTACTCTTCAAGTTGAACATGATTCTGATCGGCATCAAATCATTGCAGAAAATTGCTCAATCGCTTCGAGTGTATCTGACAACACTGCTAAATTAGAAAAGCTTTCTTTGATAACAAACCGTTGTCCATCGTTAGATTCTCGTGTCGCAGTACGTTTTCAACGTCTGGATCCGACACATCTGAAAAGCACTGTTTTTCAAATACAAAAGTTCGAAACAACATCAGTCGTTTATTTGCGCTGTGCAATAGCAATGTGTTCTGGTCGAACGGAATATTGTCAAGAAGTAAAAACTCATTCGAGATTTTATACATCGAGGTTTTGTTTTATCTTAGCGTTTGTGTCCGGAAACACGACGAACATCTGCATTACATCAACCATCATTGCATGCACTCAATTCATCGGTGATATTACCGACTGATTCCGCACCGTTTGATTATATTGACGAAGATGGTGCAAGCGTTATTGCACTGCGACGACGACGAAGACGAAGTAGCTTTGATGAAGAGCAAACAAAGAAGAAATTAGAGAAACTTATATCTGATCTAACTTGGTCAATGGATCAACCATCATCGTCTCAAACCGATCACATCGACGCAGAGAAACCTGTTCATTATGAAATTCTTCAAATTCAACAGCAATTTACTATCGAAGCACCTCTACCTCAACCGGCACATAAATATCGAGGAGCTTATGGTAAAAAAAACCCAAAGCACATCGTTGAAGGCTCCTTTTTGTATTCTTCTGTTATATATAGATGCTTTGTATGGTCGGACCTCATTACTCACTCAAGGTGCTCTGGAACGATCGACAGTCGTTGCGACAATATCGATTATATTTATTATTGGAATTTCGATTTCATTATTCGTTGTCTATCGTGCATGTTATATTGAATATGTTCAACGAAATTATAGTTCATCATCCTTCAATGGTTTCAATAATAGTGGCGAATCGATCTATGGTGGAATGAGAAGCACTGCACAAGCATGTCGGTATGATATGGGACGTCGATCGGAACAACGTTTTGACGAGAGTTTTTTTGTAACTAATGTTGAACCATTAGGAGCTTATCGACGACAATATTAAGTCGATTTTTTATTGTTATTATTATTGTTATTTACAAAATGTCGACGTCTGAATATGATAGCCTAGATTTGTTTTTCTCTACATGTTTAGAAAGAATACGATAACAAAAAAAGGATTTATTTGCAGATTGTTGATAAGTTTTATTTGAAATAAATACATCGATTAACATCTGAATTCGGAAAAAAATCGAAGCTGAATTGCTTCACATGATGAATGAGATATGTAATATAAGATGTTTTTCTTCTCTCGATGATGTATTCCTTCGCTCGAAACCTATTTTATCAAGAAAGGTTGAAAGATAAAATGTAACGAAAGGACATATCTTATCTGCTAATGATAGTGTGGTATTTTGTTTTCGATGGTTACAAATCATTTCCAACTTTGTACCGTGAAAGCAAACTAGCAAAAAGATTGTCGTTTGGTTCGGCTTTCAACAAAATGTCGTCGGCATACGGGAAAATTGACCGACCAAAAGAATACAATTCATCTAAACTAGAATTTTTACTTCCCATTGAATCTTCCAGCAAATCAAATCAAACTGTCTCAGTTCATTGGCTTTCTGCTATTCAGTCGCAACTGTCGGATCCATTTAGATTGAAATCTTATCTTCGAACTTTATTAAATACTGAAATCGAAGCTGGAAATACTTATCCACAAAAATTTCTATTGGATGAATCACAATTCGAGAATTATTTCCTCTCCGGCGATGTTTTTATCGTGCTCAATGGCGGGAAAAGTGTTCCCAAGGATCTCGAGAACAATCTCGAAGAAAATCTGTTAGGAACCTTTTATGTCAAACCAAACTTTCCTGGTCGATGTTCACATGTAACTCCATCCTTTATTTTCCTTTGAAAAAATTCATTGATTCTCATTTAGATTTGTAACGCAGGATTTATCACAGCACCAGCGTATCGTAACCAAGGAATTGGAAAGATAATGGCTTTAGCATATCTTCAAATTGCTCCTTTACTAGGTTATAAAGCGTCGATGTTTAACCTCGTGTTTGCAAATAACATTGCAAGCATTCGACTTTGGAGATCGCTGGGATTCCAAGAGATTGGACGAGTTCCTAATGCTGGATTGCTCGTCAAGGATAAGAAGACAAACAATGAGGTTGAAGAAGAAGAATATGTCGATGCAATTATGTTCTACTATAGTTTTACTTAAAGAGTGTTTGAAATAATAATCATCGGGCAAAAAAAAAGAATGTGTCATGAAGAAAAATTCTGTCGTGTGCAACAAATTCATGTTGCTATCAAATATCTTCCGAAGAAGCCCTATAAAAAAAAGAGTTTTAATTGCATATATATACATTCGTATTTTTATGATCGTAAAAAATATTTATTTCCAGTCTCTTCTATCAGTGTTGTTTTTTCTTTCTGTTTTTCTATAATTTATTTCCAGTCAATTTCTCTCCTTCTTTACATTCAAGAATGAGATTTTGTTAGAACTAATATTTCATATAACTGTCAACTCGATCAAGAGCAACAACGAGAGACAATTTTGAATGTCGAATACTCGTGAATTTCTCATTCCGATTAATTATGATATAACACAGCCCGTTTATAAACCAGATGAAATCGTTCATAAACGACTATATCTCATCAATGGATTGAATTCAATCAAAAGATATCATCAAATGCTGAAGAATACGTCATCAGATCCCGAGTTTCAATCGAAATTCTACGCAGACAAGCTACGACATCAAGTTACAAACTGACACATTCATTTTTCCTCTTTTCTTTCTTTCTTTCTGTTTTCTGTAATGAAAAAGAATTCTCTTTTTCTTTCTTTACTCGCTTACCTTTCTTCATCTACAAGTTATAAAATAAAAAAGCACTCCGCAAACTCAAGTCTGTATCCACATTGACCGTTGCTATGTCGCATAATCCAAATCCAAACGCTGATACATCAGGTTTTAACTATCCAAGTGCTGCTGGCAAACCAACAAATTATGATCAAACTCATATTGGTATTGTTCCTACATCGAATAATTCAACAACAGAATCATCATCATCCGTTCCTATAACAACAACTCATTCAACATCCGCAACACACATCGGCCCGTCTGTAAGTGTCAATCATGGCAAACTAGGCGACGAACATGGAGGAGCTGGAACGAGAACTGATGACCGTAAAGGTGAAATTGTTAAAGGCGAAGGTGATAATGTATCGCCAACTGCCGAACACATATAGACTTTAACCTGGAACACACGTATCGTCATTGTAAAACTTACCGTTTAAATATGTTAATTCAGCGATAATAAATGATAGTTATCTAAGCTAGATTCTATATTTCGTTATTTGATATGTGCAAGTTATAGTTTATAGAATAAAAACTAGAATCCTTGAGATAAAGTTTTCAAAAGAGAGAAGGGACGGAAAATGCGTATATTATGTATACTACTACCGTGGATAATACAGGAAACAGAACTTAAATACATTGCAAGACAGAAAGACGAAACAGATAGAAAATCGATACAAATACCAAACAATAATATTCTGAAAAAAAAACGAGTATGCCATGTACAAATTCAGAGAGAAAGAAGAACTTCAAAAAATAATTTTGAAGTTAGAACATCGATAAGTTGTTTTAATTCTCACTCGGTATTTCATAAATAGAGGTAGAATAAAAAGAAATAGAAAGGAAATATCAATGACCAGATTGTACATTATGAATATGTACGTAAACTATCTTCATAAAATTTCAGTAGGAAGATTTGTGAAGCATATTTTTCATACAAGTCTTCTCCAAGTTCAAGTATCATTTCATGCTTTAAATAACCGAATATGAGAGACGTCAGAAAAGAATAAGTAAGTACTTACTGTCATTTGTGTTTCACTCACATTTTCCAAGATGTTAAGTACGCGTCGTAATTTATCTTCGCTTATCTCACGAAGACATTCGCTAAAACATGAAGATTGTCTAATATTAAGTTCTATTTCGACAGTTATTACTGACGTTTTCAATGCGTCAAAACGTTTCTGTAGTCGATTGGTTTGATGCAAAGGTACTTCCATTGTCCGATCACCCGATGACCATGGCTGAGAACCTAATCATTGAAGACAAATAGATATTTTGAAAACAAGAGTATTCATGCATGTAGTACTTTGTTGTGGGGAACGTGAATAAGCATCACCGCTATCAACTAACGTACGATCGCTATCGTTACTGCTGTTTGTTGATGCACTTGAATCCATATCGGAACTTTGAGCACTTGTTGTCGTGTCTGGCGCTAGTTTTAAGGTTGCAGTTAACATGAACAGAAAATCATTCATGTCCTTTTCCCTAGATGAAATAATTCAATGTCAAATTCTCAGAAAAAGTTCTAAACTAATTAGATACCCTTCTTTTTTCTTTTCGATTTCAGCTGAGATGGCATCCTGAGCTGTCGATTGAGACGATGATGGTTGATTATCATTATTTGCTATAGATGTTATTGAAGTTTCGATAGATGATTGAATGCGATTATCTCGTCGACGTTGGCGTGCGCTCAGATTAATACTCGAATCGCTGGATTTGATAATTTTAGCTTCGGATTGTTGCAGTTGTTGATAAGATGGAGCCAAATGACGATCAGAGGAATGAACGTCATCATCATATGATAGTTTACTATGATTAGACTCAACTGACGAAGCAGCAGAACTTGGCCGAACTAGTTGTCTTTGTGGAGCGACTACCTGGGACAGAAGAAAAGTTTCAAAATGAAGAATCAAAAGTGATATAAAGGTTTATCTACCACAGCTGGTCGAGATGCTTTCGGACTGGATGATATATCGTGTTCATCGTCAGATGAGATTTGTTGATACTGTCTTAGATGATTATGGATTTGTTGATCACGTTGTCGACGTTGTAATGTATCATTTTCGCTCAGCTTCAATAAAAACTTCAGATCCATTTGCTTGTCATTGATCGGTAATGGATTACTCTGCCGCATACGAAGACGACGACGAGCACGTGCATTGTTCGATTGATCTACATCAGCCGATGGTAATGATCCACTTGCATCAGCAGATGAAGACGAACCGGATGATGATGATGTAGTGATGTGGTTTGATGGACGATTGTGTGTTGGTGGTAATGGTGGAAATGAAGGAAGCACAGGAGGATTGTTGTTTGAGAATACATTCGGTTGAGATTTCTTCGATGATGGAGAAGAAGCTGACGAATAAGGTGTTTTAGCATCGTTTGAAGGGGATGAACGTGGCGGAGAGGATGACAGAGGCACTACTGATGGAGCAACAACTGTTACTTGAGAATTGGAATTCGCTTGATTTTGACACCTATTATATAGAAATGTGGAGTCAAGTAAAATCTAGTTCTTTCAATTTTCTGTTCAATTTTTCTAGATATATGAGATTTATACGATCAAAGTGGAGTATTTTAAAACCTACTTGACTTTGGTTTTTTCCAGAAGTTGCAAAATATGTTTTTTGATAAAAGGACTTTGCAGGATCTTCTTTGCAGTTGGACGATCGACTGGATTTTTACTAAGCATCGATTTAATAATATCCGTCAATGAATCACTATATTTCTTCGACGTTTGTGGTGTCTAAATCACAAAAAACGAGATGAACGAAAATCAAAAGCATTCATCTCAAACTTGTCCACGAATGATTTTAATCACTAATGCATTCATATCTTTCGCATTGAATGCATGTTCCAATGTTGTCATTTCGTAAACACAGCAACCAAGTGCCCAAATATCCGACTAAAAGGAATATTCAGAAAAAAAACACACTAACAAAAAGAGAATCTTCTAACCTTTTGTCCATAAGGTTGATGTGAAAATATCTCCGGACTCATGTAGTACGGTGTTCCAATAATCGTCGTTGCTAAATCATTTCCGGAATCTAATACTCTGGCTATTCCAAGGTCTCCAACTTTGACAATTTCGTTTTTTGTCAAGAATATATTTTGAGTCTTCAAATCACGATGAAGAATGCTTTTATCATGGATATACTAACGAACAAAACGGAAAAGGTTTTTCAAAGTATATCCCGAAACGTCAAGTGTATCCTACTTGCAGTGCCATACATATTTGCACAAACCATTCGATAATCTGATTTTCAGGCAAAGGTTGTTGATTAGCTTTTCTTTCTTTTAATTTTGTATATAAATCTCCGCCTTCACAATAAGCCATGACTATGTTGAGAAAACCATCATTCGATCGAAATGATTCAATATAAGCAACAATATTTGGATGTTTCAATGTGGATAACAGTTTTGCTTCACGTTCAGCACCATCAATATCATTTTGTGTGGTGTCACTCGATTGTTGACGTAGATCTAATCGTTTAAGTACGAGTTGTTTAACATTTGATTTGTTTGATGACGATGATGATGGACGTAAAGGTAATACTAACCACACTTCACCGTAGCTACCTTTACCAATTAAGTTCAGAAATTTATACTTATCATTAACATTAATTTCATTGATGTGTAATGCCGGTTCGGATCGGTTCATTTGTTTCAACATATTGAAGATTCTGATTTGGTTCAATAGAGTTTTTGGAGAATATATTAAATGAGATAAAACACGTGCATTTGTAGAGCAGAATCGAATGTATACAAACGTGAGAGAGAGAAAGAATGTGACAGGCATTGCCCGTTCAAAATGAAGTTACGTTACCTTGGTTATTGCATAGAAATGAATCATCACTGTTAACAAAGGTAAGTTCAATCTTAATTGTATAAGTGATATACTCAGTTCTTTATATGGGATTTCAAATTGAGCTATTTGTGGAAATTTATTAGAAAAAATTCAATGTAGATGTCATCAGGTATCATCATGTGCCTGGAATATATGGAATTGAATACGAGTCAATTGTTTCTTTAGTAGAGATTCATTTATTTGTTCATTAAGTCTTCATTGGTGTGATATTTTTCGAAACTCTAATGAATGCGAAATATTGATGAAAGTTTTGTTTGTATTTTATCAATTAGTTGATTGAATGTCATTGCGAATTCATAATGAACTTTTTGAATCGTTATTTATCAGTATGATAATTTCTGTTTAGAGGTGTTTTTACGCTTTATGAAAGTCAAATCCAATAATTTTTTCAAGTCGTTTGACTAGAAATGAAAGTATTTCAAATGTTTGTTGATTATTATCACTTTATAATATCTTTATTTCATCATGTGGATAGATACACCATTCTTGTACGTTCCATACTCCTCTCGTTCGTTGTATGCAGCGTATTCGAAATTTACTGATCGATAATTGAGACGTACTACTATGAGAAAACAGAACAGAATGGCAACAGCGGTCTGTTGGAAAGGATTGTTAATCCAGTACAAGTCAAAGCAAGCGTTGGTGGTGTAACGGTTAGCATGGTTGCCTTCCAAGCAGCCGACCCGGGTTCGACTCCCGGCCAACGCACCATTCTCTTTTTCTTTTTTTCTCAACAGTGAAAACTACACTTACTCCCAATTAAAATAATCTTTAAACGATTGTATATTAACATTGACTTAAGATTTTCAATCATCGCCACACTCTAGCAGATCTCACAGTTACTTGTGCACTTTTATTTTAATATTTAGTTATGTGTGGAACATATCGCATAAGAGAAATGCAAGATTTATCTTTTATAGCAATCATATTGATCTATAAAGACCTACTGCATGTTCGAGATCCACCAACTGATAATATAAATAGAAAGATTAAAAAAATTCAACTAAACAGAGTTTCATTCTAAAGAAAGAAAAAAGTAAATTTATAAAATAGGAAACACCGATCAAGCGTGCGATGCGATGGTCATGAACTGACTATTCCTTCAAAACAAAAATATGTAAGTTTCATCAGCTGTATAAATGATAATCGACGTATGACGTCCATGAACCAGATGTCACCACTATCTAATCAATCAACGAGCTTGTCGTAGTCCATCGACCTCCATTAAAAATCCAAACGAATAAGCTTCATGAAAATATTTTACAAGATAAAACTCATATAAAAATCATTGAAATTCATTTTAAAATCAGATGAATGTTCATACTCATATTTTCGGCATTAGTTCTAACTGTGGACCAATCAATATGATTGAATATTACTGCTGTCTCATTCTTATTTCTATCATTACATACAAGTTATTTTTTTTTGTTTATGCACTTCTTGCATCTTTATTTTTCGTCGTATGAACTTGCCATTTTGATTGAGTTTACTTTGTTTTATTTCAGATCTTTCTCAAGACCATAAAAACATGGCAACCACAGCTAACATCTCGAAAAAGCGCAAAGTAAACATTGTTTATTGAAGAAAATACGTGTAATCATGAAATCATTGATAATTTCAGTTTATTCGCGAAGGTGTTTTTCACGCTGAATTGAACGAATTTTTCACACGTGAATTAGCCGAAGATGGTTATTCAGGTCTTGAAATTCGTGTCACACCACAACGAACTGAAATCATTATCATGGCAACTAAGACTCAAGCTGTGCTGGGTGAAAAAGGTCGTCGTATTCGAGAATTAACATCAGTTATTCAAAAACGTTTTGGCTACGCTGAAAACTCAATTGAGTTGTTTGCACAAAAAGTTGTTTCACGTGGTTTATGTGCTATAGCTCAAGCTGAATCATTACGTTACAAACTCATGGGTGGTCTTCCAGTACGACGGTAAATACATTCCTAAAAAATCAGAAAGAATGTTTTTACAAGTTGAGATCCGTTTCATTTTGTAGTGCATGCTACGGTGTCTTGCGATTCATCATGGATTCAGGAGCTCAAGGTTGTGAAATCGTTGTTTCTGGTAAATTACGTGGACAACGTGCCAAAGCTATGAAATTTATCGATGGTTTAATGATTCACTCGGGTGATCCTGTTAACGACTATGTCCAATTTGCTGTACGACATGTTTTACTACGTCAAGGTGTACTTGGTATTAAAGTTAAAATCATGTTACCTCATGATCCAAAAGAAGGCAAAGGTGTCAAAAAACCATTACCAGATCACATTCAAATTGTTCAACCAAAAGACGAAACAGCTATTACACAACCATACTCAGAGTCAAAAGATAAAAAGATTGAACAAGTAGATACTTTTGTGTTTTTATTTTATTCAGAAGGAAATATGAACATTTGAATTATCGTTCTAGTTTCCAGCACAAATAGGTCATCCTCAACAAATGCAACAACAACAAATTCCACCTCAACAACAAGGACAATTACAGCCAGGAGCACCAGGCAATCTTGTTTTCCAATAAGATAGAAAGACTACGTTCAATGGTCACATAAAAGAAAAGAAGATATATCGAATAACATCATTATTTTTGATTGTTTGTTTTTGCTTTCAGGCATGATTGCCGTTTTAAGCAATAAATAAAGAAAACAATACAAAATGATAAAAATCAATGACAAAACTACTTTTTTGTCTTTTGAATACGAAAAATTTCAATGAAAACAGAATTTTTATGAACCATAAGACAGAATATTCGAATTTAGTATACAACGAAATTAAAATCACACCAGGAGAATACATCTGTGAATATGGATCAATCTCTAGTAGCATCTACAGCATAAGACAACACTTATAGTTTTTCCAAAATAATGATCAAGCAGTGGAATAATAGTATAAGCAATAGTTTTAATCGTGTATTCTGGTATATAAACTAATGTATTTCATATAGAAGAACAGTGACCGCGCTTTCACATAAGATATGTCAGTGAAGCGTGACAAAACACGGGCAAACTATCATTCAGTAGGATAGAAAGCGAAATGACGGCAACGATTGCGCTTGTTGGTACGCTTGATACAAAAGGTGCCGAATATGAATTTATTCGTCAACAAATCGATAATATCGGCTCATGCTCAGTTGTATTAATTGATATTGGACTTCAGTCAAATGAAAAATGCTCGTCGATAGCAGATATTTCGTCGCAAATAATATGTGAAGCTGGTGGTGGTGATTATAAAGCAATAGTAGAACACAAATTGACAAAAGCCGATGGATTTAAATTAATGACCAAAGGACTTGGACTAAAATTAAATGAACTCTACGAATCAAATCGTTTACATGGTATTCTTGGTCTTGGTGGTTCATGTGGTACATCAATCATATCTGAAGCTATACAACAATCGAAAATTTTACCTATTGGCTTACCGAAATTGATTGTATCTACTATTGCCGCTTCGAGTAACGCGCATACTGCTGTTGGCTTAACTGATGTTACTTTGATGCATTCAGTCACCGATATCGGTGGTGGAGTCAATCGTATTAATAAGCCTATCTTGGCTAATGCTGCTGCAGCTATAGCAGCTATGGCTTCTCGTTACTACGAATCGATACGGCAAGAAAAGGAAGCAGCAGTAGCCGATAATGTTCCGCCTGTGATTGCATTGACAATGTTTGGCGTTACAACACCATGTGTGATGGAAGCAAAGAAGAAATTAGAAGAACTCGGTTATGAGACTGTTGTGTTTCATGCAACGGGTATTGGTGGTCGAGCTATGGAGCGTTTAATTGAATCTGGTTCGATTAACGGCGTGTTGGATATCACAACAACAGAACTAGCTGATGAACTTGTCGGTGGAATACTCTCGGCTGGTCCAAAACGATTGGAAATAGCTGGACGAAAAAATCTCCCTCAAGTTATTTCACTTGGTGCACTTGACATGGTTAATTTTGGAGCTCGTCATACAGTACCAGAAGAATTTACAAAGACGAACCGTTTACTGTATGAACATAATAGTCAAATAACATTGATGAGAACAACAAAGGATGAATGCAGACAGTTGGGCGAGATTATCGCTAAGAAATTAAATCAACATTCAGGATCTGATGTAGTGCGTGTTTTTGTTCCTCGAGCTGGCTTTTCTTTAATATCAGGTATGCATTATTATAGTTTTGGCCATATAATCTAAGTTTGAAATTCTGTCTTTCTCTTTTGCAGTAAAAGATGGCCCTTTTTACGATAAACAAGCGGATGAATGTCTTATTGAAGCATTACATAAGCATGCAGATCCGAAAAAAGTGGAAATTATCGAGCGAGATGAAACGATCAATGAACCAACATTTGCACATGCTATGGTTCAAGCATTGCATGATCGAATGCAGTATAAACCAACTGTTAAACACCAAACAGAAATACCAGAAAAAAAGAGAATAAAACCACGAAATCGTCGTGAGTGTTTGAATCAACTTCGAGCCGTTATCGAAGAAGGTCGAGTTATCATTGGCTCCGGCGCAGGAATTGGTTTATCAGCGAAGTGTATAGAAGAAGGTGGTGCCGATCTACTAATTATATACAATTCAGGACGATATCGTATGGCTGGAAGGGGCTCCTTAGCCGGCCTTCTCTCATACAGTGATGCTAATGCTGTTGTTCTCGAAATGGCTGGTGAAGTATTACCGATTATTAAACATACCCCGGTGCTTGCCGGCGTGTGTGGTACTGATCCATTTCGACTGATGCCTCAATTACTAAAACAAATAAAAGAAGCTGGTTTTATTGGAGTACAAAATTTTCCCACGGTTGGTATCATTGATGGAATTTTTCGACAGAATCTCGAAGAGACAGGCATGGCTTATGAACAAGAAGTGGAAATGATTCGACAAGCTCATGCTATTGGTCTAGTTACCGCTCCATATGTCTTCAACGAACAAGAAGCTCGTCAAATGACAGAAGCTGGTGCTGATATTATTGTTGCTCATATGGGTGTCACAACAAAAGGTGCAATTGGTGCCAAGTCTGCCATTACATTAGATGAATGCGTTCAACGTATTCAAGCTATTCATGATGTTTCAGTTCAAATCAATCCTCAAGTTATTGTTCTTTGCCATGGTGGACCGTTAGCTGAACCTGACGATGTTCAGTATATTCTTGCACGAACTCACGGTATCAAGGGATTCTTTGGGGCGTCAAGTATGGAACGATTGCCAACAGAAATTGCCTTGGTTGAAAATACGAAACGATTTAAACAGCTACAATTTTCAAAGACAAACTAAAAGAAAAATTCTTTCATTCAATTTGACATTGGTAATAGTTATTGATTTCTACTGAATAGATAAGTATGAAATAACAAGAGTATTTTCTTTGTTAATACGAACAAAACTTGTTGTTTCTGTTTTATTCAATCCAATCGATAAATAAATCAATAAAAAAAAAGATAAAATAAAAACCAAATTGTTATTCAAATGAAACAGACGAAGAACAAGGTTATCATTAGCATTCAATGAGTTTACTTATCAATGAGTTCTGAGACTGACGTTGCACTTTGATTGAGTTTGAATTCATAGAATTTCGGATTGTTCCGTGGATTGCCTTTCGTTATGTTCATTGTTCGTTCCTTTAAATTCATAATTAATGAACAAACAGTTCCCACTGATCCTAACGATGTTGGTTTATATGATCGACAAATCGGATATGCTTGTTCCTCATTCTCAAAATCAAACAGGATCGATTGTAATGATGTTCGATTGTCCCATAATTGTGTCACTCGTGCGTAACGATCCAATGAGTTGTGATATCGGGGTTTATCTTTGATATGATCATTGTTATTTGTATATAGAAAATGATTTGTATGATATGGATGATTTCGAATGAAACGCACTTGATCGCCGGGAAATTCTACGCAACAACATTGACCTTGGTCATCGCCTACAAGAGAGAAAAATCGATTTCTTTGTATAGATTGTTTTTTGTCGTTGAGATTTACCAATAAGAACGTGTCCACCGAAACCAGGTCCATTTTGTTCGAATATATTCAACGCTTGTTCGAAATTTGTCGCTTGATCAAGTACAGCTCGTAATGAAATGTGTAGAGGTATATTCGAGGGAGTTTGGGATTGTGCTGATGGGTCAACGAAATTGATCGTAACACCAATTCCATGTGAATTCAATCCAACTTTTGCTAATACACCGGGCTCAATCATCTGTAAAATACCTTTGGATTTCACGTGATTAATACAAGCTAAAAACTCGAAATCTTCTATCCAATCCCAGTTTTCTGCTAATTGACAGGTTTGTTTATCATATAAAACAGTACATTCATTTTGTATTCCAAATGCCAAATGATTTAATAGTTCTAAACGGCAATTTAAAGCGATAATCCAAAGAGGATCTTGTTTGGATGCTACAGCTATGGAATCCAGTTCTTCGAGATATTCATTTGAATACGAGGATATTCCTCGACGATATTGTTCGCATAAATTTAAAATCGATTGTTCGTTATAGTTTGGTTGCGTGGCAAAGTGTTTTCGATAAGTTTTTATGGATTTATCTATACGATCGAATAAAATTGTTCCATGTTCATAACCGCGTTCACGTGCTGTTTGACCGTTGAATTCGATAAAAGGAAAGATTTCTTTGGGATCTATTGACATATTTGAATAGGATCGTTCGAAACAGCACTGACACGTTCGATTTGAATGGCTAGTTTTTGATACTTTTCGTATTCGTTATCTTTCGAATAGATCTGCTTTAAAATTAGGCAACCCAGTTCAATCGATTTCACCGTGGGTAATCCGTGTGATAGATGCTTGTCTAATAACTCTTCGAATGTGTTAAACTTTTCAATTGATAGTACACGTACACAATATTTCCGTCGAATGTTGAAACCCAAATCGTCGTTGTAAAATTCAACTATGTAGAATTCAAAATCAAATCTATGTATAACGTTGTGTATGGAAGAGAATGTTATTTACTGATATCTGAGGGCTTCAAATCGTGAAAATGTCCCTTATCAAGACGAATTTCAACAGTTTTTTTTCCGCAGTAAATAAGAGAAAACCACGGTTCAGAAAGATGTTTTACCAGCATAAGTCACGTGTTCGACGAAAAGGAAAAAATAGGTATATGCGGATGAAAATAATGATTGGGAGCTTTTTGTTGTTTTACTGAGTTATAAATGTGAAAAATAATAGCATATGATCCTCTAACACAAAAGAACGCTAAGAACAATGTCAAAAAGAACTCAAATAGCAAATAACATCTGAGAGGAGACGAACAAATATCCGAGAATACTAAAACTTTGTGATGATTCCTGTCTATGCAGAAGCACAGTCTCGACAGATGGCGACACTGTCCGTATCTTGATGAGTGTCAACTTAGTATCGAATTATTAATGAACATTAGTATCATTCTCCCATCAAAAGTATGAGAAATATCCTATATTTCAATTATATTTAGTGAAAAGAGTTTCATATAGGGTAGAACAAATTGAAATTCACTGTCTTAAATGCTATTATAAGGTCTAGATTCTCATATCACAAGGCAATCAATTTGTGATGGCATATTTAGTAAGATAGACAACTAAGAAGCGAATTGACAATAAAAAAAAGGTTATAATAAAACAAAAACATTTAAAACACTTGATTCAATTAGCTACAACAGCCGCAGAAGTAAAAACCCTCGATGCAGCATTCGATTAAGCACCAACAGCAGGGCCAGATCCAGAGAGCAATGCCATATGGAAAATTACAACTGCTTGTTCCAACCTGAACAGATTCGGAATCTTCCGTATTTATATTATCAAACACTTTCGGTTGTTCTATGACCAAAGCCGTGTTAATTATTTGATCACTCATTTTCAATTTCTAATATATGTATATATAACCCAACGAATCGCGTCAACTTCAGTTTGATCTATTGGATCGTTCCAGCATTGAATTATATATGTAGTGGAAAACATCATAATTTAGGTTTATATATGTACGCGTGCGGATATCTTTCTAATTGAAATTTATTCGGAAGAAAAATATTAATATGTTACTCAGTGACAAATAACTGATGTCATGTGTAAGCGTCGATTGCTCTATTTAACACAACACTGTTTTTTTTGTGGCTATCTAGAATCCACAAATCTCGTGAATAATCCGTTTACTAGATGAGTAGTATTTTTTCTTGCTCATTTGATTTTCTAATTATATCTCAAATGTGCACGAAACATTGTAAACCAAATCATATCGATATTTTTTTAGACTGTTTGATTGTGTTGGCACTATTCTCGGAATCTCGAGTAACCAATGTGGTTTTACTCTTCGTTTTATCTTATTTATTAAAAAATCGAAATGAATAGTTATAAATTTATTCGACTCGAAAATTAACTATGAACACAGCTTACATAAACTGGATAAACAATCGCAAATGTTGCTACATCCATTACCTAAACACTCACAGATCAAACAGCAACAATCGCAGTCTGGATGTGAACATGACTGGCATAAGTTACATACAGCATCCAGGCAATTGCATGCACAACAAGAGTAAAACAGACAGCAGTCACAAGCTTTCAAACAATAACACGAACTATTGCAGCAATATCTTCGAACGGGTTGTGTTCCTTCATGTCTTGCCGATGAATTTGATGCTTGTTCTGACTTTTTCATTGATGATTCCATTGAACCCCCAGGAAAAACTTTATTTTTTGAGTATAAATCTCCGTTAGTCTTCTCATGTATCTGACTTTCTTCCATAATCAGTAAATATTGTGCAATGTAAACTAAAATCCGTTAATGTTCTTCTCAACTTCAGTACATGATTGAAGAATCAGAGAAAGATTTTATAGTTTTCTCCGACCGAGATTGACGTCAACATCGAAATGATCCACAAGTGCAAGCCATTTTAACAACAGTGATCAAACAAGAGGAAAAGACAGCATCTCGCCTGTCGACATATTTCGTGCGTAGGAAAAAAAACATTTTGACTCATTTTTTCAATCGTCAATTCTATTCCACATTACATAGATATTTTCATAGTGTATAAAAATGTGTTCACAAAATACGAATGTAAGTAAGAAATATAAAAAGCATAGAGAACAATTTAAGCACAAGCGAAATTTCTGTGTGTCGTTGAGCATGATTGAAAAATGGTAAAAATGGATATCCGAAGAAATAGAAACCTGAATACCATTGATCGGGTGCTGGTAATCGCATATTATTCATGTTTGCTAGAATCATACGAAATATAACTTTAATCAACAATTTCAAAATGTCCTTACGATAATAATAAGCATTCGATCCACTCGGATAGGCATTATATTGTTGCGGATTGTATGAACCACCGCTCATAACGTTGACAGGCGTCGGATATTGATAGGCAACTCCACCAACAATAAATCGGTTGTTATTTTGCGAATTTCCAGTATAACTTCCACCTCCATTGGCTCCATAATAAGATATCACTGCTGGATCCAGTGCATACGCACCAAAATTCTTATCAAGATACTGTCGGCGACGACGACGACGACGACTTGTGCTATCAACTAGTATTAAGACAAACTTGAGGAAAATATTCGAAATTGAACTAAACAAACCTTCGGTAAGAGAACAAAGAATCGTGATGATTAAAATTACAGCAAAAAATTGCGAACAACTTGACCATCTCATGGTGAATCACGCGTGCATTCAAGGCAAAAAAAGAGAAAAAAGTAAGATCTCTTTTCTTCTCCTCTTTCGTTCTTTATAACCTTGATAGTTTGGTCCTTTGTCGTTTTTCTCTTACATCACTGTACGACTTTCTTCATTTTCTTTTTCTTTCCTGGTTACATTATTCTGTTCCATAAAAAAATACATTTTCTCGCTTCTGCGGATTTTTTTTTTCTTCTTCTTTTTCTCCTTCAAACATCTATGTTCTGTATTACACATGCATTTATTTATACAGACACTTCGATGAAATGTATGTGCCCTTTGTTGTGCATATATTGAAGGAAGTTGGCCTCGGAGTAGTAATGAATCGAAAAGAGAAATTCACGATGCCATATGACAAGTTGCATGTTCAATGGGAACAGTATGCGAGTTAGAAGTTGTGATTTATGATTATACGTATATGTACTCGTTCGTATGATTATTATTCGAGGCTTCTTTCCTTTGGATCTTGTTCACAGGACACGGAAAATGTATTTAGTATTGTGAAGTAGTTTTTGGTAAATGAAAAGTATGAGTTGACTTTCGTTTGAAGGTTTTATTTGGATAATAATAGCAATAGGTTAGAAAATAGCCATCTGTTGCCAAATTAATTCTCAGGAGAATGGAAGAACAATGATCATTAGTTCGATTCTGATGATTGTGTTCAAGTTTTGTAGAGTATTTCATTTAATTGCAATTCAAGAGAAAGGATCTGCTGATAATTCAAACAGAGTCAATATTTTTCTTGTGCGTAAGAAATTGTACGATTTGAATAGTTTTATTTTATTATGTACAAAAAGAAAATAGTGCTGTTTTGTTGACATGAATGATTTATTTGAGATTCGATGTGTTTTTATTTCGATACCGGACAAATCAAAAAAAGGGAGAATTAGTTATAAGCATATATTTCACAAAAATGGGCTTTAAACGGCAAGGAAAATCTTGTTTGCGTCCGATTACTCACTGTTTTGATTCCAAATAGTTGTATATGAATATATCGACCTATAATGGGACTTTCACACTGAAGATGTAAACATTGGGATAGAGTACTATAATCTGTCCGTGTCACAAACGAACATTGTGATGTAGTTAATTGGTCAGGATCAAGGTGAATATCACGCGTTATATAAACAACAATTCGATCAAGCTGAAATCGAGATATGTAATCATCTTGAGATAAATGTGAAACTAAATTCAAGAGTATTTTGCACATAAAATAAAGAAAAACATCTTTCGTTCTTACATGAATCAAGTTGATGGATGACAACGCCGTGTACGTGATAATTTCGATTGAGATCAATGATAATATGTGGTTCATTATTTCGACAACGTGTAGAATCAATCGTTGCACAACGACTGGGAGCAGTATAACCGTCAATCAAATAAGATAAAAATGTTTGTTGAGGAGAGTAAATTGACGCAGGGACCAGATCATTGAGTATAATTCGTTTTCGATGTGCGAGATTCTCCACTGAAGATCAAACGTGTAGAGATATTTATACATGGAAATCAAATTTCTTACCACATGGTGTTTCAGGTCGAACACGAAAATACCCAAGACAGCAAGAGCCTGCAAAATATGATAAAATTAGTTCTCGTTTTCGTATTAGGAGAATATACCATCATGTGGACATCCAAGAAGTCCAGCACGCATCGATAATCTTCCGTTCCATTCTTTAGGAAAAAATCGTACAAATCGTGCCGTGAATGGTTGATTCAGATAATGAACACGTTCAAGTGATTTATCATAATTACCGCTGAATATCTATGAAAAACCAGTAATGACTTCTCTCATTCATGTCTTTCCAATTTTACTTTGGGCTCTGTTCGTTGCACATCATTATAATAAATCCATAAACGCGTATCATTGGAAAAAGCAACTGTATACTTGGTTACCCATTGTTCACCATGATCACCACGACCTTTAGTTATCAATGCTGTAACACGTGTCGGATGGCCAATATCGATTTGTAACCAATTATCTTTCACTTTATAGAAAAACAAAACGTTCTTCAAGTTAATTTTCACGACAAAAGAATAGATTAAACCTTGTTTGTATCGTGCACACCATCCTTTATTACTCAGCAGAAAAGCATCACGTGGTTGACATGTTGCACGATAGCGAGTTGGAACTGACGATGATGCTGAAAAACGAGTATAGGGAAGGTACACCAACGGTTTATTACATTCTAAAAAAAGGTATGAGAAGAGAAAGAGACTACTTCAATATTCAATTATCAACAAATAACATTTCTTTACCTTGACATCCGACGAGTTCTAATCGAAGACTTGGACGTAAATTCCATGAAACAATATGAAAACGAATGAATCGCGCATAGAACGGTGTTTGAAAGTATTGGTATCGAACAGACACGGCATCTTGATTGCCTGTGAAGATCTTTTGATTACCTTCAGTGTCGGTTATATAATTCCATTGATAGTAATCAAGACTATGAGATATGAGAAGAGCGGTAATCCACTCTCCCGAACCTGGCCGACCTTGTGTTATGAAGCCATGAAACTTTTCAATTGAATAAATTAAATCAGAAGACATTTCTCTTCAACGAGATACTTACTTTTGTTGGGGTGCCAAGATCAATTTGAATCCATTGATGTGGTTGATTGGTTCGCGGACACCAAGCACGATCATTAACATTGGAATAGAGACGAAGAAAATTTGCTTGACATTGTTCTTTACGCTGTTCATCAACACTACTCGCTGTTATTTGCCAATCTTTTATTTCACCTGTACTTAAACCAAGTGGAACACTACAGGAAGCTAAAAGAAGAAAGATTTAAATCAAATGTTCACAAATAGAAACGCTTTTAGCTTTTCTTTGCTTTGTTATTGATTCCATATTTCTGTTATCCTTGATATGTCTCTTCTGATTACATTTCTTTCATACGATTTTCTTTTCAAACACTTGTCTTAATAGTTCGACTAGTAATTAGTTTTTTTTTGAGTATACAATGTCACATCAAATGACTTTTTTTTTTCACATAACATCGATGAATTAAATTTCACTATGAAATTTTGAAGTTGTTCTTTATCACACAAATGTCGAGATATTTCGATAGACAACAAAGAAGAGCAATCGATGTGGAAGTTTCGTCAATGATATGAGAGACACGAAAGGAAATTAACATAAGCTCGTTATTTTTTGTTTATAAGTAACACTTACCGTTGATTATCTGAATGTGAAGGCCCACCAAACAGAACAATAAAAGAACTGTGACCATGACAAAAACATATCGTAAGAAAGCAAAGATTACATCGATTTATTGAAGATTCTTTTGCAAAAATCCAATCAATATCATAAATATATCGATGAAGAATTGTCACAATGCTTCCTACGAAAGATAATCTACAATAAAAATAACACCTCGTTCACTTACTTGTGTATATTTCATGTTCTATTACCTTGTCAAGAATCAATGATGAGTGTTTGGTGAATGATGGTGTCAAAATGCTGCTGATGACTTTCGTCGTCGTTTCTCTTTCGATTCTATTGTATTTGACGTGTGTATACACTGCTACAAAGCAAAAATCAATCGCTGACAACGGTAGCAGTACTTTTTCTATGTTGTCACACAGAACGAACAGACATTAAAAAAAATCGAGAGAGAAGAAAAGGAAGACTTTGTTCGGTAAAGGTAAACGTCAAACATTTAAAAAATTCTTTCAAGTAGTTATCCTCAAAAGTCAAACCGAAGGTTTGTCTCCTGTTGGTAATCAAGAGACTCTCTATGAATTTCTGTTACTGAGAAAATATGACTGATCAAATCGTAAACAATGTGATAATAATCAAAGTGAAACTTTTCATCTGATATCTTTAACACGTTCTTTCGAGTTATTGCCATTTCCTCTTCTATGAGATCGACGGCAAGTTATGAATTACTTACGAATGTGTTATTATAACTGGTCGAGACTTCGAAAAGAAAACATCATAAATCGATTAGGAAAAATACCAATGTTCGTTTCCTATTTGTCTAAGATTGCCCAAGGAAACATCGCATGCAATTCAATCTCATGACAAAAACAACTGATTTATTGATCATTAAATGTTAAAAAAAATATCTTATCAATAAAAACGACAACCGCGTTAATTTAGTTTCTAATTAACAAGCTGGCGAAGAATTGTCTGTAATTTATAGGCTCAGAAGCATCATCTCGATAACCTTTTCTACTTGTGGTAAACGGTTTTCTCCTCTGAAAGAACGTGTATATTATTCAGCGAATACGAACTAATCGTCAGTTACTTCGGGGTTTGAAAGTCTGATTGGTAAATAGTTATTTAACATGCAAATATACATCGAACGAACAATCAAAAGATCAGAACAGACCTTTGAAATAAAGGCGAGAAAAAAAACATCTTGTCAATATTTTTTATTTCTTTTGCAGATGAGAAAGATTGAATTGCTTGAATAAATGCAATATTCATACTGTAGAATGTCAGTTTTGTGCTCATTAATAATCTAATTTACCAAATATTTCGTCTTTATCTTTTTGACTATTTTGATCCCATTACAGAAGCATCAATTTTGGTGAAATTTCCATTCACAATATTAACACGAGCTGTTCCCGAAAGAAGAACGTCTAATATTTATGTTTGAATAACAGTTTTCCTAGTCAATTATTTCTTTTCAAGTTCATCAATATTCATAAGTAAACCATTTTTTTCCATCTGAAACTTTCAAATCTATTCATATCAAGATTGCGTGTTAGACCATGATCAGGTCAATGCAATTGAGTTTGATGGTATATTACATGCTCCAAGTTCATCGGATGTTATTCAACTTTGAAAAAAGCTCACGCACATGTATACATTAGATTGACTCTCTTTAACAGATTAGATTTCTCCTGAAAATCTAGAATAATCTTATGCATATGTTAAGCATACATTCAACTAAATATTTATCATACAAGATAAATAAATGAGATATTTTGCTATTGTATCCTCATGATGGTGTACGATGACCGATATGATACAAGTTTCGCTAACAATTATCTTATTGCCAATATTGCAAGATGAACATCAGATGTTTTAGTCCTGATTTTGTTCTTTGGTAATATTTGGATTCCTTATTGATACGATAGAGGAAATATAAATGCTAATATCATTTGAAATCTATTAACCTTCTAGCAAGATAGACAGATGGTTCAAAGTATATTGCACTTCTTTTACATTAATATCAAATCAAATACAAAAACTATTCATCATTTTTCTTCTCCTCTCATTCGTTTATGTCTAAACTCATCTATTAACTATATGTTCGTATATATATAGCAATGTCCGTTAAGTTCCGATCTATAATTATACGTAGGTACCATCTTAGTATTCATCATATGGTTAGAACGACGAGTGTTCTCGATTCTATCCCCGGCGCCGTCACGAGTACAGAAGGAGCCATTGTGTGTTAAACAGCCCTATTGACATTGAGTTGAATATGAGGAAAGAAGCAAAAGGAGAGAATAGGCGGGCAGTTAGTATACAATCACACGTATTATAAAAAGCATGTTACGCTGCTGCATTGAATATTGACAGTGTCGATGTAATTCTGTTGGGAAATTAGAAAAAAGCGAATGAATAAGGGGTGATGATAGATTTATGTCTTTTTGGAGGTTTCAAGTTTACATTTGATGTTTGCCAATGTATGTATAGGAATGACAAGAAATGAATACGCCAATGAAGTCTATTTCTTTTCTTACGTATTATGTAAAATTTCGAAATTATCGGAAGCCTATCGCGTGTCTCGAGAAAGTGAGTGGTCATTGTTAATGTTTGCTATCGCCATTAACAAAGAAGAGACCTTAGTTGACAGACATTTACGGCGATAATCATCCATCTCTCTTCTCATTCTTCCCTTTTTTTTTTCACATTCATATATATGTGAATGTGTCTCGGTTACTAGAGTTCGTGTTCTGCAAGTTGTAGATCGAAGAAGAAAAAAAAATATAACTCATCATTCTTGATTATTCTATCAGCTAAGTAAGATTGGATAGGGCCTTTTTTTTCTCTTTCGCTTTTTCTCGTCTCTGCGTGGCTAGGAAAGAAAAGGAGATGCCGGTCTTTTCTCTTTTTTTCTCTTCTCTGTTACAACGTCGATCTTAATATTCGTCTCACTCTTGTGGTTTTCTCTCAACTGGAGTAGAATGAATGACTAATATTACGGCTCACATCGTAGTGATCAATATTATTGTTTGTATACTCATGCAAATAATCAAGAGTGGTAAGAAAAACAACATTGGGCTATTGATCGAGTCTTTCATTTGTTATTTTGTCTTTTGATGTCAAAGAAATGATTGACGAATTGTTAGTATAACTGATAAAGAGATAATTAGCAAGTAGGAAGCATGTTTTTGTTTTCACTTATGAAAAAATTATCACACAAGACAATTTTTGTAGCAAAGTAGGACGATGTTAATCATCGAAGCTAGATTTCGAAAGAAGTTTATATATTACAGTCGATTAAGATCTTGTCTAGACGTGGAAGATAAATGAACTATCGTTTTTGACTATTGCAGATTAGAGTATTCAAATGAATCCAATCAATCGGATTAATCTTCTATTATCCGATATTCTTCAAAATGAATCAACAACAACAACGGCGACAGCGGCGGCGGCGGCGGCTGGATCTTGTCAAGGATCTGCGACTCAAGCACGTCCATTAATAGCATTTTCCGAACATGATTACCATTCTTCATCAACATCACCTTCAGTCACAGCAGTTCCATCAATCGCGCCATTACAAACACGTCGTAATCCTTCCTTGCTAAAACACCATCGGCAACGTCAGCGTATTCTTCAATCTGATATGCAACGACAACAACAACAGCCGCCACAAGCACAACCACTTCTGAACTCGTCAACTTTAGACGACTTATTTCGCGCATTAACCCTTGAATGTGAACAATATCTAACGTCTTCATCGATATCGACTCATGATAGCAGGAATAAATCACTTATCCCATCGTCAACAATCACACAAACAAATTTTGACTCTAACGATGATGATTACGAAAATCTTCATTTGCCAAATCGAGTATCTTCCAATGGTCATTCGTCTCTGAAAACAAGTATCGAAGTAATCAGTCCCGAACAGCGACAAATTGTTTCTGTCAATGTCTCATCAAAATTATGCCCATCGTCTCTTGTTACGTCTTCTCTTACTTATCCATTACTATCGACATCATGTATAACGACCTCACATGCGCCAACAACATTTTGTCAGTCAAGTGACGACGACTCACTTGATTTATCATCGTCAAGCACAATACGTAAGCACCGTCGTCGTCGAACGCGTCGACAGCAGATCATAACTCCTATTGTTCAATCAAGTTCATCATCCGATGAACGAACGGAAGTTTGCCACGAAAAAAAAGCGACAATTTCCAAACGTTCGTGTAGTACAGATCATCGTCAACAACGTATTAAAAGCATCTACGATAATCAACCAACCTTAATACCTTCAGAAAACATTTCTACACGGCGCCCAATACGTCGACGTGATATTTCATTGCAACAGAACTCAACTAGACAGTCGAATGGTATCGCGTCACGCTATACGGAAAATCTCTGTTCACCTTTATCCGTACTATTAACCTCCAATCGTACGACCAGTGATTTCGTTGATCGTATTCAACAACAATCACAAACACGACAGTCACGACTTCAATTCATCAATCATCATCAACCGTTGACACTACTCGATCGTATGCACCATCAATTTTATCATCCATCACCGACTCGTTTCACTCACAATAATCCGAATACTTATCATAACATTCCTACTCATCGAATACCATCATATCCGGTTTATTGAAAACAAATACAGGAAACACTAAAATATCTCAGCAAAAAAATGTTGGTAATTGTTTTGACATTGCTTATTTGTCTAGATAATACAATAAATCCGAAGTGTCTATTTTCTTTTTCTCGAATATATTTAAGAATTCATCGAATATCTCTCAATAATTCAGCATATGTCTAATCTTACTGAATTATATAACGGCACAAAAGAATTTTCAAGTACTCTTCTACTTAGTTTTTATTACTAACATTGAAATTCTTATCCACGTTTGTCTACTAATTATACTTGAATATATGAGATGAAACTCCTTACATATTGAAATTTTTTTCAAGTAGAAAGCTGCGTGCTTGAAAAGCCGATATATACATCGTGTCAATTAGGTTCAGATTAACATAACAATAGATTCATTATTCTGTAATTAATTCTACTCTAGATATTTTAAATAAATCATATCTGACATTTCACAAATCCGACGAATCATTCAATGAAAGCTCACTAAAGGTAGAAAAGAAAAAAGAAGAATGACTGAAATAGGATACTTAATTCAAGGAAAAAGCATGCGATTCGATGCTAAATGTAATTTCTCTAACTTTATTGGTTAGGAAGCTCGACGGCTGTTGTCCTCAATAGTTTCCTGTATAATTTGTATGATGACATATTGCTTACTCGAAAACAGTCTTAACGTTTGGTAATGAATGCACTGATTTATGACGAACATGTCTGTACTAACGAGAAAAGAAAAAGCTTTTGACATTAAGCTGTTATACAGTGTATGTTAGCATTCGAAATATTCTAAAGTAAAGTGTATTATATTCCATTTGTTTAATTGCAGTGTTTTATGAATAAATAAATACGGATTCTAATTAATATAAGAAGTTATGTAATGATATAATCAAACGAACGTAATTATATTCGGTAGATATTGAACTATACACTGATATTTCTTTTTCTGTTTTAGTAAATCATCTTTCATTTTCTTGGTGGAATGGTCTCATTCCAGACTAAACATCTGTTCATTAGTTGTATACTTTTCCGTTCTCACTTGCCTTTAACTGATTGGTATATAAACAAATTCTATGGTTCTGTCCACACAACAGATTGCTTTCCATGTTCTTTGTATGAGCTCGATTCCAGACTGCGATGAAAATGAACAAATAATCATATTCTCAAACTACACATGAACAGACTATCGATCAGAGATACGACCATGTATTTATTCATTTGGTATATCTAATCAGTAACCATATGCATATGGATGAATGTAAATGACTGCTGTGCGTTGTCTGAAGATGCCCTTTTGACCTTTAACTTTCCGTTCTACGAAATGTGATTGAGTGGTGACTTCTGAGTATCATCAGGTCAGCGAGTTCTTCTCAGCGCATGTAGGGAATCATGATCGATGTTTTTATCTGTCGCTATCTCTTTCTCTCTCTCTCTCATGTTTCGTGGTATATATAGGAGTGAGACTATCACAAATGAACATTTTCTCGTATTCCATATTCTGAAACATATACGACTACTACACTCATCATGCACACATACATTTTTGCTTTTATCGCATTGTGCATTGCAGGTTTGAAGAATTTAAGCTCATAAATCAGTCAATACACCTCTTTCCTCTTTCAGCAAGCTATGCACAAGCACCTCCAGCTGCGACTGTCGCAGTAGTTGTTGATCCTGCAGTTAAACCTGTGGAAGTAGTTACTAATGATACAACCAGTAAGTATTGATATGAACTCAAAACTATCTTACACTTCAGTACCTTATCTTCTCTAGCAGTAGCTGCCGAACCAAAAGAAGACGATAGCAAAGGTAAGCAAGTTCTTGTTTTCATTCACTGCAGACATCGTTTATGTGTCTTGTAGAAGTTAAAGATAAGAAGAAAGATTTCGATCATGAACATAAAGATCACCACAAAGACGACGGCAAAAGCCATGATGACCACGATCACAAGGAACATCATAAACACGACAGTGAAGAACATCACGATCATGACCACAAGGTACATCATGAACATGATGCCACAATTTCCGTTGATGTTCATAACATTCTTGATTTGTTCAAACAACAATTACATCGTACTGAAAAACATCTTCTTGCCGCACTCCGAAAACACGATGGCTCATCATCATCAGGCTCAAAGGAATCTTATCGTACAGCTGAACGCAAGGCTAAAAAGGACGACAAGAAGAAGGACGACAAAAAGGACAAGAAGAAACCCAAAGGCAAAGAGGAAGATGATGATGACGATTGAACGTCATGACCAATCACAGCAATTTTAAGAACTGTTTTATTCATTTGTGTGTATTTAGTTTAGTTTAGTGTTTACATTCATTTATATATATGCATCCTCTTGGTTCCCCGTCATTGTATATTGCAATAAAAAAAAGATGACAAACTAAGGTCCGGCACGAGATTTAATATCATTTAAGTTCGCTTTCGCTTGATTTAATTCGTGTCTTAATGTTCGACATTCGTTTTCGGCTTGATTTCGTAACTAAACGAGAAAATAAATGATTAGTTAAATATAAAGTTTGTTTCTCAAGTTTACTTTAACATCCGTGGTTAGTCGTAATTTAGCTTGTTCTAGTTGATGGCGAATATCTTGAATTTCATAATTCATACGTGTGACTTGTGCGACGGAGTTCTACACAATCGAAACAAATAGATGATTTTTCGGAAATGGAAACCAATGGTCTTACTCCATTTGCAGCTTCTTTCGTATAACCCATTTGTGCTGCATATTTCGCTTCTGCTTCCATTGTTTGAACAGTTTTCTTATGCATTTGATCTAATTCATTACGTAACATGTTGATACGTTCTTCCAAAGGTGGATGTTTCTTCTTTTCATTGAAATATTTTTTCTTCCACATATCACGTGCTACAAACAAGAAGTTTGTACAACGAACTCGAAAATCAATCATGTTGTTTACCTTCTTTACGTCGCAAGGTTATCCGATTGTGAATATTTTTCAAATGTTTGATCACTTCCTCGCGAACCTTTTCCAAATCCATCCGACGATTATAAATTTCTTGATGACGAGCACGTAGGGCATTGGCTAGAAAGTAATTCAGTTAATAAATGAATCGTCGTTCGGAAAACTTTAAACGAAAGCATCTAGGATCGATTTGAATGTTTGCGATTCTACATACTTCTTATGAAGCCATTGAAACTCTTTTGAGAATGTAAGCCGTACAAAATAAAATTCCGCAGATTTTTTTTCAAAAAAAATACCATGAAAATGAGAAAACTAACAGAATCTCAGAAGTGCATGCACTCTCGAAAAAGTACTGGAAATGAAACAATTTCTGTCACGAGGTGAACGAGAGGAAAAGATTGTATATACAGTCGAATGATACTTACGATCATCATTGGTGCCTTTGAATGGATCTTTTCGTCGTTGGTCAGATAACTGTTTTTCTTTTTTTTTCTCTTCGTCTTCTTCCATTTGTCGACGACGCTTCATTTCGGCGTTACGACGTTCCGTATCAATTCTTTCAATGAACAAGAAAATACGATGATTAGATTTCGAGACGAATATCGCGATCGATTTCGTATTATATAGTGAAGATTATAAAATATATTACGTGCGAAAAGAATACACAAACACATGAAGAAGTTAAAATAATATGTGATTGATTAAAACACACACGTGATAAGAATGGACTATGTATAGCTTGATAAAGACGATATCTTTATTGACGTTCGAGGATAGAACATCAATTACTCACTCCTCGTGGATTTTTCTCTCTTCAGCACTGGTTCCAGATGTCGGTTTTGACGGAGGTGTCGTTGACGATTTCTGCGGAACCGATTGCACAATATTATGATGTGCTCGGTTATCTATCGGTCGTTGTACAGGCGGATCAGGTGTGAGCACGAGTGGCTCGATGAATTCGTCGATTTTAGCCGACGGGTTCGCTGGCTTTTCCGTTGATAATGTTGGTGTTATGATTGAATCACTACTGTTACTACCTTCACTCGATAAAGGCGAGCTAAATGAATAGGTGAAATGGATGAAAAACGAACTTGAGATGTATGTTCTGAGCCTCTACAGACCATGACAAACATCTTCATTATGTAGGAAACAATTTGCGAAAATATCTAGAATACTCATATTCTTATCACAAACACTTTCTCTCAAGTTTATGTGCACGGTAACAACATTTCATACTATTAGTCGACTTGAAAAAGTTTTCAGAACTTTCTTTTTCTGTCGACTTATAATATAATATCGATTAAATATCTATGTTTAGTTGAAATATGCAAACATTAGAGTGCATGAAACTGAACTCGATGAGATCGTTCTGTTCATCGATATAAACAAGAACTAATCCAGTGAACAAATGTGGTTAGAATCCATCTAGACAAACCTACTGCTCACAAGTTCGAAAAACGAAAAACCTACATGTCATTTCGCGTGTTTTCGTAATCATTATCGTTGCCAGTCGGTTTTGGTCGTTTGACATTGATTGTCTTCGGATTATCACTGAAACACAACATAATCGAAGTGGTTCGTATTAATGTAAATGATGGCGTTCAAGGAACGCGTTGTGAATGAACAGCCAGTGCTATTGTCTTACTGTTTGACTAATATAGATGCTGGCATTGGAAATGTTTGCCGACGAGAGTTTTGATACGTTGCTGGTTTCTTGACTGGGAGCTTTTTATTCTCATCTTCTTCTTCTTCGATTCTTTTCGGAGGATCGAATTTGTACGTACTAAGATAATCAGTGAAAAGATGAGTAAACCGTGATCAAAGAGATAGGATGCGATTGACAATCATGCAGTATAAACGTGCAATGAAAACAGAAAGGTTCACACAGAACGACATAAACAACACGGACGACTTAGTTTGTGTATCACTTTATTTTTACTCTTATATTCATTGTTGAAGAAGAATTTGCTCATCAACTAAAACAATGTGTCAATTGAACACATGCGGACACACAGATGTAAAGACTCATGCAAAACAAAAATGATGGTTCATGTCTCAAATCGTAGTCTCTTCTTAAAATCAGTAGTTGGAAGATTCTTTCAAAACTATTCACATTCAAGATAGAGATAAACAATAAGAAGAAATAACAATTCATCATTCCTATTGCTTACCGTATCAGTCGTCTCACTAACGCTAGATAAAATTCGATGCATCCTGAAAATATGTTGAGACAGGACTTATAATAGAACTGATATTTGAGAGAATGAGATATTTCGATAGATGCATCGTTGATTGAAATGTGAAGGAATGAGTGAGTGACTTACTGTCTTCTTTGTTCGGAGAGGTTTGGACGATCTTTAACGCCACGAAATGATCCTTGTGGTTTTTTCGTATCGTTTTCATCTTCATCTGATCGTGAATGTTCACCTTCGCTACGTTGAGAACGCGCACGTTTTTCTTCTGCGGCTCGACGCATCCTTTCTAACTCCGCTTGACGTCGACGAAGACGTTCTTGTTCTTCTTTTAATTTCGGTAAATTACTAAACAGAAGAACAATTTCTCAGTTAGTAAAGTCAATAAAACATAAGCACAGTAGTTTTCTGATTAAAACAAATCATCACGACTATTAGTTGTCTAGTTGGCACAACTAAAACAATTGTTTATATATTTCGTGTTTATACCTCGATGGTGTGCCGCTGACATCAGATAAACTACAAGAGGAAAGATCACTATGAATCTTCTGTTTTTACTGATGAAATCAAATGTGTATCACTGTTGATTTCAATATTGCTAATATGTTTACTTACATTGATATGGATTCTTCGGGATCTACAGAGAAGAGATGCCAAATGGAAATATTGACACATTGTCTCAATTCGAACTCACCTGAACCGAATTGTCCGTATTTCGATCGATTGTTCTTTTCTTTGGGAGGATTATTCGAGAATAATTCATGAGAGGCTGTTAATGGTGCATACTGTTTTCCGCCACGCATTGGTTTTTGATAATAATTTGGTGAAATTCGTGTTGGTGATCGATCACGATCCGCAAAGGGTAAACGCTGGTTTCCGTACTCAGGACGATTATCATCAGGATCAGACTTTGGCTCTCTGTGTCGAGAATGTTTTTCATGATCCGCACGATGTCCATCATGATTACCGCATACATCGCAAGGTGATGTCGACACTGGTGAAACACTTCTGTTCGGCGCGTGATCCTCTTGACGACCGTCAAGTAAATAAATCTAACAGGAAAAGCAGAAGCAGAACGTTCCGTCAAAAGAAATACAAAGAAAATATTTTCTCACCTCTGGTGCAAATGTCTAAAATAACAAACAGCTCAATCAATTAGTTATTCGAACGAAAGAAAGGAATTTTCGAACCTGTGGTGGCCGATAGTTCTTCACTCTTAGTTCATCTTCTTGTTTAGCTTTGACTTTTGTCAAACATCTTCCAACCGATCGAAGATAAATAAAATCACGTGGAAAATAACTTTCCTTGCCACATAGGGTTTCAATCGGTCGGCGAAGCTCACGAATCGTCATATTTGGTGAAACTCTAAAAACAACATTTTTCTCATAAACAAAACGAAGACATATGTGAATAAGTTCGCACTTACCGAACAAAGCCAGCCGATATAGCGTCATCCATTGCTTCGTTTTGTGCTAAACGTTGACCATCTTTCCAAACATTTTTCGGAACAATATAAACATGTAAATCAACAAGCTACGAATAGATGAAATTTCAAGATTATAAAACGAAGAAAGTATGATGAACAATACTTGTGATGAATCTGGACGATCAGTCGTGATAATACTGAGACGCGGATGGTCAAGTACACGAAGACTTGGCAATGAACTGAATTGTTCATTTTCACTACGTAATTGAAGCATCTTCTCCTCGCTTAGTTCCTATCTAAAACGTTGTTATGCGAATAATATTTTTTTTCTTTTCTGAATTTTTCTTTTTGTTTCTAAAAAAGAGAGAAAAAAAAAAGAAAATTGAGTTGTCGTCGTTATTGATGATGGCAGTTGAATTGTGAATGAATGCCGTACTTCTCTTCTTCCCCTCCTCTTCACAACTTCATGCATAGACACACATACAAATATATAGATTTCTTTTTTTCTCTGTTTTTTTCTTAAATTCTCTTAAGACATAACACTAAGAAACAGAACACCTTTTCTATGTCTTCTCTTGTCGGTACTTGACTATCGTGAGCGTTTATTTTTCTTTTCTTCTTTTCACCTATTTGTACAAACTCTTCCACCGATGATTTGTAGAAGAAAAAAATAGTAGAGAAAGAATTCGAGTTTTTGACAATCAAGCAGTTAGTTTTGAGCTTTGAGAGTGCTATTTATCCATTCGTGTTTTAATTTTGGTAAATATTGCAAGTAATCGAAGGAGATATCCGATCTTATCCTAATCAATCAACTAACAACTTGGTTACGGGAAAAACAACAGCAAGATTCAATTACACCTCTTCACTGAACAATCGTTTTAATTATTTTTGAAATATGAGCAGAATCAAATAATGAATTGCATTGCGGTGTAATAATATTTTGAATTTACGTGAAAGATTTGTTTTTTTTTCCAATTCTACGTTCGTCAGAAAAGACTACATAAGATCCTTTGAATCCAAAAATGAACTGATGACTGATGGAAAGCGTGGGCTAATCGACGTTATAGCATAATCTGAGAGGAAATGATTGAAGAAGTTGACGAAAATTTACATCCAAAGAACGATGTTTTATTGAATCACCTGTAAACAGATTGATCATCCTTGTCGACTGGTGAAAATCACAGCTCATCCTATGTTCAGAAGCGTTTCATTCATTTGATTGAAAATCTAGGCACATGACAACGGTTGAATTGAATGAGACTTTTAACACTTTGGAATTGCACGAGAGCGACCTCTACTTAATGAGAATTTGTTTCGTTCACATCTCTGATCCATTGATTCCTATGTCAAGACTAGAACTACAATGATCTGAAACTAACTTTCACGTTTTGTCTTTCTGAACCTAATTATTCTTTCAGATGACTTCCAGATATTTTTTTCGAACTTTTCGTCGTTTGTTTCTGCTTTCTACTACTCAAATTTCCTTCTCGTTTCGAAATCATCGTCTTTTTTGGACTTCACTGGGCACAGCAACTGCGCTCAGTACCATTCTTCCTCCAGAATCGCCATTTAAACACTTTACTAATTCATTTCTCCTTCATGCTAAAGCACTAGGAAGAGATCTCTCTGCAACAGGTAAAATAGATCTCGAGCATTCTTTGAAGAACTATTTTCTGTTCATAGAAAAGCAACTTTTTCAAGCAGCTCATGACGGTCAGTTGGAAATTCTTCAAGAGCTGGTCGAAAAAGAAAAACTCGATGTAAATCTTCGCCATCCGCTTGGTTGGACCCCACTTCTCGTTGCAGTTATCAATAATAGATTCGATTGTGTTAAATATCTTCTAACGAAAGGTGCTGATCCCAATCAATCCGATGAATTTACGAACGTTCAATCAATGGCTAAAAAAATTCATTGGCATCCCGTACAAGGTAAAGACCATTCAGAAAATTCTTCTTACAAAACAAAAATTTCAATCATTCATTCAGTTCACACAAGACGCGAAGAAGAATTTTGTGATCGTTTGTCTTCACGGGCGACCTTCAATGGTTTTACAGCACTTCACTATGCTGTATTAAATGATAATTTACCACTGATTAATCTTTTAATTGAATACGGAGCTGATCTATTGATTGAAAACGAACAAGGCCATTTGCCATCGGCTTATGCACTTCAACAACGAAAAGAACTGTTGAGTCAGCTGGAAAAGAATGTCAATTGAAAACTCGAACTGTTTTTGCTAAAAGTTCACTTTTCTTGCTTTTTTAGGCGAAGAAATTACATGAAGAAAGACTTAAAACTGAAAGACGGCGGCGACCACTAGAAATACGAATTAAGGAATACATTGTCGGACAAAATTATGCGATTTCCACCGTTTGTGCTGGTAAGACTTTCGAAATATTTGCTTTAAAAACACACCAATTTAAAATATCTTTACTCAGCTATTCGACGAAAAGAATCTGGATGGACAAGTGATGAGTCTCCATTAGTTTTTCTTTTTCTCGGTTCATCTGGTGTGGGAAAAACTGAACTAGCAAAGCAAATAGCCAAGTATCTCAACGGCGAAAAGAATCAAAGTCGATGTTTTATTCGTATTGACATGAGTGAATATCAAGAAAAACATGAAGTGGCAAAATTAATTGGCGCACCACCTGGATATGAAAGTTTGATTACTTAGGTTATAAAAAATAAATTAAAAGTTGTTTGCTATTTTTAGATTGGATATCAAGAGGGTGGACAGCTGACCGATGCCCTGCAAAAATGTCCAACAGCTGTTGTACTATTCGAT
Source organism: Adineta ricciae (assembly GCA_905250025.1). Taxonomy (NCBI): domain Eukaryota; kingdom Metazoa; phylum Rotifera; class Eurotatoria; order Adinetida; family Adinetidae; genus Adineta; species Adineta ricciae. The sequence goes on from CAJNOJ010000031.1 coordinate 343,618, forward strand.
GAAGTCGATAAAGCTCATCCGGATGTTTTAACAGTTATGTTACAATTATTTGATGAGGTGAGAGAAAGCATTGGAAATGAAAAGGACACTGTTTTGTTGAATAGGGACGTTTAACTGATGGAAAAGGAAAAACTATCGATGGAAAACAAGCGATATATGTAATGACATCGAATTTAGCTAGTGAAGAAATTGCGAACTATGCACAAGATTTACGACGAGAAGAAGAAAAGAAACCGCCGTTGCTCAATTCGACAGTTTCGTCAGGTAAAAAGTTTTAAAAAACATGAATCTCAGAAATGTTCACTCTAATGAATAGATGATCTTGATCCAAAGGACGACGAGATGAAAAGTCGGATCACTGTATCGAAACAATTTAAAGACAAAGTGGTTAAACCGATATTGAAAGTAAATAGGAGAAGTAAAGCAAAGGTTCTATATGGGTTTTCTTGTTTTTTTTAGAAACATTTCCGTCGCGATGAATTTCTTGGACGCATTAATGAAATGGTATACTTTTTACCATTTTCCAAGAGCGAAATCAATAAATTACTTCTTAAAGAATTAGAGTTTTGGAAACGGCGAGTAAGTCGTGTTCTTCCTGTCACTCAAATCATCTTCTTCTCGTCGCTTTCAGGCAAAAGAACAACATAATATTGATATCATTTGGGATCGTAAAGCATTGGATTGTTTAGCAGATGGTTATGACATAAACTACGGAGCTAGATCACTCAAACACGAAGTAAAACCAGAAACAAAAACCAATAAAAACGATTTCTGTTTCTTCTAGATCGAACGTTCGGTGGTTAATCAATTAGCTGCTGCTCACGAGCAAGGTTTAATTGAAAGTGGCAATCAAGTGTTACTCACAGCGCACGAAAATCTCTTTTATACACCGTTCACCGCTGGTTCAAAACACGAGCCCGTTAGTCGATCAGTTAAATTACAAAAAGTCGAAACAACAGGTGGACGAGGTTTAATCAGTGGTCTTTTCAATCCTAGTAATCCGCAAGGAGCTAACGTGACTTATACCGATATTCAACCTGAAGATCATCTTAAAACATATCAGTTTTAGCAGAAAAAGTCTGAGATTTAATTTTCTTTTCAATAAAAATGAACATATCTAACTGATCTATTGCGTTTGTTCGGAAATAAGAATATCCTGTTTACAGATGATCATTTACGAACGAAATGCCGGTCTAGCATCGAATCTTTCCTTCACATTTGATTTCGGGAACACTTTCCCGAGTTCCGATTGTCATACAATCGAATTGAATCAAACAGAAGACTATCTTCTACTCCTCGGCAATCATGAACTTCAATTTATTAATTTTGACTTGTTTCTCACACCGCCTGTCAATACGATCACAGATGAAAATTCTATTATCATTCCATGTGCATCCGAAACAACATTCGTACCATTATTTGATCACCATAATATTAACCGACCGATTGTTCGATGGAATTCTCAGAATTCCAAGCAATTTGCATTAGCCATCGACCGCCTGGTTCGATTTTATAGCATCGATTACGGACGTATACAAGAAACAAACTCAATTGTCGATACTCAACATCAGGTTAGACAAAAAAAAAAGTAGTGCGTTGGCCGGGAGTCGAACCCGGGTCGGCTGCTTGGAAGGCAACCATGCTAACCGTTACACCACCAACGCTACGAGAGACTGAGTTATATTTTTCCTGTTCTATCCTACATACAAAATACATCTAACGGCAAATTCTCCAAGACTCGCCATTTTCTTCTCTTTTTTAGCGTCCAATTTCGACAATTTCCTACAATCCAAATGATCCAAATTGTTTCCTAACAGGAGCACTAGATGGTCATGTACAAATCTGGGATATTCGACATTGCTCATGGAAAACACCAGCAAATTTAAAATTAACATTATCAACACCGTTTAGTATTCGACAAATACAATGGGCAGGAGAAAAATCCAACAGTTCTAATTATTTAGCTATTCAATGCGACCGTTGTATACGAATCTATGATATGCGTCGAACGGATACATACTTAAGCTCAATTGAACATTCTCAACGTATCATCAACATGGATTGGACAATTCAAAATCATTCATTAGTCACACTGTCCAAAGATAATTCATTGAGAATCTTTTCTACTAGCGGACAACTACTAGCCGAATCGATACCTAATGAACAATTACCGTTCTCACTGAACAAAGTAAGACTTGACCAAGAAAAATGAGAATTTGTGTTTAAAGCTTCGAGATATCTTAGGTACAAACAACAGAATATGATAGTTTATTTATTTGCTCATCACAAGATTCAATTTCTTCAACTTATGGTTTCACAAGTTGGCGTTGGGACGAAGATCATTATGTACGTCCATTAACAGATCAGATCGTGTCGACATGTCCATTGAACATCACTGATTTTCGTTTTGTAACACATTCGAGATTTTTCAATTTATATAATTTATCTTTTCCATCTCGTTCAACCGATGATTTGACAAAGCATTTTCCTATATTAACTTGGTGCCGCGATGATCGTCTACGTTTAGTCGATATGGACGCAACATTTCGACAAACCTGGCAAAACTATATTCGACTATCGAAAAAAGCTCTGTCCGATTCAACATCGATGAATTCATCACGACAACAATACCATCGAACGAATTCGACTAAATTAATCATGAGTGCGATCGAAGATGAAATAACTGATCTAGATGAAAGTGATCGAGATGAATCGACGTATCCCGAATTGTTATCACCATTACCACCTGTCAACGGCAACGAATCATCGGAAACTGGCGATGAAAGCGATATCTCATTCACGTATGAACGTAGATCACATTTCTTCTAGTTCATCATCCTTATTATTTTTAGTTCTGAACATCTGAATAAAGACGTATCAATTGCCAATGAATTTAGCGCATTACAAGCTACTTATGGCCCATATATTACCATGGAAACGAAAGATGAACAACATCGAATGTGCATTCTTCGTTGTACTTATCCTTTTGAGAGATCAGAATCATTTCGGATAAGTCTATTCCTTTCGCGTCATTATCCTATTATATCTCAATTATATGTACGTTTTAAATTCATCGAAGTTCGTCAGAATGATGAACGATGGAAAAATTTTCAAACATCGATTCAAACACTCTTGGATGAAACGTCATATCAGTGTTTTTATCATGGACAATTGTGTCTTCCGATATGTTTGCTCAAACTACAACATTTGTTCCATCTGACCTATAAAAGAGAGAAACGTGCGTCGATGATCATAACAGGAAAACCAAAATCCAAACAATGTGACCAAAGAATGGACCGGTCAGATCAAGATTCTCTAGCTAATCTCAACCATAACAATCATCGGAAAGCTTCTCATCGAATACATGACCTCCTAGCATCATCACCAATACGTCTGAATGAAATTCAATCATACAATGGTCCGCCTATACGTTCGAACCCACGGACGTGTGGTGCTCGATTTTCTGGTGGAGTACATTTAATATGTTTTGGTCGGACGTGCAACAATGTTCAACAATCACCAACATCTGCACCGCCGATTATGAGTAATTTAAATGATGGAATACTAACACGGCCATCGCCATTTCATATGCGATCGATCAGTATGACAGCATCTAAAAGTCGAGGAAATTCAGGTACAGATGATCAACCATCTAGGTAAGATAGTTTTCGTGTCTGTTATTGAGATTTTTATTCATAATTTTCAAGTTATCGATCGTCGGTAGCAACCACATTGACAAATACTATACAATCTCAATCGAATGGTTCCCTAAGTCAACGAATGCCAATGTTTTCAGCACCTATGCGTTCATCTTTAGGTTCGAGTCTCGCAAACGATCATCCACGTATTTCAACATCTCTACATCGTTCGTTCAATCATCATCTAACTCAAACCAACTCAATTGTATCGATCTACGATGTTTCAATACTATTACCAATCAGTAAAAAGCTAGCCGATGATTACAAGCTCGACTTGACAAATCTAATCGATATGTGTCAAGCGAATCAAAAAATCACAAAACAAATGGCAAAATATGAACTTTCTCACTGTTGGCGTTTACTTGCCGGTCTACTATCCATTCAGTCGACATTACCTGATGATCATATTTGGTTTCAAACTCCAATTGCTCAAGGTTTGATTAAACATTTGATCGTTCATTCTATTACTCATGGTGATATACAGTCAGCAAGTATGTTTCTTTTAACAACATTGCAAACCTCATTTATGAAACGAACCAATCAAAATGATCATCTATACGATTCGATACTCTACTCTTACGCAAGTTTGCTCCATCGTTGGAAACATTTCTACAAACGCGCACAAATCTTGCAGAGAACTGATCATAACTGTCAATCACCGACAGTAATCAACCAAGTTTCTACAAGTATCATCTGTTCTATTTGTTTACAACCCGTATTGGGTCAGCACTTTCTATGTGCGATATGTGCACATGGCGGACATCTGATTCATATGCACGATTGGTTTTCATCAACCGAAATGAAACATCGATACTGTCCAGAAAAAGATTGTACATGTCGGTGCATCATTAAACAACAAGAATTATTAACCATTAATACAGATCATATACAAAAACATCAGCATACACCAACGTTGACACCGAAACCATATTATGTCCGCAATTTGTCAACCAGTATGAATCATTTATAGGATTTTTTTCATTTTTCCGTTCATGTCTTTCAATTGTTGAACAAGAAAACATTTCTAATAAAGTCAAGAGATATTTGCATTCATTCATGCGAAGAAATGTTGAACTCAACCGTGAAAAGATTTCTATCCTTGAAAAACATGATTACTTTCAGAGACAATTGTTAAATGTGGATCATAAATGAAACCAATAGACATTAACATTCTTAAAGACAAATATTAAATATGTATATTTAGTAACAAAAGAACAAATCTCTACAAACACTCAGTAAATTGTTCAGATAAATGCAATTTTAACTGATCTTTTCAGTCATCATTTGTTCAGTCATATTCTTTCAATTGATTATATTACAATTACATCAATACCTTTTGTCAATTTCAACAATAAGAAGTACTTTAGACTTGATTGTGATCTTATTTACTTTGATTTGATTGTCGACATTAAATATTTGTTTTCATAGTAGTTATTCGAAGAGACGCTAAGGCTTGTCATTTCATATTGATTCTATCAATGCAATAGGAATCATCAAGATCTGACGCAATTCAAATTCTTTCTTCTAAATTATGTATGTACCTCAACGACCAGGTCCGTATATCTACAATGCACCACCATATGGTATTCCAACGTACGCAACTGTATCTTATCCGCCGAGTTCAATAGATATCCATTGGTATAATGCATGGCCACGCGTTCGAACAATTCTGTTAGCGATAATCATGTTAATTTGTAGTGCAGCGATAATTAGTCTTGATATTGCTAATCTGGCGATTGAAGGAAGTAAATCGAATGATACATCTAGGTTTGGCTCGGGTCCGGGTAAAGTTGGAGCTGGTATTTGGAGTGGAACTGTTGCATTCGTTGCATCTATTTGTATTTTAACCATCGGTCAGTAGAATCTCATGGAAAACTTTCATCTGAAATTTTCTTTTTCAGTATTTCTGCAAAATAAACGGCAAGCATCAACTTCTGCATTGATTGCTGTTACATTAGCATTCCTTTTAATGGTTGTTCTTGTTGGTTTGATAGGTAACACTGTGCAAACAAATCTTTATTTAACCAACGTCACTGATGCCGATAAAATACAACATAAACTTTTAATCGCAATGCTTTCTGTTGGTTCATTTGTCGTAGTACTTTGTATAATCTTTTTTCTTTTGTACAGTCGAGTATTCTTTTCTCCATCCTATCGTCAATCAATAAAATACTAAATGAACTATCTAAATCCGACTGACAATGACCTCTTTCGTGAATGTCATTGAACACGAGTAACCAATGAAAATGCTTCTAATTCGTTGTCGTCGAATGATAATCTCTACTCGACATAACTCGTGCAATTAGGATTGATAGATAGAATGTAATTGATGTTATTCTTCAACAATGGCCATGGAAAAAAATGAATATGCACTTGATTATGTTCTTCAAGCGGAATAGTAAATACTAGATGTATATTGATGTGAAATAATCGAATTTATCGTTTGGTTTTAGTAATCTTCTTCGAAAACAGTTCATACCTGGAATTATTGTCATTCCGTCGGGAAAATCTAATCTAAGTGAGATTTTTTGTTTTCAACATGTTTTGCAAAGAGTTTTATCGATGATTTTTCAGTCTGGAATGGTGTTCATTTCATTTCTCAAGGACCTTACGAAGGTGGTGTGTTCCGCTTTTCAATTGTCATCCCGAATACGTTTCCCGATGGCGATTGTCCGGTTCGTCTTCTTCTGGATATCCAATTTGATAATCACGTTTTATTTTTAGAGGGTTCTTTTCCTGTCATCGATGTTTCATCCTCAAGTTGACCCCAAAACAGGCGAATTAGACATCAAACGATACTTTCCTGTCTGGAAGTAAGTTTTTACATTCAATCTAACAACTTTTCTATCTGAGAATTTACATTCGTAGACGAAATGGGCATCATCTCTGGCAAGTTTTACGTTACATTCGACGTATCTTTCAAAAGATTGAAACAACCAATCCAATAAACATTGAAGCGGCGCATTTGTAAAATGAACCACGACAAAAATCATTGAATAAAAAGTTTTTCATTTAGATATGAACAAGATCCAGAAACTTTTCTATCAAAAGTATCGGAAAGTGTGAGTCAATCGAAGGACAACCTTTACACTTCCGATCCGTCGATCAGTGATGATCCACATGCTATATTGTACGTTGGCTCTTTTCGATGGACATTCATTTGAAAACGTTTATTTTAGATTTACTCCATGGAGTGATAAACTACAAACAGTTCGTCAACTTCTTCTCAGTGGCAAAAAGGTAAGTCTTCGTAGAACGAAAACAATTTTGATTTTTATTGAAACCAACTCTTCCATTTGATCAGAAAACATTTTCTCCTATCGATACAAATCAAAGAGAGGATAGCACTTCATGTAAGTGTCTATGCTGCATGTGCATGTTTAGAAATTTGACTCCGATTCCTATCTTTTGTATTTCATCCAATCAAATAACGCTTGTCTATGTTTGAAAACTGATAGAATAGACGATGAATGATTGCATTTTTCAACGAGTCGTCTATTTTCAGGAAGCATTCGATCAAATTCATGGTTTATCGTGGATGAAACCAGGTGTACATCAAATCTTAGCACGAGAAGATACTTTACCAAGTCATCAAAATTAATTTTCTTGTTTTTTTTTCTCGCTGTCTCGTATATTTTGTGTCAATTTTTTTTGTCTATTTATAAAAAAATCATTTGTCATTAGTCATGTTTTTAGATAAAAATGAAATCTGCATTACCATACTTTACTTGCGGAACCATCGTACGCGGTTTTGGACGTGGAAGTAAAGAACTTGGCTGTCCGACAGGTAGTGAAACCCGAAGGCAAGTGATCGATCGAAATTCCTAAGTTTACTTTCAATATTTAGCTAATTTAGATGAAGCCACAGTAGAAAAACTACCAGCATCAATCGATCAAGGTGTTTACTACGGTTGGGCACAGTTATTAACCAAAACAGAGAATGAAATCTACAAAATGGTGACAAGTATAGGAAATAATCCGTTCTATAACAACACTAAGAAGACTATCGTGAGTGTTGCAATTGTGAATCTATGCTTGAATTTCATGAATTTTGTCTTAGGAAACACACATGATGCATGAATTTTCCAATGACCTTTATGCAGAAAGGATAAAACTTGTTCTGTTAGGAAAAATACGCCCAATGAAAACATTTCCAACTAGACGTAAGATTATTTTCTAAGAAATATCTCATTATCGCATAGAGTTAGCCGTGTAGAATGATTCGATTATGTTCTATTAATAATAATCGTTTGTGTACTCCAAAAGAATTTTTTTTAATCGGAAAAAGAACTTTCTTCCGAGATCGTCCGTGTTCATTGTACTGCATGTATCTTTCTAGATGAATTGATTATGGCAATACAACAAGATATTTCTATGGCTAGTAGCAAACTCGACTCGGACTCTTGTCGACGATATTTATCTGATCAGTTTTTCCAAAAATAACGTGCAAAAGGTTTTTGTTGTTTTATATAAAAAATTTATTCATCTGCAAAGTCCAGTGTTTCATCAAAACGCGTCGGAGTTGATGCTTCACGATGATCAACGTTAAAAATCGGAGTCCGACCGAATGTAAAATTTTCTACGCGTTTATAAGCTTCAGATCTTTGCAGTGGTCCGAATATCATAAAACAAACGCCGAATAAGGATAAGATCGAGAGAACAAAGATGATAACCATCGAATTCAACGAAATATTTTCTTTAAAAGTTGACGCCGATGTCGATGAGACAGGAAGTATTGTACAATTTCCATGTGTACCATTCGTCGACATATTTGCACATAAGATTGCTAATATCGACCGATTTTCAAGATGATGATAGCTGTCGTTCTGAATATTTATCAGCATTCGGTCATTTGCTTGCTAAGACGTGTCTATATATACACATGGATGTATAAACAAACCGATTATCAAGTGAAAAAAGTACTTCGAGTAATGTCTGGATTAGGAGAATTGTTCGACTGTCGACATTGTTAGCCTTTGAAATACATGTTCATTTATTCTAGAAGAATTATCATGAAAAAAGAGGAAGAAAAACTATAAAATAAATGACAAGAAACTTTTCTAGTTTTAAATAGCCTCTCAATAAGGAAAAAAGAAGAAAAAACAAGCATATGACAAATTAGTTTCTTTTTTCCTTTTCCTCTTATACCTACCAGAAAAAAGATCCTATAGGTTTGAACTCGATGTTCATAGAAAGCATATAATAACAAGACATATTATTCTTTTGTGTGTATGTTTCATGAATTATCAACAAAGCAAAAGTGTAACAATTACATAGATTGAGAGAGAAGAAAGAATGATTGTCTGACTAAATAATGAATTGATTACAACTACCGGCATTGAGCAGATTGCCCGACCGTAGTTGTAGAAAAACAACATTGAGTGCGACATTTGTTTGCCTCATTAGGAGATCGAACGTATAGTGAGACTTGCTTCTTTTCCTTCGGCTTCTGTTTCTTTCTTCCTGGCCTCCGATGTCCGTGACAAATTCAATATTCCAATCTCTAGAGAATTAGCGAACGGAAATGTGCATGGCAGGTATTGGAAACAAATGACAATAAAGATTAGGAGACATATTATCGTATCACGTCAAAATAAGTCTCTTAATACACGAACGATACATTGTTAAGAAATCTCAATATTGACATTTTAGAAATTGACATAAACAAGTTATTTGTCTTACGACCTAAATTTGAAATGAAGAGAAATCATATACTTGCTCATTAGTTGTTTCAAGCAAGGCGGATGCTAGCGCCCTCTTTCGAGAAAATGAAATTTTTTGCATCTTTAATAATCGTTTTAAACATTGATAAGAAATCAAGATTTTTTCATATTGAATACTGAAATAGAACGATTCTCATTCCTTGTTTTACATTTTGAAATTCATTTTCGAAATATTTCTCACTGTTAATTCATGGAAATAATCCATTGAAGTTCTCGTTTGTTTATTTCTTTCCGTTTCGATATTGTCAAGCAAATCAATGAAATGACTGAATCTTCCGATGATATCATTATTCTTTCGGATGATGATGTTCAAATTGAAAGTGAGATCAAACCAAAACAAACCAAACTCATCAGTGATAAAACTGCGCCGACTCGTTCTACTAATTCAACGACGAACACGACTACCAGACGCCGTACACCAATTCTTATTCTAACTGAACCCAAATCCATCAGATATGGTATCGAACGTGGCTACAAATTAAAACGTATCCATGGAATAAAACGTTTACATGCAAATAATGAATTAATATACCTTGTAGAATATGATCTCTGTGATGATTATGAATTCGTACCATCGACTATTTTACGACAATATTGTGATGAAAATCTTCTTGTAGAATATCTTGAAAAATTAACTCATTTCACTGCATAGTCTCGAACAACAATAATGTGAATAATATTTCTTGTTTATATTGTAGATACACGAATGTCGTCAATTGTATATTCAATGCCATTTTCTGTTAATGTACCATCAACAGTCACCAGTGATATAAAACGTCATTTTACGGATTCAATTCAAGTGATCGATAATCGAACTGAAGCATCATTTCGTGGTCGACCATTGAACGGTGAACAACTGTCTATTCCAAGTGATTATGTCGGTCTTTTGACAAATTCGTCAGATATTGTCTCGTCCTTCGATAAATTAACGTATTTTAATCTGGATTGTTCAACATCGAAAAATGATTGTATAGTTCGAAGTGTTCGATGGCTTTCTTTAGCAAAAATTCTTCATGAATGAAATGGAATCTTCTTAAATTGAATCTCTTTTCTAGATTGATAAAAAATCATCATGGGTGCATACAAATATCTTCAAGAAATCTACCGCAAAAAGCAAAGTGACGTGATGCGCTTCATTTTCCGTATCCGCACATGGCATTATCGACAATTAGCTGCTATTCACCGTGCACCAAAATCAACACGACCAGAAAAAGCACGACGTGTTGGTTACAAAGCTAAAGCTGGCTATGTAAGTAGACCATTCTTTATTTTTTCATAAAAGGAAATGTTGATCGATTTATTTCACATCTAGGTTATCTACCGAGTACGTGTCCGACGTGGTTCACGTAAGAAGCCAGTACCAAAAGGTCAAGTCTACGGTAAACCAAAACATCAAGGTATCAATCAATTGAAATTCCAACGTTCATTACAATCCGTTGCTGAAGAACGTGTTGGTCGTCGTTGCCCAACATTACGTGTACTTAACTCATACTGGATTGCTCAAGATGCCACATTCAAATTCTATGAGGTTATCCTTGTAGATCCATGTCATAAAGGTTAGAAAAGAAAAAAAAAAGAGAAAAAATTTATCGATGTATGGTCTTTTTCAATTTCAGGTATTCGACGTGACGCACGTATTAATTGGATTTGTAAAGCAAATAAGAAACATCGTGAATTACGTGGTTTGACATCAGCGGGAAGAAAATCTCGTGGACTTGGTCATGGTCACCGCTATTCACTCACGACAGGCGGATCACGTCGCAAATGCTGGAAACGCCGACAACAACTCAGTCTTCGACGATATCGTTAAACAATACCGACAACAATATCAACGAGAACAAGATCATCAAAATTTGTTTTCATTTATTATCACTATTGTTGTTAAAATTTCATATAATTCGATCGAATATGAAAGAAGAAATTTGAAGAAAAAGAAATAGTCAGAAACTCCGTTTTTTGTCAATATAGGATGTCGACAAGTCATTCGTGACATACAACAGAACCGTACCGATCTGTTTTGTTCGAGTCACAGGAGAGGTGATTGTTATTTTAGTGTCTGATCGACAAATAGATCGATTAGCATCGACATTATTTCCTTCTAATCATTTTTTTTCACTCGTAATCGACGGCGACATTAATCAGCTTAACTATTTACGTCTTAATTGCGATGACGTATGTAGAGTTAGAACGTTCTTTCAAGATAATGAAGCGAAAATTTCTAACCGTGCTCTTTCTATGGTCGGTCTTGGATAGAAAATTCTCTGCTTGAATGACAAACAAAACTCAATAGCATTTCTGACGCATTGTTCAATCTGCTCGAATCGATTTGATTCATTCCAAACTATAGATTAACACGACCGTGATTAATCGAATTTATGATTAGCATAGTTAGATCTTTCGAATGTACTTGACATGCATTTTATCATGTGTTGAAGTGGAGCGATTGATTCGCAGAGGAAATGTCAGTGTATTCAAGAAGATGAATTCGAAATTCTCGGGAGGAGTCTGATTTCGTCTCTCGAGTTTGATGATTTAGACAAATTTGATTATCGATTAGCAAATTGAATGTACACAAATACGAACCTCGATTTCTTTTTCGCGAATAAATCCAAATGTTTTCTTCCGATGCAAAGAAACATTAAAATTTCACATCTGGAAATAGATTTCTGTCTTCCAAACAAAGCCAAATCGTCATATTCCAGAAAACAAACAAAGTTTTATTAATAATAATAATAATAATAAGCACATCGAACATTCTGCCTTTTTCTATTTCTTTTGCTCCCGAGCTCACCGGTTATATTTGTATAAGAATATTTTCTTTTCATTAATCGATCACTATCTATACATTTTGAGAAAAATACATAGAATTTGTAGCAAAAAATATATTAAAAAAAGAACGAAACGGAACCGAAGAAGAAAGAGAAGAACAACAACATTTGGAATGATTTTGCAAGAAAAAAAAACCGAGGATATCACAAAAACATGAACTAGAAAATACATATCGATTCAGATTAGACAGAGCGTCGTAATAAATCCGTCGGATCCATCTTTTGTGAATTGACATGTAGATCAATATGTGAGTGAATCATAATATTATCATTATCTTCTGAAGTCGACTGATGACCACGATGCCGTCGACGTGTGCCATATGCACATCGATTGATATTCCCACCTGGTTCGATGTACTCATACTGTAAAGTGAAATGACGTATGCAATGAGTTTCAAAGATTCGTTGTAATTGACGACCGAACAAATCTGTACATGTACTTAAAGATAAATCTTCATCACAAACAACATGCAACGTTGCAAAGATATCTCGAGCCGTTGCTCTAAATAGATCATTTCGTTAATGAAGAATAAGAAAACGAACAGAACAATCTTATACCTCCATACATGTACACCATGTACAGCACGTATCTGTGGAATTGTTTTCATAATCGTTTTGATTAGTTGTTTGGTATTGATACCAGCCGGAACAGCTTCGACTAGGATATTGCCTAGTGACCAGATAACAGGAATAGCTTTAATTGCGATAACAACCACCATGACTAATGTCAAAGATGGATCAATATATTTTAACCATAGATTGATTTGGTTTCCACTGTCGTCTTTGTTTGGAATAAATTTGTTTAATAAACCAGAAAATAATACTATTGAAGATTCGAGAAGAACAGCCTGAATAGAAGAAAAAAAAATCAATGAGAAGTTTTCCTTTATTGTTCTGCTAACCATGGAAAAAGAATCTCTATTAATATATATTGTCAAAAATGACAATTGAGATTAATCGACTCGTTCTCGTGAAAAACATCCGACGCACTTAGGGTTGTACTTCATCTTTTGAAGTTAATTTCTCTCCCTTCATTGGACAGAAAACCTTCACTTACCAATGAATGTAATGAAAGCGCGTGTAGTGTTGCAAAGACACGTGAGTTTTGCAAATCATCTTCGGGATCCGATTCCATTTGATTAAGTGCAAATGTCGACGACATCACTGAATCTCCACTTCGACTTCTCATGCGTGTGAATTCGACAGATACACGATCAGGCACACGTAATTGTTTCTCACTAGTATCACTAGTACGTTCTTCTCTAACTGGTTCAGTTGATGATCCCGAAACTATAAAAGAATTTTTATACGTGTCATTTAACGAGGGTAAGATTAAATCGTTTGATAATGTTCGTTTTCTTCGTTGATCATAATTAGGAGGTGGATTCGTATTTGTACTCGATTCTGTAACAACAAGTTCAGGAACGATAATAGATGGACGATTAGATGGAAGAGTTGCTTGCTCGATTAGAGGATTTTCATTGGGCTCAGCATTCGCATCGAGATTTCTCAGCGTGGTATACACACTTCGAACGAAATCATTTTTCTTTTGTTCAACGATTTCATGGCCTATGTTATGATCATGACGGTATCCACGAAACAAAAATAGGCCCAGTAGACCGATGACGCATCCGCCAGTACCAAGAAGAATCATCGCGAATGCATCTTCGATATGATTGGGATTGATTAATTTATTCACAGCATCGACAATAATTGACAAAGAAAGTGAGACAAGAAGAACCTCCTGCAGTAAGCCAGCAAGAATTTCCAGACGTGCCCAACTGAAAGTCATAAAAGAGAAAAAAAAAGCAGTAGTCATATTTTCAATCGATCAAGGAAATCATCTGTACCCGAATGTATTTTTCGTATGTAAACGTTCAGCTTTCGCATATCGCAATGCAATTAAAGAGCCGACTAATGCAATACCTTCGGCAAATGAAAAGAGCCCATCAGCAATAAGTAATTGCGATCGTACACGTAAACCGTAGATGATTTCCGCAATTGCTATGCCGACAGTCAAGACTAACATAATGACCATTCGACCGGTTTTTGATCGTATCATTCGGAAACACCAATATACGCGATGCCATGCCATCATCTAATTCGTTTTGATCTTATTAGTATTGTTATTTTTGTTTTTGTTGTTGCCACTTGCTGCCACATCAATTATGAATAGTCATCGTCTCCTATTCAGTACAGAGACTAGACAAGAGAATTGAAGAAGAAACGGATTATCATGATTGTTTTCTAGAAAATCGATGGAAGAGATATTTGTGGAGAAACAAAAAACAAGAAAATAACATTTGAGATAAATATGCGTGCGCGCTAACAGAATATTGGTATCAGGTGCTGGTTACAGCTGTCGCTTATACCATGAAAAATCGACGGAAACACGCCGAACAAAGAGTAATCAGTATCGACAGTAAGATAAATGAGAAAACTTTTCCACTTCCATATGGATATAACTTTTTCACACAAACACGTCATCTATTCTACATTAACAACAGTCAATACAGCGAGAAAATCGAAAACAAAAAGAACTTTATGCTTCCGGTTCATGGACGTCGTATCGACACTGTGGTTCTTCTTTTAGTTCTCGATCATATAATTCCTCGAAGTGAAGAAGGTTCATTTCTAAGTAGAATCATGATTAAGGTTCGAATAATAGAAATAGATTAGAAAAGGTTCTTTCATTACTTAAGCACGATTAACTATTCGATTTAGAAAATTACGCACATGATGCTCACATCTTCCTTCTTTTTCTTGATGCAGTGGACTGACGAAAGAAACAGAAAAATAGAAGCAAGAAAAAGTTTTACTCTAATGAAATCGAGATCTACTCTTCCATACGAGCACTTTAATAATCATTTTCAAAGTAAACATCATTGAATAATTATAAGGTCTATGACGTATAAAAACACGGAATGAAAACTTTTTCAAATGTGTTAAACAAATCAGGGCAAATGAAGAGTATTATATCGATCGCAACTAATATCCTTACAAACATATTTTCTAAGCAATAATTATCTCGTGATATTTCTTTGACGAAACTGTTCTCCTACGATTTAAAACAGTTAATTTGTCACAGTACGAAAATAGAATGAGAAAAAGAAAAAATAAATTTTAATATCTCACGTTTTCTCCTTGCTCGTCTGCTGTTTGGTGTCGATACTTTTGAAATGCTTCCCTTCTTCGCTCTCCTCAATTCTCCGTCGTCACTTCTAACATACTAAATGTGTTGTTGCGCCTTCGCTGCCACTCCATCTCGACGTTCTACGAGTCATTTTTGTTCTCTTTGTTAGTGCCGGCTAGATAATATATTTGAAACAACGACAAAGTCATTCATATATATATATTTATGCAAAAAAAAACGATCCGTCTCTTTTCAGTCAATGAGCTGTGTTTTCTTAAGTGACGTACCCGGAAATCGAATGACTTGTCTATCCGGCCATCGATTTATCAGTTAATCGAATCGAATGAAAACCGATGGAAGGAGTTTTCATCTTCATATTTGCCACTTTCACTTTATTCTACATCAACTCTCCTTCCTCCTCTATTCTCTCGCTTTTTCTTCTCCTTCTCCATACTTTATTAACATGAAATGCACTTAATCTGATGCACAACAACAGCAAGCGTAAAGAACAAGAAAGAAAAGCGAGAAAAATATGTCGTAGTCATCCCAGATTTTTTTCAATAACATCAAAACGCGCCTGCTTTCGAAGATAACCATCTTCATTCTGTTACAATAATAAATATTGGCAAATTAATCGTGAACAAAACGGTCTCCAATGGGACCAGAATAGAAACTAGTTTACTCGCAACATTTGTTATTGTCATACGAAAATAATTCATTAAACGAACAAAAGAAAGCAGAAGAGATATTATTTACATGTCGAATGTTATACTTTTTTTTATTAATCAAAGACTAATTTCATTGAATGTAAAGCAAAACAAACGATTCGTGTTGACTTGCTTTTTCAGAAGACAAAAAAAGCTTGTAAGATAATATATTTAGTTTCAAGTAGCGATAAGTATTCAGGTTTCTTTTCATATAATATGATTTATTATGAGCTTTTTTCCAATGCGAAAGATCTTGAAAGTGAAGAGAAGAAAAGTGTTGTGCTCAAACACAAACGGCCTTGGAAAATCATTCCTTTTCCGCGGTAATGACAAAGAAAGCAGATTCGTTAGTCACTCTTGCTAAACATTAACAGTCAACATTACCATTTGATATGCTTGTCACATAGGCATCCTTTGAGAATGGCAACGAAATCGAATCTTTCCAGATAACCTATCTTCGAGTATAAAATTCTTGAAAAAATACGACAAAAGTAATTGATTCGATAGAACAATCTTCATTTTGTTTATTTTCTCATCGAGACAAATCGCTTTCTATTTCGGGAGAACTAAATAGCTTCACTCTTATTCACTGCCGTTAATAATAAAACACTTGTTTAGTGTACGGGTATTTCTTGCACCCTTTTGGCATTTGCAAAGATAACGAAACCTACTCATTCGTCATATTTAAGCTTGAATACGTGTGAGAATGTTCATGATTTCATTAATTTATTTATATCAATTGTAATATATCTATGTGGGTTCTTTTTATGTGTATTTGCACATAGAAGAGGCGTTGATTTTATTAATTGCGTATCATTGACATTTCAAAACTGTAAGCAATATAAAAACAAGTCGGATTATGGGCAATTTTACACGTAGACAAATGCTCGGAATAAGATGTATGAGCGAGGAAAAATGATATATATTGTTGATTCGATGCAGATGCTTTAAATATACAATTTATAAATCATTTAGCATATTTCTCATAATATCAGCTGTGTGTATAATTAGACAATGCAGCATAGACATAGCGAACTAAAGTATAAACTTTCAGCAATGCAAAAAAGTCGAGAAAACTATGATTGTTCATCAATATTAAAAGATGGTTAATGTTATATTATCGAAATAACATAGTTGTTGAGTGTCAACTGTTTTGACACCAAAATGTATCGTAATGTGACGTGTGTATACCGGTACATGATAATTGACTTCTCCGTATTGATACATACTGGTGTTTTTTGTCAAGATGAAATTGTTAGTTGCTTCTAAAAGTAGTGCATTGCGCAAGAGAGAAGGAAAAAGAATTTCTTTTACTTGAATAAATCTTTGCTTGATGAACAATGGTATCCATACGATGAAAAGTCAATTCGAAATACGATTGTTCACAATTAGCGAATGCGTTAAAAGACATCAGTGCGCTGTTTTTGTCGATCAATAATTTGTAAATATGTAAATCGATAATTTGATAAACACGGCTGGGACTTGTCATTACAAATGAACAATTTCCCCAAGAAGTCGCATTTTCAATCACATCTGTTGATAAATTCATGTTGTGATGAATTGGTGTCCACATTGTAGATTTACTACCAAAGCACTATGAATAAAAGAACGGGTATTTATCATCATATAGGTGTCATTTGTGATCTTACATCGATTTCAGCATCTCCATTGATAATTAAATTTTCCGAACGATTTGGTAAGACAAACGATCCATTCGGAAATCGTGCATAGCGAAAATCATGTTCTATAACAATGGAATTTTTTCCTTCTAATTGATCATTAGTTATGTTTGCATGATAGAGATCAGCATATGTGAAATTATTTCCTTGAACTAGTTGTGCTTGAAGAAAGTTCGCTTGAACAAGAGAAGCACCGCTGAAGTCATTGTAGAGTATGATACTTCGAATGAAATGACCTCGATCGAGATTTGTTTCGATGAATGACGCGTTTTGCAGTGTTGAATTTATGAAGCGAGCGTTTACGAGATTGGCTTGATCGAAATTCGCAGATATAAACTGACAATTTATGAAAATCGCATTCGAACAAATGATTCCAGGTAGATAAAGGTCACGAAATTGACTTGGACAAGTTAATTCGATTTGATTGAAATCAGCTTCTCGTAAATTCAAACGATAATCTTTAATCAGATTTGTTTCATAGAGAAAAATAAGAACATCTTTCTTCCGTTCCGCATTCAAACGCCTTAAAACGAGCGTTGTTTTTGTTCGAATGTAACGAAGAGATTTCTCATCCAACGGATTTGTTGCAGGTAACTTGATCAAAATATCTGAGACATCTTGAATATACGTATTGTATAAGAAATCTTGGTCGTGCACATACAGATTGTCTTTCCTATACCGATGTTCTGCATTGAAAAACCTTTCCTGTTGTACGATATAGATAATCCCAAATACAATAATAATGATTGCAACACACACAGTTACGAGTAGTTTGCATTGACGTAGACAGATTTGTTGACTTTGAATTTTGTCTTCATCGAGCGAAGTTGTTGGCAGCGGTGATGAGAGCGACCAACGACGCATTATCATAATCGTCCGACTGCTATGATTTTCTGAGTTAAATGAACTAAACCATCTGTCATGCAGAAAAGCTTTGACTATGTTGATAATTCCTGATCTTTCTTGAAAAAATGTTCCTTAAATATTTTTTTGCGTTTATTGGTGTCAAAAGAAAAATAGAGAAAATCCCAGTCACACTGCTTCACTCAAATAAATATCAGGAAAACGAGCCTAAAACAACAGACATAGCTGAGACAGAATCAAATATAGAAAAAAATACGATGAAACACGGAAGATTTGATAAATATTTGCAGAAAAGAATAACTCATTACATTCATACGACACTTCTGAACATTTTTAACAATTTATCGTTTTAGAAATCACCAGTTGAAATTAATTGTTCATGTTGATTAGAACATCATATTTACGATCATATCCAAGAATATTACCAACAAAACGAACACGAGTGTCTATGGCAACACTTCGCATAGGTTTTAATGTAATTGGGATTTGAGTTGCATTGAATTGATTTCTATCATGTGGTAATAACTGAAAAACACTATCGTCGAATAACCATGTGCCTACGTCTGGTTCGCTTGCTTGGGGTTCCTTTCCTCGTGGCATGACGACACCCTGAGCAACCAAAGTCACTTGTTGATTTATTGGTAGCTGTAAACTATAAGCAGGAATATCACCGTTTTCATCGTTCCCAATTAAGTTTTGACCCACAGCTGAAATTGTAAACTTGGCACTACTACTTTGCACAACGTGAAATGTTCCGATAAGTAACATAAATGTAGTCCAACATTTCCAATACCACATATCCATTCGTATATATTTTTCTTCCTAAAAAACCAGTACTTTTCACGATCAGTTTTTGCTATGAAATCAATACTTTACACGGCTGCGTCGTATTTAACTGTTCTAATGACTCATACAAGTGATCGAGTCTGTTCTCTTCTTTCAAGTCAAAGTCCAATACCAGCAAAGTAGGTACTCTATATTCACACCCTCAGATCCGATAAAGCCGACTAGGCCGAGATAAACTGTCGATTCATATCACGCATTTATACGCACTTCGTTATCAAAACAGAAGTTCTTATCGAGCAAAATATTCGATTAATATTGCCTTTAGCAAACTTTGTGTTCGGTGCACATGTGACTTGTTAGTGAATAACTCTAGATGTTTCGATTTTCATACAAAAACCCATCCTATGTTCTTGTTTATTTCGTTATCAAGGTAAATAATTAAACATAAAACATATTTCTATACTGTTCGCACGACTAAAGATGACACAGAAACAACATACCACGGTTACATGTGAATGAAATTGAAAAGAGGTAATGGAAAAGAAGAGACGAAAACAATTGAGAATAAAAACATCAGAAAGAGGAGAAGCGGACTGTTCCATTATTTATACTGTAACGCTAAATAAAAGTGGTCTATCAGAAAAGTAGAACGAGAGAGAGAGAGATCAAAGCCGTGCTCTATACTGCTCAAGCTATGATCAAATTCTAAATATCAATAGAAGGGAAAATACGAGAAAAGTGCCTAAATACGTTTTTCACTATTGTAGACTAAGATATATCACTGTTCAGCAAAACGAAAACTACAATTGTACTGTTCGTTAGCAGTGTTCTGAAAAGTAGTTCTCGTCCTCACTTATATTCGGAGGAAATGTTCCTGTTTCATCGATCAACCGAGATGTACTTTCGTCATGTTTTGTTTTCTCTGCTGTTTCATCGCTTGAAGATGTTGTTCGAGTTATACCGCTACGTTCACCTGTGACATCACCGCCTTGAATTTGTGCAGTTATTTCTAATTGGGATGGTGAATCATTGGATGATTGCTTATGAACAGGTGCATTTGTTAAACTGTTCAGTTCGACATCTGATCGTAGATTAGTCAATGGAATTTCACTTGCACGCTGTTGTTGAGTCAATCGTTGTTGTTGAGCGTAGCGTGTTCGATCATCATCAACATCTTCATCATATTCAGCGTCTTCAGCAATAGGTGTTTGCTGTCGATATGCTTCTACATTACCGCCACCGACTGGCTGAAAGATTGATGGATTATGTAAATCTGCTCGTCGAGGATACCGACTTGATACTGAATGAAGAGTATCATCTTGCCCGTACTCTTGTAATTCGTAAACGCTATGCAATGTGGATTGATTATCGTATGGGCCAAAACGAACGGAACGTATACCAGAGACTGATGAAGCGGCATCATTGAAGGGATGGGCTCCTTCTGGACGTGTGCCATCGGGACGAACATTCTGTTTGACTGCTGCAGGACGTTGACGACGAAATTTCTTACTAATCGATGTTGGAATTACTTCTACTTGAATAATCGTTCGAGGCAACGGAAATTTCTTTGTTTCCGGTAAAAGAAGTGCCATAGCACCAAGAACTAATGATAAAATACCGTAAATCAATCGAGGCATTCGATCGTTCAAACCGGCCTTAGGAAAAAATCGTATTCAGTCATAGATATCTTCTTTTTTCATTTTACTCACAACATCGGGAGATGCCAAGGCGACACCGATCAAGCGAAATGCGTAACATATGCCAAGTGTTGTACATCTTTATATAAACGAAACGAAAACTCAAATGGCATTTGTCGCATGTTTCAATTTACCTTAAACCAGTTGGAAATATTTCGCATGTATAGAGTAAGATCACAAGAAAACCTCCACGTGACGCAAATTTACCCATAAAATAGACGACAAGCATTGCATTACGAGTATCTTCCGTATCTATAATCAAAATTTCGTCGTATTTTACTTTTCGGAATGACCAACCGAAATTCTCTTACTTATCAGAACTGTAGCTGAACCGAGTAGACAAACTTCAGCAATCAGAAAGAAACAAAATGTTGGCCAACGGCGACCCCACCTAGACGAAACAAATATGTGTGTAAAACAACATTGCCTCATTTTTATTTCATACTTATAAACCATGGGAAATGCGACAACAAATGAAGCGATTTGAATGAGATGTGTATACAAATAATTTAGAAAGAAATTATCTGTCAAATGTTGAGTTAGTTGTGGTGCATCGAGACTATATTCTGTTAATGAACTGACGAGCCTGTAAAAAGAAAAATGCACAACATCTTTAACATGATTCTATGGAAAATACAAACCATAGACCACACATAATGAGCAAGTATAAAGTTAAGATGGTTGAATGAAGAAAATCAGTAGGGTAAAACGTCGATAGAGTTGGATTATAGTTATGACCAGTTAATACTTGTGCGATACGCTGTGTACATGTTTTCTTTTTACTCGTTGTAGCTTGTAAATCTACCATATCGAAATCGGGATACTTTGAGCCCAAGGACTGGATATCCTCTAGAGAAAACAGACATGGATAGACAATTGAATTCAAATGATAACGCATACCGAGTCGAAGTAATGGTTGAAAATCACATTGAATTCCTTTCGAACGTTTTCCACGAAGGAAGTCACGTGCTTCAAGAAATCTTTCTTCGAAATTGATTCCATTGGCAACAGCGATTTTCGTTAACGAGAGAACAGCGGTGACATAATCTCTTTGAGCCGTGTACCAAAACATAGACTCTTCCGAGAACCTGGCGAAGAAAATGAATTAGAAGTCAATAATTATCTTTATGTGAAAGAAAATTGTTGATCAACAGACAAAATTCGCAGAAGTCTTTAGAGAAATCTATTGAAAATCCCGATGGTTGTGATATTCACTGTTCAGAACGTCAGTATAAGATATTGAAAGGTGAAATCTGACTTTGGAAATTAATTATATTAAAGCTTTCTGTCCTTGAAAGTGTATCTTCTTTTGTTATTTGTTGAAGATGACAAGCGAAGTAAAATTGTTAAGCTGATTTTTTTTGTGCGTGCCAGGCTAATCTCTCTGTTGAGAAAAGCTCGATATTTAGAAAATTTCCGGCCCTGAAGATTGTTGTTTCTGCTTCGTCATTACTGACTCAATACTCACAACATTCGAACTGATTAACACAAATAAAAAAGAAATAAATCTCGTCCGTTTAATAGTTCGACTTTTGAGGTGATGCTGACAGATATTACATATCATTTTATGACCTTTTTCTCCTTATCACACGTATGGATTATTTAACCACTCGAATGTTCTCTACTACTCGATAGTAAATAAAATAAAACGATATCTCACGTCATTATGTCAACTTACCAATAAAGAACTGCAGTAATAACTATCGGAGCAGAAATAACACCTTGTAAAATTTTCCAATCTTTTATTAAATATGCAAGTCCGGGAATAATTAAATCCAATAAGAAAACACCCGCAGTTAAGGTTAAACCATAAATCGCTCGCGTTTCAATTGGGAACTGAAAAAACACACAAGATTCATTTGATGATGTTTTTCAATATACACTAAAGACCCACCATTTCGATGACATAAGGTACGGTAATTACTTGTACAGCACCAATAGCAATTCCAACGAAGAGAATGAAAAACACATATGATATATAATCTTCGCTGAGAAGTTGAAATACTGACATAGCACATGCTGTCCACATTGAGCCTAGCGAGTGTACGATGAACTTGGAAAATCTATCTGAGAATTAAGTTTGTTTCCTTACCAATTAAAACCATCTTTCTTCCACTATGATCAGCGATGCAGCCAAATACTAAACCGCCGATAACTAAACCAACAAGATAAACGATATTCGGTAATTTTATTCGTATTGGATCACAAAAGGCATCGAACTAAAAGAAGAAATAACTGACAAGAACCTTATTCTTTGATCTACTTACTGAAGTAAGGACCGTTCGTCCGTATTCGGGATCATAATAATATTTTGGTGCTAGTTTTCGTACCCCTTCACTAGTAGGAAGTTGATGAACATTTCCCCTTGAGACATTCAGCGGTACTTTTGTTACATTTACACTTTTCACGTAAGTGGGAGTACAATTGAACGATTTTGGTTTCATTACTAAACAGATCTTGACATTTACAGACAAAACTACATCATTAATTCTTACAAGCAAACACAGGCATCTCTGTTAGCCATGCTGCGATAAGCGCATAACCAAAAGCCAAGAAAATATAAGCACGAAGTTGGTATAAACCAAATTTTCCTTGATAAGTACTTTTTAAAGCTTTATCTGCATCCCAGCTCTTCTTAAATGTTTTCACACTCCGCAGCGCTCGAGCCATGACCAATGCTGTTGGACTAATCGTTGTGATTGTTGGCTCTAAACAGATGGAAGAAAACATTGATTACGATTAAGAATATAGGGCGTGAGCAAGTCATTTTCAACAAACCAACAGTGTACGGCATGGTAGTATCATGATTAGTTACAGTTTCTGATGAACTTTTCGAAGTTTTCTTCATCGTACTCGAACTACTATTCAAATCTTCTTCTGTTGAAATGAATCGCTCAAGTGCAGTACCTCGATATTTATTATATGCCGTAAAATTAAACGGAATCAGATGATTTTTTATTCAGCAAACATCATAATGACATTTATCACTTTTTTTTGGTGTTTTATTTCTCGTTATGTCTCGAATTCGTATACACTTTTGTTAAAGCTATTACTAAGCAATAAAATTAACGTCAATCATCATTCTGCACATAAAACAATCCAGGCATGCACGAATACATACGCAAATCTATGCACCCTACTAACCATAATCCCAATCTGATTCGGCAAAACTGGATGTTCGTTGTGTATAGTATGGTGGATGATGATGATCATCAGGCACAGAGAATGTCACCGAAGAACTCTTTCGTCGACGCGGTTCGATAATCATTATTGATATTCAATTAATACGTAATGATTTCCATCTGTTTATTGATGGTTAGAGCAGAGAGAAGAGAGAAAAAATGAGTTCGAAGGGAAAGAAATATAGACGACGATGACGACCGAGGAGAAGAAAAAGAGCAATTCTAATCGTCTCACAGGATCGGATATCACCATTCGCCTGATTATTGTTTTTTTCAAATAGTAATTTTTCGTTCGATAATATTCAATATTTTCTTTCAAGATGTTTATATAAATCGAAATAGAGAATCGAGGTCATTAGTGCCTGTTTGCAGAGTTTTTTTTTCGTCGTTCCGATAGAGATTCAAGAGGAAAAGAAGGACAACGACAGTTATGGATATTACCTTGGGAAAGAAACACGAAGATTTATCGTTCTTCTGTTATTCGCAGAATTTTTCTTTCTTTTTCGCCTTTCCTTTTTCTTCTACATCAACATTTTCTAACCCATAGATGTTCTTCCAACGATGAAAAAGGACATATACATATTGACGAGATGAGACGAATGTCTGAGTAGCAACGACACTCAATTGACTAAAAAACAAATTATCCGAGGGCATACATGTTTCTTCGTACATAGAGAATTGGAAGGGGAAAACATGAGCGAGAGTGAAACAGAGAGATTTCATTAACTGATTATTTCTTCTCTCGAAGAACGATGAAAATAAACAGTTGCGAATAGAAATCTAGCGCGAGTAATTTCTATCGATCGAAAGAAACTCAAATAAACAGTTGTCTGTTATCGAGACTATCAACGTTGGTTAGTAATCATATCAGTATTCTTTGCTACAACAATGGATATCATCGCTAAGAATAGGATCCAGCAGCTACAGTCAGGGAAAGGATCGCATGAAAATGAGAACGAGAGAGAAAAAGAAGCGAGCCTTATAAAAACATCATTAGTATTTTACTTGAATACAATTATATTCGTAAAGAATATCAATAACATGAATCATATGCCTGGAAATGCATATTTCATGACATGACTGACGAACTAAACTAGAAATAAATAATTCTCATTCTATTATATTCGTGCAATGTCGAATGGCTTGTAAAGAAGATAGTCGTTGTCATAAAGAAACGACGTGTTTTCTTTTCTCGAGTACATATATACTCTTGTTTTGATAGGTTTTCCATGTAAAATAAGACTTATGCTCGAAGAATGACGTTAACTTGCTATTCTGTATGTTTATCGGTGATATTCGACAAGAAATGTCATAAGAAAATCGACTATATCGCGTGATAACTAATGGAACTGATGGCACCGACTACAATTATAGGTATACTTGAAGTTTCCACCAAAAATTAACTTTCGGTATAATTTCCTGCTCGTTTCCTATTTCTTCTTTGACTGTCACATCAACTCTTGTCCTATCTTTCATCACTGATGGCTTGATTTCCTTATCTACACGTCAGATTTCAGTTTTGATTTTCAAAAACAAACGAAGGCAAACTTACTTGATACTGAAGTAGTTCTAAAAACTCAATCACGTCCTATGAAAGAAAAATAACTCGAAGAATCACGCCATAGCTTCGTGACCGATGTTCGACCTTCATTGTGCGTTCGGACAACAGAAAGAAATGCGAAGAGTATGCACGCATACTTTTTGTGGTGAAGCCTCTTTTTCTTTCTCTTTCCTCCTTACTAGCTAAGCACATTCCGTTGTCCCTTATCGTCATTCTTTCCTAACATTTAAACCTTCATTTTTGTATGATACTGTTGTTGTGCATCAGCTCGTAATTATTCTTTTCCTTCTCGTTTTACATATTCATGTCCATTCATTACTTCGCATCTCTGCACAGTAGTAACCACTTATATTTTTAGCATACATATACATCTAGACAAAAATACTTTTTAAACATCTACTGGTATTCATAACAGACTAACAACATCGAATACGAAGTCTACGAACCTTGTCATAATTCACAAGCTTTTATCTAAAATTTGTCAATAGTCTTTTCATTATCTGAACTATAAGACAGTTAAAAAACGGAATGATGTAGGTTTTTCAATAGATTTATTTAAGAATAATAAGAGGAGCGAAAAAAAAAAGACAAGTTCTATCTCGAATACCACATATTTTTACAGAACAGAAAAAACCAAACATCGAAACTAATAAACATAGAGAAATGATAAAATACAAAGATAAGTTTCAAATATGCATGTATATCTTCATTTTTGGTTTTCATTTTGTAGGCCGCATTAGTATGTACGTATGTTACTATTCCGAACTTTCTTCTCTTCTTATCTGCTCATGAAAACGCGCACCATAAAGAAGAATGAGAGAGAAACATATGAAGATTATTGAACAAGAGTGAACAGAAAAGAATAATACAGCAATGATTTGATTTCACAGAAAGAAAAACGAAACGAAAATGTAGATCGATCAGCACCAAAGAAGGAAAATTCTTCTTTAACGATATCGGATTTCGAACAGTTATGAAACATCTAAAAGCAAATCCATGGATGATTGATGGAAAATGTATTTTTGAGATACTTACACGAAAATTGTAATTCAGAAAAGCGTCGTGTTAATTGGTCTTGGGTAAAACGAACGAAACCTTCATATTGCTCTGAAACATTCAAGAAAAAAACAATATAACAAAGAAATCCGTTGATTTTCCTTTTACCATTCAGCTTATTCGATAGAATTTGATCGTATTCTTCCCGTATTTTTTCTTCACGTTCCTTCAATAACCGCGCACAAATCATATTGACTTGTTTAAGTGTGAGAAGATGCTGTTGAGAATTATGTCCAGGCAAATTTACTAATGATGTTGAATCTGTCGATTGATTTGTGTTATTGTCATCATCAGGTATGTCGGACGAGGAAGATTTCAATTGATGGCGTCGTTGAAGACGGCGAACTTCTTCCTTTATACGAATTAATAACGCATCTATACAAAAAAGTAAATTTATGCAAGACGTACAGGAAGACTATGCGTATTACCGTTTGTCAAAAGTGGTTGAACATCAGGAAAAACAGATTGATTTTCTAATGATACGTCTGAGATTGGTGTTTCATTAGATGATGAAACGACTGTCATTGGAAAATAACGACGTTGACGTTTAGCGGACGACGAAGGTGATGACGTCCTTGACTCATATGAAGGAGAGTTTGCATTCGAATCTCGATCATGTTCGAATGAACGTTTTAATGCCATACATGAAGCCATTATCTGTATCTACGCACGATATTTGTGAGAATATACAAAATACGAATGTAGAATTCGATTATCTATGCCGAAAGATTGCGAGAAGTTGAAAGAGATACAATACGAATGTGTTTTTAATTGTGTAAGAAAGATAAATTTCGAAAGGAAAGAGAAACAAACTGAACAACAGAAAAAAAACATTGTGAAAAGGGCTTCAGTTTTGAACGTTATCGGCTGATAGTTTCAACCAACAGTTAATAAATCCGTATAGATGGCGTTACTGTGCATACACAAAACTACTGCGTTCAGTCGATACTGCACCAATTTTGTCATACGAAACTTCAATCAATCTAATGAATCGACATTTTGATCAATGCTGTAGAGAGATTCTGATGAAAAAATATTGTTTAATGACCTAAATGATAGTTTTATTTATATATATGTTAGATGAATGAAGACCAACAGATGTTAAACTAAATAGAACGGAAATAACAAAAAAGATGGAGCTTTTCTAACACGAATAGTCAATTTTGAGAAAAAAAAGAAATAAACAAACGGTGAGAATCGAGAAAAACCAAATGAACTAACAATAATAAAATGCACGCGCGTATAGAAGCCAAGAATTTTTCATCGGACTATAACACATATTGAAGAAGTAAAATTTAAGCGGAAGGAATGTTTTAGGAAGAATATTTGACGATATGTTAAACATTTTGATTGTTATCTTTTCAAAAGTCTCTTCGTTTTGTTTTAGAGATCATCGTGCTCTTGATCCTAAATATCAAAGAAAAAAAAAGAATAACGTTTCTGATAATATTTTTTATCGAATTAACCAACCTTGGAAGTTTGTTTTGATTTGACATTGTCTTCATCATCATCGATTGTATTTTCATCTTTTGGAGCTTCGGCTTCTTCATCAACTGGTTCTTCTTCCACTTTTTCGTCTAATGAAACGCCCATAGCGCGTCGTAACATGGATTCAATGCGATCAGCAAAGCCAGTCGAGTCTTTAAGATCATAACCTGATCGAAGTGTAGCAGCTTCTACCATAACATTAGCTAAATCAATTGCTGTCTGATCATCTTTGGAATCTTCAACACGGCGAAGTAAATCTTTGATCAATGGATGACGTGGGTTAATTTCTAATGTTTTCTTTTGATTTAAATAATAATTCATGGTTGCATCACCTCCACTCTTTTGATAAGCTTGAGCACGAGCAATTCGCTCCATGTTACCATCATAACCCCATTGAGAAGCAACGAGTGCCATTGGTGTTTGGACAAGTCGGTCGGATACTTTCGCATCGCTGATCTTATCGGTTAATTTGTCTTTCAACCATGTCAACAGTGGTTCGTACGTTTTTTCTAATTGTTTCTTTTCTTCTTCTTTCTTGGCATTCGACTTGTCTAATTCTAAGCCATCTTTCGCGACGTTTTGAAACTTCTTGCCTTCGTATTCGGGTAACGATTGCATGCAATATTGATCAACAGGATCGATTAAATAAAGAACTTCATAACCTTTCTTGAGAATACGTTCAACAAATGGTGATTTTTGTGCTTCTTCAATTGACATAGCAGCAATGAAATAGATATGTTCTTGTTTGGGTTTCATACGTTCAACATATTCAGCTAAACTGATTTGTTTGTCTTTTGATTGTGATGAGGTGTAACGAAGTAATTTGGCTAAACGTGTACGATTGGCTGAATCTTCGATAACACCTAATTTGATGTTTGTACCATATTCTTTCCAGAATGAGACATAATCTTCAGCAGAGATCTTTTTCAACATGTCCAGAGCTTTTCGTACGAGTTTCTTCTTGATAACTTTGAGTAATTTCGATTGTTGTAAAGTTTCACGGGAGACATTCAATGGTAAATCATCGCTGTCAACAACACCACGGATGAACGATAAATATTTCGGCATCATTTCTTCGAAGTTGTCTGTGATGAATACTCGACGAACGTAGAGTTTGATCGCATCGGTTTTCTTATTGTAATTCGAGAATAAGTCGAATGGAGCGGCTTTTGGTACGTAAAGAATCGATTTGAATGTGACTTCACCTTCGGCAGTAAAATGACTGTAGATCATCGGTGGTTCGGATTCTTTTGTGAATGATTTGTAGAATGCATTGTATTCGTCTTCGGTGACTTCAGCTGGTCTGAAACGCGAAAGTAGAAGTTCTTTTTGAAGTTGAGAACGGGTGAAACTTACTTTCGTTGCCAGATGGGCTTACTTTCGTTCATTAACTCCCAATCCCAAACTGTTTTGTCGACTGTTTTGGTTTTGGCTTTCTTTTCTTCTTCCTTATCATCTTCGACAGCTGCATCATCATCGGCTTTCTTGTCGGCTTCGTCTGTTTTCTTGTCGTCAGTTGTAGCTGAAAAGAGAAACTTGTAGAAAAAAAAACAGGTGAGAATGTCCAGCGGTTTTACCATCATCATCTGGGACTTCTTCCTTGACGGTTTTTGATTTCCATAAGTAGATATTAAAGTTGATAAATTGAGAATATTTGCGAATGATTTCTTCTAATGTATGAATTTCGAGATATTCTCCAGCTTCTTCTTTCAAGTGTAAGCTAAAAGAAAGGACATCATTAGTAATTGTATGAAAAATAGACTTTCGCGAAGATTATTTACCTGACTGTTGTTCCCCGGCCAAGTGTATTTCCTCGAGGATCTTTGACAACGTTGAACGATGTCGAATCTGATTCCCAAATATGTTGCTCATCAGCATTGTTTTTGGATGTGACAATAACTTTATCGGCAACAAGAAAACTTGAATAAAATCCCACGCCGAATTGGCCGATCAAATCGCTCATTGATGCTCCATCTTTCGCTTCCTTCTGTGCATCTTGAACCTTGCTCAAGAATTCCGATGTGTCTGATTTGGCTATTGTGCCAAGGAATTGAACAAGATCAGCTTTGGTCATGCCAATACCCGTATCGGTTATGTGTAACATGCGGCTTTCTTTGTCAATCTTGATACGTATAGTTAATTCTTCTTTATCGCCAAGTACGCTCTTGTCAGTAAGAGAAAGAAAACGTATTTTGTCCAAAGCATCCGATGCGTTCGAGATTAATTCACGTAAGAAGATTTCTTTGTTCTTGTACAATGAATTAATAATCAATTTCATCATACGGTTAACTTCGGTTTGAAATTGATGTTTTTCGGAAGCGTCAACTAACGTTCGAAACTCTTTCGCACTCAAACCGTCCAATTTAATAGCCTCTTCCTCTCTGAAAACAACCGAGTGATTAAAGGAAGGGTTTATTACAGTAGTCAACTTACTTTTGTACAACCTCATCATCAGTTTTCGATGCATCACTATGTTTGCCTATGTCATTATCAACTTTCGGCGGAAGTGTTGATGTTGATACAGTATCATCATCAATATCATCGGCTTTGCAAATATCTGCAGGAGAAAGGATTCAGTGTGGCGGTTATGAAATGTTATGTTTGACCTACTTGAGAAGAGAAGAACGCTTAATAAAGCGGAGAATAATATCCACTTCAACATGTACAATCGATGTGTAGATGTTCGATGAAATGACCGCGACTGATAGTGTCGTTTCGAATATATTCAACTTGATGTTCTGTTCGAATGGGACTGACTGGTTTCGTTAGCCAATCAGCAGCCGCCGTGTATCGCTGTTGCTGCGCTTGTATCTCATAAGTGTACAAAGTTTTTATTACACATAGATGTCGCGTTTTTAAGTCCTACAAAAATTAGTTTAAACAAAAAAATTTGAGATATAAATGAAAAACTTATGCTAAAAAATTCATTTCGTATGAGTATACGAAAATGTGGAGGTGCGAGTAGTCCAATGTTTAATATAGTCCCGAAACGAAGTCAGTTTTTAGATAAGGAAGTGTTTTGTTGTATATTGGATAAATATTAGGCGGGTGTAGGAATGAATTGATATCGTTCTGCGCACTTTGAACAATTTCACATGCATGTAATGGCGATAAACATTGATCAAGAAGATAAGTTTTGAACAATTTATTGCTTTATTTTTCTACAAAATCGAATAAGAAAAATAGTCAGCGAGACGATTAACATTAGACTTGTCAAGGAAATAACAATGAAGTTAAGGAGAATCGGTTTTGTCCATTTAGTTGCAGTTGTTGTTGTTAAGAATACTGTCGTCCGACTTATTCGATAAATTTTTGTTGTATTTCCAGACTTTATTTGGGTAGAATCGAAATTGAATTCAATCAAACGATTCTCACATACTAATGCTCTTAATAAATGAATTTTCGTACGAACGCGTTTAGAATTTAACCAAAGATATTTCGTCACCGATGGACAAGGACTTAAATGAGTATTGATGATTATAGTTGGTGTAAGAAATATAGCGGACAGCGTTTTCGTTGAATGTGGCTCGTCAATTTGAAACTCTTCACAAGATATATTCAGACAAATCATTGGACTTTCGAGCGGAATGAAATCATTGAAAGATAAAACGGGCTGGAAACAACTCGAGATGTGTAAATCAAATTTGAATGGTCCTGGAGAAAACATTGTTCGAACATTTAAAGATGAAAAACTTTTATACCTAAATGGTTAACCATGGTGACAAACCGATTGAATGTATCTGTTTGACCGTGATTGAATGACCAATATGAAAGATTTTTTGGATATGAATCATAATCTTCTGTGTTTTCACTTGATGTGAAATGAATCGAACAGTTTTCAAAAGATAAACGACGTATGTTTTCTAGTTTCTCTATACTCCTGATGTCAACTGATATACACAAATGAATCAGTTTGAGATTATTTATATCTTCTAATTGAATAACTATGCTGTCATTCGACGATGAGGAAGAAAACGAATACAGTGCAATCAAATCGATTAGCGTTGGAAAAGATGATGTACAGTTTTTGTAAGGCATACGGTTAGATATCGTTAGATCAATACCGTCTTTCATCGTTGTTATATGATAATCTATCGAGATGAAAAGATAAAATAATTCTCAAAAGAGACAATATACCCATAGTTGAATTTAGAGCAAAATTCACGTTAAATTGGATAAAGAATAAGATGGATTGAAATAACATGAGCGAAAATGTTTAACTACGGATTGACAACAATTAAATCATAGTCCATTGCTTCGGAACTAATTTGTACATAATCAAGTGGAAGATATACGCATGCTTATAGTCAAGTTTTCATATGAACTCCAAACAGAGAGTAACCGAGAGATATCAAAAAAAGATAATGAAGTGTCACTGACACTTTTTTCTCATTAGCAGACCTCTCTCTTCGTAACTCATTGTTCAAGATGTCGATTCCTTAGAATTTGATGTCTAGATAAAAGATAAGTTTTTCGTTTAAATGATATTCATTCAGCCAATGAAGATTGCAGCTATTCGAAGAATGATTTTAAAATTGTCTTGAACACGGTCTTGGCTGTCGAGAAACCGTTCTCATGGACCACTTTTCAAAAACTCTTCAAACAAATGGCCAAAATCAATCATATAATTTATCATCCTATCACATAAATTCTTGTGACATAAGTGAACGTATCAGTAGATTCCAGCGAATGTGCTAATTCAAAGTTTGATGTCCACTCGTTTACTATTTCTTTAGAAGAGTGCTTTTCGTTTCGAGGAATGAAGTATTTTGAATTTCCCTACCCGACGGCGGGACTGATGATAAAGATTATTAGTACAGAGATCTTTACCTCCTTTTTTCGACAAACTTGATTTTTCGATAAGCTTATATTTGTTGTAAGGAAAGAACTATGATAACATCAAATCACACAGAAGGAGGATGATAGCTATGATTGACTCATGTATGAAATAAATGCCTAGAAAGATATAATCAGAACCATTTTAAATAAGATCCGTTGAACGAAACAATATTTTGTTTATATGCTGGCTTCTGATTACGACGTTGGACTCCCGTCACGCAAAATCATTGCAAACTCAACGGTTCTTGTCATTTTGAAGTTTGCAGTCGATTGCAATACATTCTAACTTTTCTATTTATCCAAAGTAAATCAGAAATAGTCAAATTATTAATGCCTGAGTATTCGACACAGCTAGTGTTGACAAGTAATGCTCATCCTTTGGATTCGCTGACCCTTTCCTGAAAGACTTTTCCTAATACTGAACACATTCAGAGACTTCGAAAGAGAAAAAACACACTGCCATTGCTACTAGTGCTCAACTGAATCATGGCACTATGTCACACACTAGAGTGAATAGGATACAGAATTCTTTTTAGAAAGCAGACCGATTAGCCATTTGTCAGTGGATAATTCTCCAGCACGAACTATTTTGATTGAAAAATTCATCGCTGAACGGCTAGTCAGACGGCCACTCACGGCCAACCGTTGACCTTTGTCATCTATTTTTCTATTTTCACATCACGCGCATGGAAATTTTCATAAATGCTTCACTAAGTCACTCATAGACGGACGGTATATAGTAGACTACTTGAAAAGTATGAAAATTCGCCTGTGTCTTCCAGCGATAAACCGATTCTGTTCTCTCCTGTCAACGAAATGATACCTCGTCGAACATTTTCATTGAGGAATATCCATTCGTCAAATCTCTTTCAAAATTATCGGAAGCCTCGCAAGGTTATTCTAAGCGTACACTTTAGGATTAATCTAGCATTTAAACATCTAGTCGTTCGTCGATCTCCCTCCGGTCGGTCAGTCACGGCTAGTCGCTGCCATGCTGTCTCTGTTATTCATTCCGCCTTTGATTAACTTTCAAACTGAGTGATTGGGCTTTCTTTTATTGTCGCTTCGATAGTCATGATCTTCTATTCATTCGACTACCAAAAGAAACTAGATAAGAAAGTCTTATTGTATGATTTGCTTCGAAACGAACATCTTCCATAGCGCTGCATGTGTTCAGAATACTGTCTGTATAGTCCACGCGTCTGTAGTTAGTAAGATGGAATTCCACCGACGAGTATATCACTTTGCGAACTACTTCTACTAAATTTCCATGAAAGCACATGATGTATGTAGTCTACAAAGCAAAAGTGATACTAAGCTCATATCACTTTTTCGAATTTCTCTAATTAGAAACATCATTATGTACAATGCATTAGATCTTTTCGTGTAAGTCCTTGAGCTACTATCTTTGTACGCATGACGTCCATGAATAGCGCTCAGCTCACCATCTTCCACAAAACACTTCAGAACAGATAAAGAAAAATATCTCTTTTGTAAAGAGGAAGGAACAAACCCAGGCTCAGCGAATAAGAAGAAAATCACCCTCAAATTCGAATTTCCCGACGTCAGAAACTCTTCGGTCTATTCTGACAATGGATGTTAATAAGTCGTGGCTAGTTAATGAAAAATTAATAATTAATTAAGCAACACTAACCACAGATTCGAGATCCTCGATTACCCTACTGGTAATCATTTTCTAACAACTATCGATCAATTTCATTGATTTTAGAAATGTTGATTTCTGATTGGACAGGACAGACAGACAAACTTTAAGCTTTTTAGCCCAGTATTTAAACGCTGTATAACCCTTTCTTTCGGAAAAGGGAACTAAAGACATAATCTTAAATCAAGGAGTGGAATGATATATAAAACAAAAATATTTCTAATGTATTTCGATATTTTGTTTAAACAGGGTCATTTTTATACTCTGGCCGGTACGACTAGGGTTAAGCAAACGAACTTTGAACGCGGCTATAACTCCGTCTTTCAGAAAAGAGAACAATGACTAATATCTTTCTTTATCCGTCCTTTCTCGATTCGACGTTCATTTTCCTTCTTCGTTCACTTTGACTCAACAGGCAGAAACAACGAATGAAAACATGGACTGATGTTCTCTCTTTTGTATCTATCCTGTTCGTGTTCAGTCTATTCTAGACAATGGATAATCGTCCATATAAATATACATCGATTTCCTTCACGCTCATTCGTATCAACAGCAAACAAGCAATCCTGTCAAATCGCACGTAAGTTCTCATTTTTGATACCGAGTAATGTTCAAACACAATTATATCCGTATGTATGTGTATTGGCTTTCTTGGATGGGTGTGTCCCCGCCATGTTTTATCATTACTATCTCTATACAGAGTTCTACTCTGTACGCGCGCGCGCGGGTAAATCATTACTTTTTATATCAAACAAAAGAGGGACGGTAATCTTTTATTTCTTCATTGCTCTTTTACAATTTTCGATACTTTGTTTTACAGATTTTATGTGAGGATGATTCGCCGGTAATGCACGTTGACGAATGTCCAGAGCGCGTTCGAAATAGATAAGTGCTTTAGAATAGTCCTTAGTGTTGTAGTACATCGCACCGATGTTGTTGTACGAACTAGCTTGCGAAGGATGATTCGAAGGAAGAGTTTTTTCTCTAATTCCAAGTGCTTTTTCATAGAATGAAAGCGCTTTCGAATACTCTCCCATGTTGTCATACACCGCACCGATGTTGTTGTACGAAGTAGCTAGCGAAGGATGATTCGAAGGAAGAGTCTTCTCTCTAATTCCAAGTGCTTTTTCATAGAACAAAAGCGCTTCCGAATACTCTCCCATGTTCATGTATACGAGACCGATGCTACTGTACGAAGTAGCCAGCGAAGGGTGATTCGAAGGAAGAGTTTTTTCTCTAATTTCAAGTGCTTTTTCATAGTATTCTATAGCCATTTTATAAGCACCTTGACCATTTTTTAAGTAGCCAAGGCAATAATAATAGTGTGCTCTGTCATTATTATCAGACGTTTGTTCCAGTAACACGCTGTACAGTTCTTCTGCTTTATCCAACTGTCCTATTCTGAGTAACAAGTTACCCAAACGTTGCCATCCTGTACTACCGCCAAATTCACTTTCAATACGGTCCGTTAACGCACGCAGTTGTGGATCGTCATCAGCAGTCAACTGAAGTTGCACCTCATGGTAAAGGTTATTTTTGTCGCCCGTTTGTCGAATAGTACCAAGTCGAAACACGCTGTGCATGGAAAACAGGATCTCTGCTTCGTCTTTGAAGTGACTAAAGTCCCCAATCGATGCGAATGGAGTTGTAGCAATATTTGGATCGATGGTGATCACGAATAGAACACCCACCTTGTCGGGATCGCTGAGAGCGCTGTAGGTGAACTCAAGAGATTTCTCTGGTTTGATACTGGTGGATAAAAAGTTGTTAAAAGATAAAAGACCACCAAGAGTTTTTGATAACTGATCAAAATCTGTCTTACATAGTCCCTGTCCACGATAGACTACGAAAGGTTTTCGTCTGTAACTACTGACCTGTTCTTGGTGTAGTTGTTGTATTTGTTTGTGTAAATCATGGAGAAAAAATCCCATGTTAATAATGACTTCGCCATCCAAAGTGCGAAGTGCTTGATTGAGCATTTTGTAGGTAAAACACTCGCGTGTATACCACCAAATGGCGGTGTCTGGACGATAGTTATGTTCGAACTCGTCGATAACACTTTGCTCTGTGAAGTTGTCTTGAAAACGCTGACGACAATAACTGGCCAGGTCTTTGATTGCTTGTTTGTCGTGCTCCATTCCGAGGAGAATATTCTTAAATATTTGTGTGTACATAAAACTGGGTTCCAGCTGATTGAGATTGGCATTGGAACCCTCTTCTCTCACGGCGACAAAACTCATGGCGATCGAGTCTTGATTGTGTTGTTTAACACCCGTGGTCAGTGCTTCACAGATTTCTTTGATATTTGTGTGAACACCTTTTACTTTTGACCAGTTCTTTGCCCAGGTTTCATTTCTGGATTTATTGCCACAGAAGATGTAGATGGCATTCACTTGTGGAATGCCGTGAATCTCGGGAACTAAGTGTTGACCTGAGTATCCCGATGTGATGACGAAAGCCTTTTCATCACCGATGCTGTTGAGAAATTGAAGGCAAGCATCTGGTTGAGTGTATATATTGACATCATTGACAACACTTCGTAAGTGCGTCAAAGTGTTCTGACAGTCTTGGTCCTTTTCATCGATGTTTGCATCCACCCAAACTAAAAGGTAGTTTTGAACCATGCGTTGTCGTGGTTGATTACCATGATTCCTTGCCGTGAAACGTGATTTTGATTTTTGTGAGTGCATTTTAATAAATAAACTGAAATTCACAGTATTTTGTTTTTTTGTGAAAATGGAGAAATTCGCTTCTCTTTTTGTATAGACAACGAATGGCGTCGTTCTCTTCTTGAATTTTTGCGGAGACGAAAAATGTTTATATTATTGTTTGAATCTTGAGAGAAATTTTTCAAAATAAAAAAAAAGCAAGGAAGAAAAAACATCAACACAAAAATCTCTTTAAGATGCTCGAAACAGGCGAAGCAGGTAAGAAGCCATTAACGAACTTGGTTGTTATTCTTTTCAACATTTTCTTGTCGGTAGTCTTCAGGCAATACTCATTCGAGGAATTGGGTGATGTTTCTGAAAGAACCATATTTGAGCGTGGGTAGAAACAAACTGGTTTTAATTCCACAAGGAATGATTTAAAACAATGGTTGTAGTTTACTTAGATCGATCCTTTTAATTATTGTTTATGATCTTAATCGATGTATATGTAAAACACAAAACAGACTTAAATCAATAGGAACATTTCGGGTTTTATTTGAAAGTTAGATGTGCTGGAAAAATGTGTCAGATGCAAGACAATAAGAAACCACAGAGAATTATCGATATTTTTTCAATAATTCAGGAGTCAAATTTCCAACCGGTCTTATCTTCGAGCTCCAGTGAGATTCTTACGTAACCATGAGTAGTGTAGAAATCGTTAACTCGATTCGAGTATTAAACCACTTCTTCGAGTTTTCCGCTTACGAACTCGTAAGTGATTGATCGTAAATACTTGAGTGACTGATTATTAGCTATTCTGTAACTGTGCATTAAATATTAACGAACCAATTACTTATTATCAATTAGCGGACTATCACGTAATCGGCACCTGACTATTAAATACTACTTAATCATTTACTCACTACATGACTATCAATTATCAGCCAACTAATTGTAACGAATCCCGTTGACATTGAAGCTGACTATGCCGTTGCCACCTGCATCTTACCTATCACCCACACCCTCAGACTAATCAGTTAGTTAATAAAAGACAGATAGTTAATCATGTAATAATTAGCATTTAGTTAGTGGATATTTAATAGCCAATTAGTTAAGAGTTAAACACTCGAAGCTTCGAATTCTAAAATCTAGAAGTTGAAAACTCGAAATGAAAGTTTAATACTCGAATAGTCTCTTCGACTTTTACATGTATGGTTTAGTATGCATAGCAGTATGTTGAAATTTAGTGAAAGTGTAAAAGATAGAATATAAGTGAACATATTTCATAATATATTCTTATAAGAAAAGTAAAAAACGATCA
Organism: Adineta ricciae; assembly: GCA_905250025.1. Lineage (NCBI taxonomy): Eukaryota > Metazoa > Rotifera > Eurotatoria > Adinetida > Adinetidae > Adineta > Adineta ricciae. Next base: position 382,491 of record CAJNOJ010000031.1, read on the forward strand.
CTTTCTGCAGCAGCGTTCCATTGTTTGAATTGATTCGAAATATATTTCATGCAAAGTAGTTGCTGACATTTTAGTATGTTTTGTAAATTATATTCAAAGAACTGTAATATAAGATTTACCTCTCATGTTCGTGGACATTCTGTTGAAACAACACTATTTCATCATGAATTCGAAGTGCTTTAACTCAGAAAAAGTGATAGCTGTGTCATAAATATGAACTGAATGATTATTCTCAATGCCATATAGATGGTAGTTTTGAAGGACACACTTTGCTGTTGATGCATCAAAGACTTTCTAGTTGTTCCAATGAAAAATGACCAAAAATATTTCATACTAAAGTTTCGGATATAGTACAATGAAATTCATTGCTCTCTGTATTTCTCGCTTTACTCTACATGTACGGGCACATTTATCCATCCAGATACACGTGGATTAGAGCGGGAAATGCAGAAAACGATAGATTTCATTTTACTACATTGAGGATTTTAGTGTGAAAAATACTGCTGCATTGGGTTATATTTCATCGAATGAACTAGAATTTTTTCGGTTTTTCAACCACACCCTTACCTAGTTTCTTTTGATAATCGAATGAATGGAGTATAACTACCTAGGAAGCAACAATGAGAGGAAACATAATTATTCATTTTGAAAGTTACTCTTAATCGAAAGGTGAGATTTAGAAGAGTCACAGCCGGTGTCGATGACTTTTTCAAGGAATATTTTTCTATGTCTGTTCGAGCTTCGAGTATAAGTCCTGCGGATTATTAACTGCTTAAATTGAAGGGAACAATAAAATATATACGGGGGATCACATAAGGTATGAACAATTCTGATAACTTTCGTGGCAGATCGACTTAGTGCGAATGTGTTGAGCACTGGAACGATTCCTTTAGAAAACCGCTGATGAATCCGAACGATAAGCGTTACTTGTGTCAGTATTACAACTAAATGTGCATGAAAATATGTAATAAATTCAATTAAACCAGAATACATTTTTATATGTAGATCTTGCCCATCACTTGTTCGTGTTAATGAATGCATTGCTGCTGCTTGTTGTTACGTTTAAGAGAATCAGGAGTAACTGTTTTTCAAAATTTCACATGACCGCCTGGAGAAGCGGTTATTAAAAAATCTGTTTCGGTATCAGTAACATGTGTGACAACATCATGATGTATAAAGATTATCAAATTAGATTGAATTGTAGGATTTTTCTTTGATTTATTCGTTCTTGGTCATTATTACGACGGACACGTTTGAATGTTGTTAGTGATGTAGAACGACCACGATCGGATCGAGGTGTTCAGCAGTAACGATTAATGTATACGAAGTGTGACCTCTTCTTTATCTTATTGAAACGATTGGGTCATTTTCAAACAACAATGATTCATACATGCATATACAAAGAACACATCTCCGTCTCCGTCGAGAAAATCCTTTTATCGATAAAATAGAAAATCATGGCAAGAAATACATGTGATAGTGTTCGAATTGTTCTGACTCCAATCAAAATAATTCGTGATTCAACTACTGGTCAATGGTCAACACCACGAAAACGAAAAGATTCGATCCAAAATGTCAAATATAATCTACGTGTTCGAACACCATCAACGCCTGTCGTTTCTTTGTCGTCACCAGCTCTAAAGAAAGAAGCAAGTCATACACCAAGACCATCAACACGAGCATCACGCTTGATTAGCTTCGAAAAAGATAAAGACGATTACAAACCCGAAAAGGATTTTTCAAGTGAAGACGATGAAGATGACGATGATGATGACGATGACGACGATGATGACGATGACGAAAGTTCGTCAAGTGACGACGAGAAAGTGGTATCAATCGATACTAGCACGCGAAAAGTCAATCTCTTGTCCAAAGGAACACCAAGTATGAAGAAAGCCAAACCAAAATTCTTACCACGAGTATATTTTTGCTTTCATTATCTATTCCTCGCTGTTTCATTATGTATTATTCTTAGATGAATACGATGACATTATCCGATCTACAAACGGATGAAGATAGTTCAGTATCATTCGACATTTCCAATGATGTTTTCGCACAAGCTCGACGAAAGTGAATATTATTTTGCTAAGTTTCTCACACAGAACGTCTTTACTTTTCAATAGACTTTTACCAACCAATTTACCAGAAGCGCCACCATGTCGGGAACAAGAATCCAATGCGATTTCAGCATTTGTTACAAACAAACTCGACGCGCAAGCTGGAGGGTAACGATTACTCGTTGAGTTTACCTCCAAGCAAAACTGTAACACACTCTTAATAATCTCTTTTAGAGCTTTGTATATCAGCGGTGTTCCTGGTGTCGGAAAAACAGCTATTGTAAATAAAGTAGTACGCGAATTAATGTTACTCTCTACTGATTCCGATCTTCCACAATTTAAATATATATTTTTGAATGGAATGAAATTAAATAAGCCCGAAAAGGTTTACAATCAACTTCTTCAAGTAAGTGATTTCATCCGTATATCGAAATACCGAAGCAAACCTTTCCGTATGCAAAGGCTATCAACATGGATGAACTCCATCGTAAACGAAGTGCGAAAATGGCATGTAAACTTCTTTCGAAATATTTCACAGATCGGTCGAACAAAAAGAAACAACCTATTGTCCTATTACTCGATGAAGTAAAAATTCGTATTGATCCAATTGGAAATCTGAATATTGTTTTAGGTTGATTATTTATATACAAAAAATCAAACTATTCTATATAATATGTTAGAATGGCCGCAGCAACCCTATTCGAAATTGATTGTTATCGCTATCGCGAATACTTTGGACTTGCCTGAGACGATGTTTAAAAAAAAACTTCAATCGCGCTTGGTAAGTTCGATCGAAGGATAAACATCGGGACATTTCTTGGTTTAGGGTTTAAATCGTGTGATATTTCATCCTTATACATTCAAACAACTGAATGAAATTGTTCAAGCACGATTAGGTTCAGATTTATCTGCACTGTTCGACAAAGACGCGTTAGATTTGATATGTCGTAAAGTTTCATCCATATCGGGCGATGTCCGACGGGTCTTACAAATCTGTTCGCAAACGTTGGATATGGCTCAATTGGGTAAATCTTCTAATAAAGTCACACTTGAGCATGTACAAAAGACATTTGAACGGCTGTACACATCAACACGAACAATATTCATTCGGTAAGATTGTGTTTGGAATAGGGTGCGGTTAATTGCATTTTCAAATAGAAATCTAATTCCAAGTCAACGAAAAGTTCTCGAAGCAATTCAAGATGAACTATCTTATGGAAAAGGACGGGAAATAACTACCATTCAAGCGATCTACGATCGACTCGGTATGTTTGTAATTTTCTTTGTTCAACTTATCTTCCTGATTTCCTGCTTTTCAGATAAGAAAGAGTTCAGCTTTACAGATATTCGTCGTATATGTGCGCAATTATCAGCCTGTGGGTTATTGCTATTAGATAAATCATCCAACAGTGTTGCTCGACAAAGTGTTCGATTGAGCATGCCTATTCATCTACTCATATTTGCACTTAATAATAATAATTAATCAGTAGATTTGTCTTGAATTGAAAAAAAAATGTATCAATAAAAGTTAAGGTAGAAATGATCTTGAACTAACAATAAAAATTCATTTCGTATTGCGCTATGTTACTTCTTTTACTGAAACTGTTCGAATAAAGCATGTAATTATGGTGGAAGTATTTGAAACTCTACTAACTCATGTAATTTTCTCAGCACGGATAGCTAATAACAATAACCAATGAAACTATTATTTATCCTCTGCTTGAGAATCACCATCAGCAATTTCATGTATATGAGTTTACTATAGTTATGCAACGAACTTCGAACTTTTCTTATCAGTTAAGAAATCTATTCTATTTTCCATAACTTCTTGTTTGTAAAATACTAACAGAGACTTTTTATTTCTGATTTTTTTTTGTCTGATCATGGTGTTTCTTTGACCTTGTCGCCAGTAGTTATGGTACGACACATCAGTTCTCTTTCGTCGTGCACTCGATAACATTTTGTGCAAAAGCATGCACGGGTGGCGCCTCGTGACGATCATACAACGTATAAGCACATTCTCTTCTTCAAAATTCTGTTCTACGACATATTTCACGACGAAAAGACATATGGCTACAAGTAAATACTTAGAAATAATTTACTTAAAAGCATATTTTAATTGAATTCTTACAGAAACTACTAGTGATCCTGTACCACGTATTGATGATAAAGATGGATCGTATTCATCTGGTTGCACTCTTTCGTACTGGCTTGACTCAGTCGAACGACCGAAGTTCCCAAAATTAACTGACAATAAAACGTGTGATTTTCTTGTTGTGGGTGCTGGAATCGGTAAATCAAATGATTTTGTAACTTAATCGTATTTATCTATCTGATTTAGCTGGTATAACGACTGCCTATTGTATTGCGGAGCATGATCCATCGAAAAAAGTGATCTTAGTCGATGATGGTGAGATTTGCTCAGGTGAAACTGGTCGAACGACCGCTCATTTACAAATTGAATATGACGATCACTATTTTGCCATCGCTCATATGTTCGGTGATGAAATTGCTCGTCTCGTGTGTCAATCAAATCAACAAGCCGTTGATTTTATGGAGAATTTGATCAAAAAAGAAAAGATCGATTGTGAATTCGAACGTTTACCCGGTTACTTGATTCCTGTCAAGGAAAGTCATATAAAGGATGTGATTGACAAAGAATTCAAAGCCTCGTCCAAAGCTGGAATGAATGTTGAATTACTTGAAACTGATGATAAACTACCGAAATATCCAGTAGATTATCCTCGATCACACTGGCTCCGTTTTGTCAATCAAGGTCAATTTCATCCATTGAAATACTTATATGCGTTAACACAGATTTTAACAAAGAAATATCCTAATGTGGAGATTTTTACTAATACGCATGTGCTGGATATTCAGGATGATAACAAAGAAGATGGCACTGGTGAAGTCTATGTCATCACATCAGATAACAAACGAATCGATTGTAAAAAAATGGTTCTAGCTACGTAAGAATTTTTCAACTTATAAAATTTGTTCAGTCATCATGTCTACTATTCATCAGATATGTGCCGATCAATGATCGTGTGACAATGTATACAAAAATGGCGGAATATCGAACATATGCCATGGTTATTTCGTCCATTGTTAATAAATGGAATCCTTTTGATTTGTCCTTTTTGAATTCTAGGCTTTTGAAATCGATAAAGGCGTTGTCGAACGAGCTCTCTATTGGGACACAGAAGAACCTTACAATTATCATCGTTTAACATCGGATGATAAACCAAATTCATCCAAGGAACTTTTAATTGTCGGTGGCAAAGATAATCTCGTAAGAGATTTTTCTCTTCACCACACACAAGCCATGTTTTTCCTCAATAGGTTGGCCACGAATTAACATCGTATGAAGAAACCTTTACAGCATTAGAAAAACTAGCCCGAGATAAATTTCCTATAGCAGGGAAACTACGTTACCGTTGGTCGGGACAAGTTGTTGAACCTATTGATACTTTACCATTTCTTGGCCTCAATCCTGGAAACAAAAATATCTTCATTATAACAGGTGATTCAGGAACTGGTATTACCAACGGAACGATTGGTGCATTACTTTGTCGAGATCTTGTATTTGGATATGATAATCCATATAAGAAAATTTACGATCCTAGTCGACAAATGACGAAGAATCCATTTGGATATATTAAACACAATATAGAAGCCGGCGCATCACTTTTTGATTATGTGACTGGTGGTAGTTGTCCCGCAGATATTGAGGATTTAAAACCAGGAGAAGTGAGTTAAACATGCCGAGGTAGATGTCGATTGAGATCATGATTTCGTTTTAGGGTTGCATTCACCGTGAAGGTTTACAAAAGTTAGCTGTGTATAAAGATACAAATGGTACTGTATATAAATTTTCAGCAGTATGCCCGCATTTGAAAGCTCTTGTTCGGTACAATCCTCTGGAGAAAACGTTTGATTGTCCATTTCATGGTTCGCGTTTCGATCGTTTTGGCAAAGTAAAGTCTTTCGTTGTTTTTTTTGCGTCTGAAGACATTCTCTTTTAGGTGATTAACGGACCAACAAAGCACAATTTAACAGATGCTCATTGTGAAGTTATTCCAGCTGGATCCAGCACATCTAAATAAGACAGTGTGTGATCCGAAGGAAAAACGAAATCATCTACTCGAGCCTTTTATTTTAGTTGTGTATATTTTTTGTTTAAAAGATTTAATCTTGCGTATGTTGTTAGAAAGATATGAAAATAAAGTAGTATATTAACTATTCTGTTTCATTTAAGACTTCTGTAAAAACTATGGTTATGAATTGATAGACAGCAATTTCACGATCGTTTTCGTTACACTCAAGTTGATTTCTTAGAAATATGTTCGTATATTTGTACATAAAAAACAATAATAATAACAGTATTCCGAAAAATCCTATTGATCTCAATGTTTATATACAAGCAATAACAATATTAGAACTTGATCGAATCTACATTTCAGACGAAGAAAAATTCAATCTGAAAAATATCTGTATATGAACTATTAAGAAAAGGCTCGTGCACGTTCACGTAATTTCGTTATTTCACTGGAAATAATTAATGAAGGACCTAATTTGATTTTCATTGTATCACGTAGATGTTCCTGGGTCATTAATAATAAAGCTTGACCATCCATTTCACTTTCACAAAAAACTTCACGAATATTATCGTTGGTTAATCGTCCAATAAATTCTCCAACTTGAGATACTGTCCATTTACTAGGATCCATCGGTAGACCATGATCAGGTGGGAGCGATGCTTTAGGTTGATCAACATGTACTTTTTCAATATGTTGAAAGGTCTCAGCCATTACTGGTGGTGTGTCTTGTTGAGATTTCTTTCCATTCGATACTTTTGTTCCTTTCAGCGGTTTCGTCGAGCACGCTTTGGAACAAAACTTTTTCTCTTGACTATAGAATCGTTCTGAGAAATCGACTTTTTTACAGGAAATGCAACGTAATTGATCAGAGCCGAGATCACTATTGTTGTCATTGAAACTATTATTTTCTTTTTCTCTGCCATTCGAATGAGTAGAATCTTTTGAAATATCGTTGGGATCTTCACTTGGAAATGGGTGACTGCTTTCACGAATAACAAAACCGCCGATGTAATGAACGACGACATCATTGTTTTGCGTTTGATGAAAAGGTTTTATAGGAGACGGATTCAATGGAACAACGTTAGGTACTGTTGTTGGTGGAGGAACTGTCGATGAACGAGGAGAACTCGTTGTTGGTGCTGGTGTAGAAGATATTTGTAGATTTTTCAATGGAATGGTCACTTGATTTTCGACAGTTTGTGACACTGGAGGAACGAATGGGGGCGGAGGGGCACTTGTCGTCATCGTTGTTGTTGTTAATGTTGATGATGACAGAAGTGGAGGAGGGAGAATTGTCGAAGATGATGACGGTGCATACGAGTATGAAGACGCTGCTGCTGGAGTGCTTACTGTATCACTAGAGAGAATGTTTAACGTTGGCACAGTAAGCATGTTTGTTGACGATGCACTGCCGCCATTGAGCAAAGATGGATAAGAATACGATTGTTGTTGTAATAACGAAGGATTGTTAACAGGTATCGTTGTCTAGTATATATGAAAGAAGATTTTTTCTTACGATCTATTGTGAAATAAGTGATTACCGTATGACTGAGTGGTTGACTTGGAAAAATCAATGAGGTACAACCATTTGGATATGGATGCATTGTACTCAATATTGGCGTTTGTCCTGGTATGAGCAATGTTGTTGCCGGTGCCATTGTAACGTTTGGTAATGCCACTTCGGTAGCTTCGAGCGTTGAACGACTCTTGATCGGTTTGTTCGTAAATGGATCACGTTCATATAATCTAAGATACAGCCCTTTGCTCTAGAGTAGATTGTCACTTTCATCTTACCTTGGACGTCCACGTTTCTTTTTCGATGAACTAGAATTACAAAAAGAAAAAGTATGCAAGAAAGCTAAAGTTTTGTTGACTCACTTGCTAGATCGTCGATGACGATGATTAGTTTTCCGCACGATTTGTGAAAGCGAAAGAGAAACATTAGGATCTTGTGTTGTGGAACCGTCTAGCGCTAGAAAGATGAACTGAATTGAATTCAATCTTTGATTAATCGAATAACTAACTCGAAGGATCATCGATTGATGAATCATTGTCATTTGGTCCTGGTGATACGTCTCTTTCATATGCCGACGAAGTACTTCCATTAAGAATTGACGTTGGAATAATTGGATTTGGTTGCAGAAGTGATGGTTGATGTGCTGTACTATTACAATCTGAAATTATACTCCAGAAGATAATCTAAAGACATAGACGTTCATATATATATATTTACCGTTTAACAACGATGACGTAGCAGATAAATGTGTGTTGCCGGTCAATTGATGAGCTGTTGTATCATTGGGTAAAATGACTGTGAAAATGAGATATCTCTGTTTATCATTCAGTGTAAACTTGGAAGACTTTACTATGTTGGATAGGATGTGACGCATTTGTTTGAATATGAGTGACAGTCTGAGCGGGATTCGATTGTATCTATGAAGTTAATCACATTATCATGATTAGAGAATATTGAAACATTCAAGGGATTACGTGTGAAGTCGCAGATGTTAGTTGTGACTGAAGAGCATTGACAGGCGTTGAGTTCGATGCTGAAAGACGATTCAAAATTGAGCAAAGTGCTTTTTTTTTACGAAAACTTAAATAGAACATACACATCGAAGAGTCCGTAGTTGTTGAGAGTGAAGGTTGATTGGCTGATGAAACAACAGTGATGGGTGTTGCCTGAAGTACTTGACCAGCTTGATTACGAAAGGTTACAGGTTTTGAACCGTCATTCGCCACTTGAACAAGCTAAAAGAGACTTGTATTTATCGAAAAATACCAAATTAACTGCCACTTACTTGACCTTGATTACCATCGACTACTAAGTACGTGGTGAATCCCGCCGATGGAGTGCCAGTAGATGGTTTTACTAGTTGACCATCTGAATAGAACGAACAGAGATGACTCATCCTGAATATTTAATCACAATTCTCGTACTTGTTGCGATGGGTTTTGGAACAAGCGGTGCTAAAACGAGAGATATGAGTTGAGAGCAATCTATGTATGTTAATTACTCATGGAGTTGCTGAGTACGACAGACTTTTGTGCTGGTTGTGGTAATATCGTTGATGGTTTACCTATCGATGGTCGAGGCAATAGTGTCGCTGGTTTAGCTGGCGATCGACAAGCTTGTTCATTATTTTGAGAGGCTCGAGAACCCTTGAAGATACTTATTTGATTTACATTGGAATTCAATGAAACAGTAATACAAACTCGTTTAACTTGTTTGATCGGTGCGGTGGGTGCTAGTGTTTCCATGAAGTCTATCAATGCGCTGCTTTATCGAAAGTCAATGTCGGACTCTTATCTTCTACAAAATTCTACGGAAACGACTGAGATTTGTGCTACTGCATGATTATGAGAAAATCTTACCTTTTCTTGGTCTTACTTTTATTTGTGACAAAAGAGAACGAATGTGTCGTATTATTACAGAAAATTGAACTGATCGTTCAGAACAGAAAAAAAGATATGAACATATCTGTGCTATTGGTCGTTCGAATGTGTTTTATTTCAGATAACCAATTAGAAAAACGAAATTAAACACCAATCACACAGCTATTTGGAAGCGCGATGTTCTACGACCTCTATACGAATTCTAACTGATCACTTCGGTAAGAAATGTCATTCGATATAGCATGGTAGACACGTTCATCATTGTAATCGGATTTATTCGCATAAATACAAGTGAAATAATTCGTACAGAAAACTTTTCGAAACCGGGCTTTTGTCCACTTTCAAAGTTTACAGTGATTTTCGTGTGACAAAATCATTCGAAAAAGAAAATACTGCTTAGCCTTTATTGACGAATTCACTTCTACATTTCAGCATGGTTTTCTTCAAGTGATTTCAACAAAGCACCGACTAAGTAAAGACTGCCAGTGACGAGAACGGATGGTTTGGATAGTTTGCTCTCATCAATCCATGCTAGTGCTTGTGCTACACTGTGAAAACAATGCATCGATGGCATATTGGTTTGATTTTCTATGGTGGATAACCAGAGCTGTTCGAAAGCAGCAACATGTAAGGAAAGGCGGCCGATTTCATCGTTGATAGTTTTCGATGCTCGCCATTGATCTGCAATGTCGCAAAACAGCGAATAAAGATCATACGAAGAGGAAAATATTGATTACCGTTGCTGAATTTCGAACCAGTTTGATTATTACTATTGCTGGAAACGGATGATAATGATGTTGTTGGTGAACAAAAAGCAACACAATCGAATTTACATGACTAAATATAGAGATGGATAAAGGTTCACAGAAAAAGATTTATGATCTTACCATTAGAGGTTGAAGTAGTATTTCTGGGTTTCGGTCATTTGAGCAATAGAATAAAAGAATATTTCGTGTAGATGCGTCTTGCTTAGATATGGAATTCATAAACCAATTTTTACATTGTTCAATCGATTCGATTGTACTAGAAATATCGAAGAGAAGTACGGTATTTCAATGGAATTGTTCTATTTAACTTACTGTGCACCATCGAGATAATATGTTGCAGTATCCGTTTCGACAATTTCATTTCGACCTGACCAACGACACGTTGCTAAGCCCTGAAGAATTTTGGTACTCAACGATGCCTCCATAAGTTTATCATAAGATTGATCTGAATAAAATATTCCAAGAAGGCATGTTTTTTCAAATAAGTTGACTATTCGATTAACCTGCTCGGGCATTTAACCAATGAAAGGCCAATTGTATTGCTAATGCCGCATTTGTTTCTTGTACATCACCATTAAGCCCAAGATGAAATGGATAATTTGGGTAATGATTTAATGGCGGTGCTAGTGTTAATGTGCACTGAAATATTACACATTGTCAGATTTATTTCTTTTTTAATATTCTTCTCATACCTGTTTTTCTTCAGCACGTTCGATTAGAACACGCATTGCTTCTGGTAATTGCGGTGCTGTAACAGCTTGAACACCTTTTTTGAAAATCCCTGCCTTTTGCCAAGCTATTTTATCAATTGTATTGCCTAATATAGAAACATGATCCAAGCCCAATGACGTTATTCCACATACAACTGGTGTTCTACGCAACAGAAAAGAAAGATAAGATAAAACATATCCAAGAAGATTTTTGTGCATGAATACAAACTTGATAACATTTGTACAATCATGTTCGCCACCAATACCTACTTCGACAATAGCGACATCGATCTTTGAAAAGATGATTTTATCGTGTGATTGATGAACAAAGACACAAGAACTTGGTTTTCATACTTGTTCGTGAACAAAAACATAGAACATCATCGTTGTGAGGAAAGAAAAATAGAATGGCATGGGTAGCGGATCCTGAAGCAAACCATATAGGAGACGGACATGGCTTACTGCTAATCAATTCGGTTTATATTACTTCTTCCTTTGATTTTTGCACAGCATCGCGAATAGGATTATAACATTTCCAAAAATAATGCACAAATTTCTCTTTCGATAACAATTCTCCATCAAGTCGAATCCGTTCACGAACTTCGATCAGATGTGGCGAACTAAGCAATTTTCTGCCTTTTCAAACAATCGATATTCTAAACAACTGTTTCTACCTATAAAATCCCGTCCTATATCCATACTGTCGTAAAATCGATTCGGTAAATGCACACGTGGAGCCTTTTCCTTTCGTACCAGCTACGTGAATTACATTCAATCGATCGATTTGATCTAACTACAATCAAAACAGAGATAATTGCCAACGAAAATTTTTATCCGCGGTATGAACAATATCGTGAATAGGAACAAAATTGTATTTGTTCATACTTACAATACCGTTACCTCGGTGTATAGTTCGTTCAATCACCTGAATGTTTAAACATGACAGATAACGAAGAACATCAGTCATCGATTTTCCAGCACGTTTGTTTGCTGCGATTACAGATTGGTTAGTTTGGAGAGAATTTAACGTTGAGATTGCCTCCTAAAGAACAAAACCGATGAAAAACAAATGAATGACGATGATTTATTTTCGTTCGCAAACTTCATATTGAGATAGAATTGTTTTGTTAACAGTCGCCAGTTTTCGAATATGAAAAGCTGTGAAAAAACGACATGAAATTAGATGAAATTTAAAAGATGAAAAAAATTTCATCTAAAAATATAAATGGTTGGTTTCGATTAGAAAGTTATCATGCAGTCAGTTCACTAAAACACCTCGCACGATATTAATCAGTTAGAACATGATTCATTTCATCAACGATTAGTTGTAAACAATTAAGCAGGACAGCACACCTGTGTCATGTTTAATCATAAACTTACTTTTATTGAATTAGATAGCAAAATGACTGCAGAAAGATAATGTAACAAAAAAAACTTGCCCTTGAAATATGGCCTATAACTTGCGGGAGTAGCGAGTATTCGGGAAGTATATGAAAATATTAATATAAGTTATGTGAATAAGCCACTCGCGTTTTACTTTTTTCGAAAACGAACCATTAACGATAGGTCAGATTTTCTTTCATGGATACTTACTCCATCTAGAACGAATCGAATCTATTCAAATAAACGAAAAGAATCTGTCAGATATGTAATTTACAATCTTTTCATTTTCAATGAGTTTGAAAATGGTTTAAATGACTCTTTCCTTGCACGTCGCAGTATATAATTCTTTAAACATCGGTTGAATTCCTATCCACATCATTTCGACATTATTTACCATTACGTTTCCGACGTCCGGAAATATCAAAATGGATGTTCAATCGGAAGTTATATCAATTAAATACAGAGAGAGATGATATATGCTTCATTAATAGTCTGTATGTGATCCTTTGGAAACAGAATCTAGAACGGTTGTCTGTCAAACTTGATCTAATTATCGATGACATGACAGTGAATGTCTCTATTTAACACTTTTTTGTGATAGTACTCATTATACAGGTATGTGTGATGTTTATCGAATAGAATGATTCGAAATAAGGTCATTAGAACGTTCATTCATCTTCTTTTTTGAGCAAATTGATATATTCGGCTTTAAAATGGACTTGAATAGCTTATAAAAGTTCTTGAGATATTTGCTTACACTTGAATAACTAAAAGCGATCGTTTATCATTTGTCGAATAGAATGTGTCCTTCGCACGTATTTTCCTTCGATTTCTCTAGTGAATATACAAGTGTTTTATTTACATATGGTAATCTCTGTCAAAGAAGCATGACCTATAGAATCTATACACACACATTCTTTTTTGTTCTTCTTATGTCAAACAACAACATACAAATCTTTTTCTTATCAATGATTACTTAATCCAATTCGAGGACATTTGTGTTTAGGTAGATGATAAGAGAAGAATTCCAGTTGTTATTGTGGCTACTCAGAAATGAAATTTCGATTTATAAAGAGAAGTTATCGGTGATTAGTTATCAATTTAGTTTACATAAGAAAGATATCGCGTCGTTCTGTCAAATAATTATTCAAGTTTGCCTTTTATTCAAAACAAAAACTGTTAACATCACTGTTTTCGCACGCGGGTCAAGTCAAGAAGACAAAACAGATACGAATCTTCATGTTCTTAGATATGCGGATTGATTTACATTTTCATCGTCCCAACCGTTATCTTTAATCATATGTACAAGTTCAATAATATACTTTCCTTCTTTATATTTCTGACTGGATTCAAATGCATGCTCCTAAAGTAAACAAAACAGAACATTTTCATATCCGAGAAGATCATTCGATTTACATATTTCCAACCAAGAAGAGTTTTACAACATTCACAATAAATATCAGCTACTTCATGTAGGCCAGTTAGAAGAACTCGTTCTTCAGCCGCACTTGTATTTACATTAACACTAGCAAGAAAAGAGAAAGAAATGTTTTTCATTAATCCATCGATATAAGTCAGTGATGACATACACAGAATTGAAGAGATATGCTCGACCTTGACTTCCTTGAAAGGACTAAAATCATCAATAATAAGGAATTCCAAAAAGAGAATGATATTTGATTGCAAGAATTACTTTGGATATCAATTCATCATGATTAGCCAGTTGAGCACGACAATGCAGACATGAATATGTTCGATGAGTTTTGGCCGGTAGATACAACTGGAATAATTTACCGAGTGCTTTGGAACGGCCACGATGGCTAGTTTTAACCATCTTTTGACGGATCTAAAAATATCGTTAGAACATCTGAAGAGGAAAGTCATTAGGGAAACTAATGATTGGCATCGACAGTGTCAAGGAGGAAGAAGCAGGACTGGATCTATTCACTTATGAACATCATCAAAGAGAATGAACCGAGTGACGGACACCACGTGTGTGTTGTCTTATTAACTAATTTCTTCCTTATTTTCCGCCTTGATTCTTATTACCTTCTAATACATCTTCTACCGTAACAGGAAATCTCGATAAAGAAGATATGTATATGCAAAAAATGTACTTCGCCAAGGTCAATATATCGCCTAATATTACATTATATCGGCATTCATTTCTTTCTAACAAGCATAGATCCATGTACGGACAAATATAATAACTATTCGCTCATGGAAGATAACATCAAAAAGTTGAAAACGAGATGCAATCACTTATTTGCTCGTCGACCCCTCTTCAACGTCTCTCATCACACTTCACCTCTACCTATAATAAACAACTTGAATGTTGATGACCATATACACACATGTTATAACTGTATCGATTCAGTCGATCATTGAAATTGTTTCGAAGTAAAAGAAAAGTGACAGAAGAAAAGAAATCACTAAGCGTATCCAATTCAAGCTCTTTTTTTCCTCCTATTCCCTACCAAACACCACTATTGATCTGTATTTATATTTCTTGCGCAATCGAACAAATACGGATGTATGTTCATCAATATAGTGCACGCAAAAGTTATTAGATATATATATATATATATATATATATTTGTTATGCCCCTTTATATTGTTCCAAGCTTTCTCTAATCCGATGATGATGAGTGCCTTGCATAACTCTGGTGTAAGGAATGTGAAAAAAAGAACCTTCTGATCATAATTTTGATTACATACATAATAAAAACGAATGAAAACGACTTCATCTAGTAATATCAATATTTCCAAACTAATCGCCTAGACATATACATTTGTAAACACAGCGAAGGACGGTATCTTTTCGCCGATATGATGATCGATTAAAAAAGAACATACACGACATTTACTTAATGTTTTGAATCGATCATGAAAAGAGGATTTGATCGAGTAGTGTAATGCAGAGGGCGAAATAATCATTGACGCGTCTGAGATATCTATCTTTGTCTTGATGCATATCATTAACATAAATACATATACTAACTTACGGTAGAAAGAAATGTCCAACAGGTTGCCACCACGATGGTTTGATAATAAAATGACTATAGAAGCAACAAACAATGCCTGAATGTCAAAGAAAGCTTTGTTGAACTGTCGTAATTGCCAGTAAACTTTTCTAGAAGTAAAAGAAAGATTAACTTTGAATTACGAATTTAAATCAAGGATTTGTTAATCTTAAACAAAGTAAAAAAGAGTTCTACTTGAACAAAAAGTCAAATATTTGCGTCAATTGTTTTGCATGAATGTACACATATGTGTATGTCGAAGAGTTGATTACGTAAGAGATCTAAGCATGCATCGATATTATGGTTCAACTGACATTTAGTTGACGGTTGAAGTGGCTCTGTATTCTTTTTCTCGTACATCCCCTTAGGAGACAAATTGACCGCAAACAATCTATAGACAGATTGATAGGAGAACGAAGATGAGACGATCATCAAGGATGAATACTAACCTTGATGTTGTCACAATACAACGCTAATTTTGTTCTCTTTCATTTACTACAAGTTTTTCTTTTTTTTCTTCTACTGCTATGTAACGAGCTAATTCTTTCCTAGAGAACAAAGACGGACATTTCTTTTTCTTTCTCCTGAAGAATATCTCGCATGTTCCATTTCCGCTTCTCGTCATAGGACATAACGAACGATGATTTACATCACATTAGTCTTTGTCGTTGTGAACTACCTAATTAAAAACGGAATTTAGTTGAAGAAAGTAAATGATCTCTATGTATGCAGAAAAAAGTGATTCATAATGAATGAATCAACAACACAGAACCATTTGCTCGGACTATCGACGAGTTCTGCTCGTGCGCTTCCTCTAGGCTATTCTTTGTTTTAATTATTCTTTCACAGTAGCAGAAAGATGAAGAACTTTGGGTGACTATGTGTGCACACCAACAAACGCGAGTAATAATGATTAGAGAAAAGATGACGACGTCAGGAATATAGTCGTAGTGACAACGCGCAAGTAAAAGGCAGAATAGGATTGACACTGTTCCCGTGTGTATATGTGTATATATGTGTTTGTCTGCCTCTCTCTCTCTCTCCGCTCTCTCATTCTACTTCTTTTCTCATTCTCTGACTCTTTCTCTGTACTTCTACGCTCATTTTTTACCTCCTCAAACAACTTTTTTTCATGCGTGTGACACACGACGGAAGAAGAATACATAGAGAAACTGATATAAAGTGGTCTATTATCATTATTTCTACTACTTCAGTTCGATGCTTCAGTTTATAATATATATTAATAACGAAGTTATTTGCAGGTCATAGAAATCAATGGAACTGTCATCTGTCTTGAGTTCGTTTTTTGCTAATCAAGGACGACAGAAGTCTTCTACGAGAGTCTTCAACATTTGTTCAATAAACGCGATCGAAACTTGAAAAAAGAATTGTATAACCTTGTATTGGTTGCTTGCTGTTGCCTCATTCATTTTTTAAGTGTTATACTTTTGTTGAATCGGTGATGAAATGAGTACACCTTCGAAAACGAAAGACAGAGTAAGAAAAATGCTCGAAAACGCTTGACCTTGCTGAAATTCATTTACGGACAATTACCAGATCAGATACAGATATGGAACGAAGGAAAGAGAGAGAGAGAGAGAGCGAAAGAAGAGAAAGTATTAAGCTCTGATAAGATGTTAATCAATATGCATGTTGCTCGATCCTTATTTAAGAATATGAAAAAAGAATAACAATGAACAAAATGTACTTGCTGTACAAAGTCGCGAATTATCGTTCGACACGTTGAAAATTATGCTGATATTAGGCGCCGGATCAATTTAATAAGGAAACGAGAAATAATTAGAAAGAAATCTGTGTTCAGTCTTCTGTATTTTTATATTCTTATTTGTCGTCAGTATTGTTGTTGTTGCCTTTATTGCATCTATCGATGAGAGGAGAAATCTTGTCGACTATTTGTATTTCTATTTCTATGCTTAGAAAACGATGGGTAAGCAGAAGAAGAGGAAGAAGAAGAAGAAGATCGTTTGAGCATCTGAAACGCAAAAAAATAATATCCTTCGTCCGACGTTTGTCAGGCAAAAAATTACGCTAATACATTGCTCACGTCTCGAAAAAAACTGGTCGTTACGTGTAGGTCTCAATCAGCTGCTGTTGTTTTCCTGCGTCGTTCTTTTTTTTTCTTTTTTTCTTTCTCTCGCTCTCCTTTTCATTCTCTTTCTATCCCTTATGTTTTATATCTCGAACCATCCTACTCATGTGATGATGCTCACGCGCATTCATATCCCTTGTTGTTGCGTCGTTTCATGCAATGATAATAATAGCATGCTCAAAAAATCCGGCAGAAAGCATGAAGAAAAAAACCTAAAGAATGAAAGACAGATGAAGAAATTCATCTGTCAGTAGCATGGACACACATTCGCACTGGATGATTGGAGAGTCTGTGTGAACGCTTGTGTAGCAAATACCATTTTGTGTTCTGATCAGAAATGAACGGAATCGCTGCGAGAGAAATATATATATATATATATATACATATTCACTGTGTCACAAATCACTATAATTAAACAGGCATGCATAAAAGCAAATGATGGTGATGATGATGGAGAATGGTCATCTTATAGCCACTTGAGACGCTTCAATGTATTGAGAATTACTCAAGCGACAACAGACCAATTTTGAACAATCTACACTTATTCATACAAATTCAATGATTCTCAATCTAATTCTCGCCCTTTTGTATAAATCTAACATAAACATCGATCATTTGTGTATATATGATCATAGACGACATGCTTTTGTCGATCAGAATACTATTTGTTCACATTGAAACTGAACATTGAACAAGTATTATGATGGGACGATGATCATATATGTAGTCTCCATATGCACAAGCGCGGTTGGGTTCATTTTACATCATTCTATCCAACACCTTTTGTCTTTTGTTGACTTTCGTATATGCATATACAGAAATACAATAAGTAATTACACGACGCGACAAAATGATGCAATTGACAGCAATCCAGTCTTTTGTGTGCACATATGTATTCGTATGTATTTCACACCGAAGTGATTTCTGTAAAGAAGTAGATTAAAAAAATGCAAATTTATTTGTACGATTTCTCTTTTTATGTCGTGTTCATGACAAAGACAAGTGACAATGAGACAGGTTGATTAGATTCAGTATGAAATTTACCCGTCAATTGAATGCAAATGCAAGAAGAAAGAGAAAAAGTTTTTTTCTACTAAGTCTGCTTGACAAATAATGTAAATGTTAACGGACAAGATATCCTTGAACAAATAAACTTTCGTTTTTCATTACAAAGAACAAAGCAAGGCGAGCATTGATGCGGAAAGAGAAATTCTTTGATCCAGTTTTTCACATATCAATTGTTATTTATCATCAATTAGAATTTCGTGAAATATTCGAAGTAAACTAATTCATTTTTTAGCATAAATAACGACCAAGTGATATGCACGCATCATCCTTCACTAGAACATCTAAATTTAGACTACAAAGAAGCATTAATTATCTTTTTTGACAATGATACTGTTGTTCTTCGTACTATTTTTAGTATTCGCAATGGTTATAGCATATGATAAGGATGTTTGCCAGAGATACGAGCGAAACTTCAATAGAATGATGTTTGCTATCTTTTGCGACTGAAATAGACTTGTGACAACTGTTGCAATTGGAATGAGTAGAATAGGTTTTTGTTCGGTCGATTTCAAATATGAGAAAAATGGAGAGAATTGTTTGTTTTTGTTCATTAGATTTTATTATTACCTATGTTCACTAGTTGTTATAATATGGAAGATAATATGTAAATCTATTGCACAAGTCTTTTTTTGTTTATTCACGTTTATCAAATTGAAGGCATCAAGACTGGATCGAGTTTTTTTCTTGTTTCAGTAGTGTTGGCTTTTGCATCCGTATTTAATGCGTCTATTGAATGTTTGGAATCATGGATAGGTGGTAGAGTAGGTACGGATGATAATCCTGATCGACTGGAGGGCAGACGTTGAGATAAATTAGGCGTTGGAGGATGAAAATGTTCCATCGCATGTGGTTTCAATTGATGAGAAACTATTGTTGTTTTATAGAAATCAGCCATGTATCTCGTGCGAGGTGAATAGGAAATGGGAGTGTAATGAACAAAGGTCGATTGTTGAAATGAGGATCTGAGAGTATGTTTTGCTTTCGTCGGATTTTTCTGGAAAAAAGAAACGAAATAGGTTATGTTAGGTACCACTGAAACCAGTGAAGTTTGTTACTCACATAGCTTTTATATTTGGGTCTATCGGAGAGAAATGTTGGTTGGTATTGTTCTATATGGCTTCGATTATTTGAGTCGTAGAAGTAAACCGATCGATTTAGTACTGGCGTTTTATACCATGATGCAGGCGTATTTGATTGATGTAAAATACGTGGATAATCTCTCAGTCGTACTCGTTGAATTTGATCATGAATTAGCTGAGATTTCAGTTGTTCAATTAACGGTTCTCTGCTGACTGATTTATTCTCACTGTTATAATCGTCGTCGTTGTCTGTCGGCAAAGCAGCAATCATTAATTCTGGTGTTGTTCGACAGAGTTTCTTGGATATACTTGTCATTTCACCATTCGAAAATGCTTGATTAGTCCAATCACTAGAATAGAAACTGCAAGTAGAAACAAAGAGTTACTCGTTTTTCTGTGCTGCTCAAAACCTTTTTTTTTATTTCAGTACATTCGATGTTAAGATGCAAATTTCAAAGAGTCGAGACAGTTGTGTTTCATTTTCAAAAAAGTTTCTTTTTTCTTTTGTTATTATGTAAGAGAAACTTGATATACGAAGCAACTTACATTGCCAAACTTGCCAATCGTTGTTGCTCATTATCCTCCAGGCACATTCTCTTCGTTTAGAAGCAATCGAGTGTTATTTCAATACGTAAATACTGAACTCTGTTTCTCATCAACATTGCAAAAGAGAACCTTGTTTTTCTTGTCAAAAAAAATTCAAAATGTAAAAAAAAAAGATTTCTTTTTCCTTTCTTTCTTTTTAATCATAAGAACAAAACAACAAAGTATTATTCTCGACTAATCTATTGTTCAGATGATTATGAAAAGCGCAAGGTATGAATAAAGTATAAACATCAACGAGGGCATTTTCATTGAAATTTCGTTACATAATGATGTTTGACAGCAAGTATTGCTGATAGCAGAACCTCCTTTAAATGTAAATCCACAACGTTTATTTCCACATGAACGGCGAACACTCGATGCAAAAACACCTTTCTGCAAAGAAAAAACATTCAATTGCTGCAAAAGTAAATATTTAATTTGTATCTTTACCCAACAGTTGTATTCACATTGTACTAACGGAATAGCTTGACCGGATTGAAATGGATCTCGGCACAGATCACCGTCACATTTGTAACATGTGATATTTCGAACTGGTTCTAGTTAAGAAAGGTAAAGTTCTTCGCAAGTTTTCTTCATCGAATGGTTTTACCTTCTTTTTCGCGATCTTCTTTCTTTCGGTCTTTGTCTCGTTCACGTTCCTGTTTATCGAGTAATGATTCATGCTCCCGTCGATGTCCACCACGGTCACGATGATGTTTCGATGCCGAATCTATTCACAATTTCACTCTATACTAAATCGACATTTCTGTTTGACCTTACCCAAATCAATGGCAGTTAAAATAAGAATACCTGCGAGAAATATCGACGTCCAATACATGATGTCTGTCTAACGAAATCGAAATGATTGCATTCTTTTATCGTCTACATTGAATAGAATGTGCTTTTTTTTCTTAGAGGAATCTTATTTCAACTTGAAAACAACAAACAAGCAATTATATGACAGCTGTGAGAAACATTAGATATCAAGAGATTGCATACCTAATTGCAGGAAATGAAATAAGCTGTTTAATACAAATCAGATAAATCGATTTCGTCCGAAGAATTTTCTATTGGATCAAGAGATTTGCTGTGTTCTTTTATCAATCATAACATTCTTTTATTTAGTTTTCTAATCGTGAAGTGTCTTTAATCCGGCTATCAAATGCTAATCATAATCATAAGATTCCCATTTCTTTCCTCAGATACGCAAACAAACGAGAGAAAAAATAAGGCAAACAGAATACATATGTATACATATATATATATATAAATAAAACCGATATTCAATTGACTGTTACAAACTTTTCCAATATACAAAAACAAAACATGTTTGTTTTATCTTGTTGTTGATGTATGATATAGAATTGATTGACTGACAATAGGTTTAAGTAGGACATAGGCATCCGACGCGTATGTTTGAGAACTAGATGATTGAATGAACATTTGATTGAGAAGTTTTTGTTTCAATTTGCTGTCACATCGGATTGAACTATCAGTTCCGTTCGCTGGAATTGTTGACACTTGTTTCATGTATTTCGCGAATAAATTGGGAATTCCAACAAGCATATTGGAAAAATCTTTCTGTTGCTTCTCGTATATTGCTAACAGTTCAATGTCAATTGAAAATGAGGTTAAACTTTTGCAGCCCATTAGGAATAATTCAGCTGTTTTACGATAATATTCGATAATACGTGCACATAGTATCGCCAAAGAATCAATTGCTTCATCCGCTAATGTCTACAACAAGAGAGAATTTTCATTGAAATGATAATTAGTTCAGTAAGTTTTACTTTCTGATCTAATTCCGTATCCATCCAATCCCATTCTTTGATAAATTCATTAGCCGACTCGTAGACTTCAAGGAGTTTTTCGACTGAAACTGTCGAACGTAATTGTGTTTGATAGGCTGTGAATTTTTGTGAAAGAATATCTAAACTTGGAATTTGGTGACCGTCATTATCATCAGCGATGTTTAGTGAATTCAATTTCGATTCCGTTTCAGCAAGTTCATCATCCTCATCATCGATTTTGAAGTAATTGCTAATTTGTTCGAGAACTTTCTCGTTGCCAGATTTCATTGTTTGTAGAACCATCGCTGATCGGTTGGATAGCAATTCTAATGCTTCGAAATGGGCAAGACCTATCCGAGAAAAAAGTATAGATTTCGAATTGTTTTGGATGAATAGTCATTTTTACCTTGATGTTTTTCGAATAGTTGCAAGAATGTTACCACTTCTTTCTTCGCTCCAGTTGTTGGTGTGTCTTTGTCATTTTTCACCTCACGAATGATCTAAAACAACGCGTATGTAGATGAAATCTTCTTGGAGCTTTTCAGCAGAAATATACTTCAGATAATGTGGGTTGCTTTTGCTTGCCTAATAAACGACGTGCACCTCGCAATTCAGGATCAGCTTCATTAATAACCTATGAAAAACATGAGAGAAGTTCCATGTCGAAGGAATTCTCTCTAATTGAAGTACGTACATCAAACGTTTTCTTTCCGACAGTTTCGAGAACATCGAGACTACCAGATACCACTTTCATGCCCTGAAGAATGAGAAAGATCGTGAACAGATGAGATTTTTTAGTTGAAAGGTACATACAGTTGTTGTTAGTTTATCCAAACTTAATGCATTAAGCCAGCCATCCTGGTTTGTTACTGCGTCAACCTTTTCCGTTTGCGAATTTAATACTTCTGGCTCTAAAGATAACATTCATTTCGATCTATTCTTTTCTTATATCTGAATTCTTCCATACCATCCTCACTGTCCGATGTTTCGCCTTTTATTTCAAAAGCCATTCGATTCATTTCAGCTAATTGTTGAGGATCAGGTGCACCGAGATTAGCTTCGACTGATTCAATAACGGCGTTAAAGCCTTCACCTAAATTATTAAATACAAATAGAATATGAAAAGAAACACGATACAAACATAAGAATACTTACTAACTGTACTTGTCAATGTTGTGACACTCTGTTTAGCTGTCGATAAAAATGATCCAAAATTGTTCCATGGATTATGCCAAGTTGGCTAAAACAAAGATCACGATTTCGACAAATCGAATGAATCTAGATGAGAATTACTGTTCGTGTTGGAGATTGAGCAGCAAGACGATCTAGTACACGATGGGCATCTTTGGCATTGTGTTTATTTGGAGAAGTCATGGTTGCTGCTGCTGCTATTGATGATGATTCTTCATCTCGTCGTTCTGTCGGACGAGAAGTTCGAATATTTGTTTTCAATTCTTCTTTATTGGAAGTGGTTTCCATTGTTTTTTTTCGATATTTTTTTCGTTGTAAACGTTGTTGATTCGATGAGTCCGATTGATCGTCTTCATCAGAACCGATTTGAGATAAACTACCGCCTGTTTTCGAAGGTGTTGATGATCGAGATGACGTTGAATCTTGTTGAGACGGATTATTCGTCTTCATGGACGTTTCAATCGGCGGTTCATCGTCAATGTTCCAATCACCCCAGCCATCCGTTACTGTTGGTACTGTGGAAGCTATTGATTGCACTTTACTATCATCAGGAGTTATCAAAGCTGGTTTGGGTTGTGGGGGTGTAGCCGACCGTTGAGATGGCGGAGGAGTTGCAGGTTTTGTTATAGAAGGTGTAGTTGGTTCACCTTCATCTGCACTCTCGAATTCATCATCGCTAACGTTTTGTTTCGAAGATGAAGTTGACATTGATAGGTTTTGAATGAATGTGATCAAAACGTGTACTTGGTGAAAAAATGTCCTTTCGATATTGATTCAAATGCTGACACGTATACAGACACAAATAATATGAAATAATATTTATGATAAATGAATCATGTTTTTCTCAATCACGAGATTTCAAGCTTTTTCAACCTATGAAAAATCATGTAATTGACCTCGACACTATTTTCTTTGTATTACATTGGATAATAAGTGACATCTTTCGACAGTCAGTATGAACTCTTTCAAATACACATTCGTTATATGGCTCATTGAACAATGTATTGTTAAGACATTGTTTCTCGAATGACTGTTTTCTGTAGATCAAACGTCTCGCTAAACAGACGACAAATATTTCCATTCATAATCAAAATAAGATAAACAGGTGCATGGATAAACATTTGCTATAGCATATCACAGTGTATATATACATTACTAGGCGATGTACAACTAGTCTAAAAAATATTTCATCACAATCATCGCAAGTGCTTATAGAAGAATGAAAAGGTGAAATGTATTAGTAGGTTGTTTATTTAACACAAAGACTGCACGATAAATGCTTGTCAATGACAATCTAAAGCACATCTACGCAACTGTGATGTATATTTTCAGTCGATGGTTGCATCCACAGATTTCTAATTATTCTATTCATTGAATGATCTGTTTCACGTCCTCGCAATTGAATTCGATGAAAACTTGAAAAAGTAGTTTCGATGTTTAAAAACGACATCTATTCGGTGAGTTATCATTGGCGTTTATCATGATCAAGTGCATATATAGATGCATTTGAATTCTCTCTGATGGTATTCAAACATAGTTAACCAGACATTCGATCCGACGCTCATTCCATGTCATATTGAATGACATGAATCTTTCCAATGTAAAATCGGCCAAGAATGGCCTTCTTTCTGTTTGTTTCAATCAAGACGCCAGTAAGGATTACAATTTCTTTCTTATCTTTTATGTATTTACACTTAACGAATCTATTCAGATTGTTTTGCTTGTGGTCTTGAAAACGGTTTTCGAATATATAATACAGATCCACTTCATCAAACACAACGACAAGGTTCGTACAACGATCGGTGTGTTCGTTTGAATAACTTTGAGTTTATAGATTTTATTGATGGAGGAATTGGACAAGTGGAAATGTTATTTCGTTGCAACTATGTGGCGCTCGTTGGTGGTGGTAAATCACCGAAGTATTCTCCATCGAAAGGTAAAGAAGCGTAACACACAACGATGATGATAAATCAAAATTCGATTGATTTCATGATGATTTCTATACGAAAAAATCTACACATTGATCTCTGAGTTGTGTTGTTTGTTTTCGAAAGATGAAAAGCAAAAGCAAATCTTCGTTTTCAGTCATGATTTGGGATGATGCGAAAAAGCGCGTCGTTATCGAATTAGAATTTTCAACAGAAGTCAAAGGTGTTCGTTTACGTCGAGACAGGTATACACACCAAGATTAACTTTGCTGGTAATTCGAACGTAATTTCGTTTAGAATTATTGTCGTACTTGAAACAATGATCAAGGTTTATACATTTACACAAAATCCACAACAATTACATGTCTTCGAAACATGTACTAACACACGTGGTAGGAACGAACTTGTTTGAATGGATTTTCTGAACATTTTCTCGTTTGAAGGGCTATGTGTTGTTTGTCCATCCGGTTCGAAGTCATTCATTGCTTACCCTAGTCGAACAATTGGGCAAGTTTGCTTAGTCGACTTAGGCGCAACAGAAAAGCCCCTTGCAGAAATTCATGCACATGAAGCGTCTATCATGTGTATGTAAATAGAATTGTTAGGATCGTTGTCATCGTCTGCTTTCTATAGTTCTTGCTATGAATATGGGTGGTACCCGATTAGCGACTGCGTCGGAAAAAGTATTTTCTAGGAGTTTCAACTATTCGTTTAAGTTTACGAATGATATTTCTAGGGAACGCTGATAAGAATATTCGACACTGAAACAAATCAATTACTTAACGAATTGCGCCGCGGTGCTCATCATGCCACAATCTATTGGTAATATACGTTGGATTAGGTGTTCTCATTTCATGCTTCTGTTTAGTATAAATTTTAATCAAGATTCAACACTTTTATGCGTTTCAAGCGATCATTCAACAGTACATATTTTTTATATTGAAGAATCACAGAAAAACAAGCCGCGTTCAATAGGGTTTGTTCTTTACATAGTTTTTCGTAATATTGCCCATCTTTGTTTTTTAGTGCCGTTGCATTCCTACCAAAATATTTTAATTCCCAATGGAGTTCTTGCAAGTTTCATCTACCTGAAAATACTATAAGTATCTGTGCATTCGGGCCAAATTCGGATACGAATAAAACAGTGATAGGTATATCTCATTGTTTGAGTTCGATCTTGAATGACTTATCTTTGTTAAGCTCTTTGCTCGGATGGTTCATATTCGCGTTTTCTAATCACACCGAAAGGGGAATGTATACAAGATCAATGTCGACAATTTCTCGAAGTCGGTGAAGACGGTTCAAATTTAATTGGTGCTACATCGAACTGAATGAGAAATAACAAGTGCAATAAAAACTATTTATTGATTTGTGTTTCTGCTTTATCTTCCTTTGTCTTTTTCTTTTTCGCCAAATATGTATAGAAAACAAAAAACTAAACAAACAAACGATCTAAAGCGATTGATTCGATGATAATTGATATTTTGTTCGAAGCCAGATGTTAATGAATTTTATTCTTTCGTTTCTTTTTCAAGATGAATACATTAACGAGATGTTTGTCTCTACTGGTAAAACAAAGACCGATTTTTCACCTCCAACCACAAATGTTCGTTAGAACGATCCCGTAAGTCAGCTATGATTGTTCTCTGAAGAACTTCTTCGATCTTTTCTGTCGTTAGAAAACTAGTTCAAGAGAATCTGCAACATGATAAAGAAGTTCAACAATTGTATAATAAAGTCAATCATCTCGCGAATGACAAAGATCGTCATCGATTATTTGCGGTTATCCAAATCGGTAACGATCAGCGGAAAGTAACAACTGAAGATATCATTTGTAAAGTTGACGAATTTCAACCGACGATCGGTGATCGAATCCGTTTCGAAAAAGTAATTGTGAATTCGAAGAAATTCAATTAAAGTCTTTGAACGTACATTCCAGGTTCTTCTTGTTGGCAGTTCAGATTTTACCGTCATAGGACGACCGATTCTCAGTCCACATTTTGTGCGTGTCGAAGGAATGGTTATTGAAAAAACTTTATCACAAACTCAAATGCATCATTGGTATGCACCAAAGAAGAAGAAAGTTGGACAAAGAAATTACCGTAATGATTTCACTACTTCTTGAATAAAGTCTATAGATTTGCCTTTTCGAATAGTTTGGCGAGATCCATTGACCATGATACGAATTACAAACATTGAAATACTTGGACCAATTCCAGGAACAAATTAATCAAACTGAGGATTTTTGTTTTCATTTTGTTAGAACAGTTTTCTTTTTCATTACGATGATGAATATAGAATCGTTGTCGGGTTTTGTTAAATGACGAATACGTTTCATACTTTACATATTAAAGACAAAGCGTTCACAGCATGTTAATGATTGACACAAGTTTCTTTATTGACCTACGGAGAATATATGGTCAACAATTAACGAACTATGCGATTCTCTTTTCAGGCCATTAAACACGATCGTTATCTGACGGAAATATCAGCCTATTGATGAGCGAATCTCTCCAAGCTGATCTGTTCGAAAGAAATCTTTCTTTTTATGGGTATTTCTCATCGTGTTTTTTGTTTGAAAATTCGTTCAAATAGTTTTCCAAGTAAACAATATGTGCGAGCAGTACAATGCAAACAACAAAAAATCAAACTGCACGATAAAAACTTCTTGAAATACGAACATACACGTGCACACATACAAAATAAACTACTCTGACGAAAGAAGATAAACGAAGTGTTTATCATAAAATAAATAAAACGATCAAGATTCGATAGATCAAAATGGAAGAAAGGAAAAGGACAAGAACAAAAGTGCTGATTTAAATAGATTTTTGGCATGATATGATAACATAAATGCCAACCGGGATTGTGGATACAAAGTTGTCGAACTTGGCCGTCGTTAGTCTTCGAAAAAGAAAGACTTACATTTGTTAATTGTCATTGAGGGTTTTGTTTCGGATAAATTCCAGAAAGAAACAATCACTGTTTGATATGACTATCTGAGGGCAAGAATAAGTTCGACATTGAGAAAAACAAACAAAAACAGAAAAAACGAAACGTCTTTCATCACAATTTGGTTGTGTCAATAGGATTGCTCGTTGTTGACCCCGAACGTTGACGTTGTCGACCGTCATTATTTAACAATGGCATTTCAGGTTGTTCTATGACAATTGAAGGCAATTGTTGACTGTGCGGACTGGATGCGTCATTGCTTGCATTGACCAATGGACGCTCTTCGTCTGGACTGAGAAAATTCAAACTCAATTTACGAATTCTAAAAGGAAGTTTTGAGAATTGAATTGTGATAAAATAGGAAAGACAAACCTTTTCTTTATAGCCGAACTACGTGATGATTTGTCACTATTCGTTTTGCGTTCAGATGCTGCTGATGGCTCTTTATCTTTTGTTTTCGAAATTGATTTCCATAGAAACGTTTTTCCAACTTCTTCGGAAAAGTTAATTACACCCGTTGATGTATTAATCTGGAAGAAAAACCATAAAACAAATTCTACCAACAATCTTCTCTTACTTTCACATTCTCTGTTGGGACTTTCATGACTTTGCCATCACCGACAGGTATACGAATTTCGCCATTATCGAATGTTATTGTTCCTGGCGCCTAAACAATGGATAGAACAAGTAACGGCAGATGATTAAAGAGACTAGTAATTTCCGTCGATGTCGTATTCATATTTCTGATCAATAGGACCCGATTATTCAAAGATGACGAATAAGGAAGTTCGCACGACAAAGAAATGCGTGAATACAATTGATCCGAACGAATACCCATCGAACTTTGTGTAAATTTTTCTCAATTGTAACTAACCTTATTTTCATCGTCATTATTTTCTTCAATACCGCTATTTTTTCTTTCTTCAATTTCTTTCTTGACAACTTCAGGCATGACATCATCGAGATATCCTAATTCACGTTGGGTAAATATATAATCCATGACTTTCCGTGCACCAACTAACGCTAAGACCATAATTGGAAACAGAATTGAAATCTTTTTGATTGATTTTATAATCCATAGTAAGGCTAAACAACTTAGCTGAATAAATGTAAACATGTGCACACGACGCGTTCGAACATGACGAAGATAAACATAGTCCGGTTGATATTTCTCCGGCATGAAAATCAATAGAATACGTGATATCAATTGAATCTCTTTCATCGATGATATGCCCATATATAAAAAGACTCCGTAGAGAACAGGCATCGGAATATGACCGAGATATTTAGTTAGAAACACAGATAAACCGATGAAGAGAAAGACGATAAAGCCTGTAACACGTTGTTCTCGAACACCGAGAAACTTAGCTTTTTCTCCGGGCGCGGCAGTTTCTGATTCAAGTTTAAGCGCAATAACATGATTTATTGATAAGACAGTTGCAGCAACAAACCATGGAAGACCAAGGACAGAATTGATTGCAATACAAATTGACACAATTAATAAATCCAAATGATAGCCACATCCTTTCTAGAAAAACAATTCAAATTCGTCATTCAATCGCGTTTTCAATATATCTCTCAATTTACTTTGAGTTTATTTTCTTTTCGGTTGATGATCACAGCTGTTATTTGTTGATCCATAAAGATAAGAATCGTGGCTAATAATGCAGGTAATAAAGCAGCGAGCCATAGGGTAACATGATTTTTGCCGAATGGATTTATCACCCAACCACGACCTAATTTCGTTGTTTCAAATTTCTGAGGTACGAGTAATTTCGGTGTGTCAAGACCAATCATATAATCAATGAAAACATTGATAAATATAGCTAAAACTACACCGAAATCGCTCACTTTCGAGCGAATCTAGACAGAAGAAGACTTTAATGAAAGTTGTTTTTCGAAGAAAGTTAATACGAACACTCATGGGTAAAAATCGACTGAATTTGAAATTCTTCAATACATATGCAAGAACAAATGTTGAGACAAAGAGAATAGTTGAAAAAAGAAATACATCAGGGATATAAGGCTTGTTTATTATAGTTGAGCATTCTTTTCCGAGAAATTTGTACGCTTGTTTTGCAAAACAATCCTACAAAATAAGAGATGTCATTTCTATCACATAGAAAATCATATTGATTACATTTATCGTTGCAGATGAATTGAATACTTGTGTTCCATTGACAAGCAAACAAGAACAATTTGGTGGTAAGGCATCCACTGTATTTAATCGTAAAGGTCTTTGTTTATTGATTTCAATCATTTTATCAAATGCTTCGTAAATGAAGATGATGCCGATCAGAGCGGCAAAACTCTCCTCTAAATATGCAAATTGAACAATAGTAACATCTTCTGTTTTGCAAAGAAAATAAGATTGAAACTTCCGGTGAAGGAGTATATTCATGTCGGTTTTGATCTGTTAAGTTAATTTGATCTTTGATTATACTCATGATCCGAAAAGGGAAAACGATCAATTGTCAAGAGAATTCCTTGTAAAACTAATTTAGAAATGATGATTATGAGCAAATTTGATTATCTTTAATCCTATTTGATATGTTGAGAAGATGATTTAATCGGAAGAAGAACAGGATATTTAGATTAGAAAAGAAAACTCACCCGTGAATCTTGTTATATATTTTACCAGATAACTCGCATCTGTAACAACCATGATTAACAGGATCGATGCCGTCCATAAGCCAATCCAACAACGAAAATTCATATAATCATGGCCATGAGATCTAAAAATAAAGATTATAATTAAAACCTGGTAAGTAATAACAGGGTTATCATAATCATACTGGCAAAAATGATTGACGATGGTTTCGAAAACAAGAACAGGACCAGTACTACCCAAGATTGTTAATGGCTGACCAGCAAATAAGTGATACAAACAACCACAAATGGCACCCGATAGGAGACTTTCAATTGCAGCCTAGAAAAACATGAATCTACAGCTGAGTATTTCGCTTCGATTGACTGTTACATACCATATTATTATCAGTTGCCTTACTTAACAGACCACCAAATGTAATAATCGGTGATAAACATGCAAAATAGAGAAATATGATTGCCGCAATCGATTGAAATGATATGGCGTCGGTGAAATCTGAGAGAAAGAACGGTGCTTTACGTTTAATATCAGTGATAAGGCCTCCGCAGAATCTAACTCATAAAATGAATGAATAGATGATAGTGTACGATTTAATATTCATTCGGCTTCTAACCTTCCTGTTCGTATCAAGGCTGGATCTAATTCATGTTCATGGTGTTCCATTTCGACCATTTGTGTGACACCATTTATCTTGGTTCGATCAAGTCGATCTTCCTAAACATGAGTATTTTGATCTTCTGAGGAATAAGGATTAGAAATTCGTACTTTATTTGGTACACTCTTCGGTGGTTCAATACGTGTTTTAGGATCCCATTCTCCAGGTGGTAAAACAGTGACATGATCAAGAAAATCATCAATACCTAGTAGTAGAAATGGAATTCATAAGAGGATTTCTTCTTATAGGAAACGATGCTGTTCTCAATCTCAATAGTGGTGTGTTCATTTCGACTAGTTTTGAACTACAGCACCTTTTTTGATTTAGTCACCTGCAAGCAGATCATCTCGATTTCGTGCTCGATAGGCAACATCGTGAAAAATCTAAACATGAAAACAAGAAATCAGAATTTGAATGTCTTCCGTTAGAAACCTACTTCATCAGCCATTAATGTTGCGATCGAACGGCCAACTTCATGATACCGTAAATGTTCATTACATGGTCCGAGTAAAATGAACAGAAAACGTGTTGGCAATGGAACTTCAATGAGATCGGGGAGTGTCACTCCTTTCCATAAACGAACGAATGCATAGATCGGTGTTTGGAGAAAATCCACAGCACCAACTAAGACATTTGTCGCTTCAGCGTTTGGCGGAACTTTTTTCATAAAATGTAAATTGATCTACGATTACCATGAGAAGCATTCATAGATAAATAGAATCTAGGAGTTATTGGCTTTCTCACCTTCGCACGAGATTCCGCAGTTAACAGACTAGCAGCTCCTTCTTCCGTCTCGATGAGACGTGGTTTCGATTGTTCTCCGGCGCCGACTAAAGCACAAGAATTATTCTTAGACATTTCGACAAGATTTTTTGACTTCATGCATCGGATTCCTTTTCTTTCGTTCTTTATTTTTCGTGCGTGTACCTACCGCGTGAAAGAAGCTCACGAGTGAAGGAGATAGTACGTAGTGTAGCTTTCCTACCACGGTAAAATCGTGTGAGGGCTGAAAATGACATAGGCTCGTACACACAATGCACAAAACACATGAATAATTGCAAACTACTAGAAAGATACCTGAGAGAAATTTGTCTGTAGTTATATCACCTGCTAATATGTTAAAAGAGTTTTCAAGTTCAATCTCAAATTGTTCTTTTTCTAGTCGAGATATTTTGTTGTCTCCTACCTTTGATATTATGCGATGAAGTTTGATGTGCACTCGCTGTTAAGGCTGAATTGCTTGCTGTTGCGGTAGTTGCCGGCGCCATTTGATCGACGCTTGTGATGGTGACATCTTTCTGCGAGCGATTCCGTGAAAATTCTGCTAATGAACGCGTAAATGGTAAAGGTTTTTTCATTTCTTGTGAATGTAAATGTCGATGAAATTCTTTTTCATGCTAAATTAACTCGCAATCTCTTTTCAGAAAAATAAACAAAGGAACAACAAACCTGATGCACATGCTTCAAAAGAAGAGCATTACGCACAACAGCGCGTTTTTCGGCTATTAATAAATTATTTGCGATCATATCATCCAGAATCATATCTAAACAAAATTCAATTTTTGACAGGAGATTCATTTCGTTGCTTTGCAATTCTTACCAACAATAGTCGGTAACTGTTCAGCGTGCATATCAAGTATGATACTTCCTTTCGAGATGAAATTTCGTAGTTCAAGTAGTGAATGTAATGATAAAGTGGCAACGTGTGGTTTACTCCATCGGCCACCACTTTCAACATCTTCTTCAAATTTCACCCATCTTGGAAGAGAAACGAATTCGATTTATGGAATAGTTCAGGATTGCGAAAATCATCTACCTGGCTGTTTCTTTCCATCCTTGATCGACTGACTCGCCAGCTTCGTTGATTTTTTCTCCATCGGTGACCAGTTCGTTCAGTTCAATGAATAAATCATGTGGTTTGTGTTCTTCGTCATCATCATCTTGATCTTCATCGCCAAGAAGAAATTGAACGCGAGCACTAGGATTTT
Source organism: Adineta ricciae (assembly GCA_905250025.1). Lineage (NCBI taxonomy): Eukaryota > Metazoa > Rotifera > Eurotatoria > Adinetida > Adinetidae > Adineta > Adineta ricciae. Next base: position 415,881 of record CAJNOJ010000031.1, read on the forward strand.
CTTTCAAGCAAAAACGAAACAATAGAATCGAACGAATACGTTCCTTTGTCGCATACCGATCAGTGTTGAGTCAGCTGTTTCATTGGATGGAATTCCTCGAAACGACAATTCAGAAGCCTCCATTGCAGGACGTAATCGACGATGACGTCTTCTACGTCGTTGTTCACTTGGATTGTACGTTGCCAGATTTGGCTGATGATATACTGATTTATGTCGATCTAATCAAATTAAAATATGTATGTAAATAAGATAGACAAGACTGAATAAATGTGTCGAGATATTTACCATCGTCAGTTATTATGGGTCGAGCTTCATTCCTTCGAAAATCAGATATTGGAATGTTAGATGTCGACGCCGGATCTGAAGTAATTTGATCTGGATTGATTGGCAATGGCGAATAAGGTGGGAGTCCGCCGAGCGGATCAGACATGATGTCGTTCTTTCTGCTATCTTATTTTCTAGATAAACAAAATTTGGATAGATAATCAACAACGAGGGAAAACACAATAGACAGAGAAGAAAACTATATACAAATAATGATTTTCCTACGGATGTATTAATCATCAAGGAAGATTGATCTTACTTAATAAACTCGTTTGGCCAACTGGAAAGGCAGTTTCATTCATATAGAAAAAAGCTTTATCTAGACGTCAAAAAGACTTCTTTTAGTCTCGGAAAGAGAATAGCAAGAAAAAAAAAGAGATGCGTTGCCTTGGAAAGGTCATTGAGCGACCTTACTGAGATAATATGCAAGCAGTTGCACGCGCACATATATATTCAATAGGGTATAACTCTCAAGATGTCGATAAGAAATACAAAAAGAAAACGAAATATTACTGGCAATGTATATAAATAGAACGAACGCACTTACTAGTGAAATATGTACACAAATTGGATCTTTTACATTTGTTTGACTTGTAACTAACGAAGAACGAAAATAGTTCGATTCGTTTTCTCATTCGCAGATGCTTTATCGAGTTTTAACAAACACGAATGAATGTTATATAAACTATAGATTACATGAAGCCTGTACGTATTCATATACAATAAGTATGTTTGATCGCCTTCAAAGTCTTCATCTAATTTCTATTTGCACGTGTAAAGACACATACATGTCAAATAACATGTGCATACTGTATATACAAAAGTCCAACGCGTCGATTAGCACTGGATGACCGCGACTGCTGCTTATCAAAGAAAAATAGCTTGAAAGAAAAGTTTATCTTGAATCAAAATTCGAACGAGAAGACTAACTCGATAAACTTCTATGGCGATATGCAAAAAAAAATCGAATATGACACGATGTGCAAGAAATACGTTATACTATCTTTTGGCATGTCTGTGCGATTAGTTTCTTTCGCCAATCATCATCATCTCTCATTTTTTTGCTATTTCTTCTCTTTCTTTTTCTCTACGCCAGTCTCATCATCTTGCATTTTTGTAGTGTGTGAGGAAAAAAACCGATGACATCATCTATATCTAGCAAGAAAAAACCAGCTTGCTTTGCATTCTCTCTGTTTTCCTCGTCTGGTTTCTACCCGCTGTCTTTCTTTCTCTCTCGCACGCATTCTTTCTTTCTCGACAAGTTGCTGCTCCATTAATAATAACGTTAGCTCGAAGAATACTCGATAAAAAAAAGAGAGACGAGAATATTTCATAGAACTCATTGCCGTAGAAATATAATCACATAGCTCACACTTTTTTTTTACATAGAATGTTATTTTTGTTGATGAAAGATATGAAATCTTTCATAGAGCATTGTTCTTTGTAAATTTTTTATGAAAACAATATCGGCTGCCTTTGTATCACACAAGAACGGAAAAGCTGTTCTATCAGATAGATTCTCTTTTCATCAAACGCAAGTTTTCTCTGCATAAAACAAGAAACACATGTTTTAGTTCTGCTCAATTGAAAGCACGAATCAGAGAGGCTTACAAATGCCTCTTGTTGATGAACTGGAAGAGAGTAAATTAAATTCTTACGCTCGGTTGTCAATTTCAATTAGACAAAGTACTTCGATGACTTATTATTATTCACCGATTATAAACATACTACCCCTATCCTACATTTTACCTTCCAAATATAACTAGCACGAAGTTATCGCCGCCTAGATCGAAATGATGGATTCAATTTGCGAAGTACCATATGACGTTCGAATTTTTCGCATTTAAACTCTGTTACTGCTTTGCAACATTCATCCCATAGCATATATGCAAGGTCAGGCATATAGTGCACTTACTGTAAACTTTTTTTCTCCTCTCGGTTTGTGTCTCGTCGTCAGGAAAAAAGAAAAAAAAAATTGAATATACATATTGTTATTGTAAGTCGCAAGCATTGAGTCAAACAATATAATAATTATCAGATGTTTATTGTCTCAGGTTTGCCGCTTTGTTCTCTTGAAATGATTATCTATTAGAGATGAATCGGATTTGGAGAAGAGAGATGAGAAATTACCGAAAAGATTTCGATATTAATGAAGTTATAACACAACATGAGAATCTAAGTTTATTTTGTCAAAATACGGCTCTGTTTTTTTTTCCTCCTTTCTCTCCGATTATGTTTGTTATTTGGAGCTTAGACGGGAGAGAAAGAGACCGACTACTAACTCTGAATGCTGCTGTGAATATTCTCATTGAAAGGGAATCAAATATTTTTCTACTCGTTTCTATTCATTCGTTAAGTATATTACGAGATTCTTGTTGAGAGAGAGAATTGTACGGACATTTTCTACCCTTATTAGATTTCTTTCCATTAAACGCCGGAAGAGAAATGCATGACGAAGTTACCTTGATCTAAATGTCATAGATTTTGTTGTTTTCATCGATTATCATCTAGTCGACACCTATCTTGGAATGAGAAATGTTCAAAATATTTTCTTTTCAAGAAACCAATATCACGAAGGGAAAATGATCGATTGTGCAATCTACTTATTTCTTGTTTTGTCTTAACGGCTCGGCTCATTTTTATCGGATATTAGATTTTACATAGAAGTAGGTATGAATAATTAAAGGGAAACAAGTGTATATTTAGAGTAATGAATAACTTGAATGAAAAGAGAAAAACTAGATAAAATGCACTTGTTTATGATATACTCTTTTTTGCAAAAAATATAAGGATTTCTTCATGGAAGAAAGCTATTAATCAACGAGATTGATATGAAGTGAAATGTGTAAACAGATTGTCTGCTTCCATGAAAAACCAGAAGAATAGAAGAATGTTCTTGTGTATGTCTTGCAGACTATGTATTTGACTAATGATGTACTTCCGTCAAATTGTCAAACCGGAACACTAAGTTTTCGAGAGTTATTTCCAATTATATTTAAGCTCAATATTATTTATCGAACGAATTCATTTTACAAATGAATGCAAGGTTGTGACAATAACGGAAAATATGCTGAATGCTGTTCGAAAATTGTATATGTGGAAGAATTCCCTTTGATTATTGTTGATCGAAATTACGATGAATGAGACTTGATACTTAACTTGACAATGTGTTTATTTCATCCTAAGTATCTCTTGAAGTCTCTTTCTCTTATGATTATTCTTTTCAACTAGATCTGATAGTTTAGAAGTGGTTATTTGCAGACAAGTCAAGTGTCTAGCAGATCAACAAGCTCGAAACTGCAAATCTGTCAGGATTAAGTCAACAACACATTTATGATACTTAAGGAAAAGCTTCGACCATCCGAATAGGTGACGTGTTATCCGACACCAAATAATACTTCGTTGGACCAACCAAATTAGAAACATATAAATCAACAACATGTTCGTCAACTCAGAATGTAGCCCATAATTGATCTATTATCACGTTTTCTACGATAAACATAATATTGGTTTTTTGCCGGTGGCGAGAGTAATCTTTGCTTTTCTTTTGACATGAAATGATTCACAGTGTGATCTATTCGATTCAAATTTCTCGTCAGTATAGTCCTATCTGATTTCTCATTAATCTAACTATGACCTTAGGAGAAGATGAATTTTGAAAGCTGCCTTTGCTTTATATTTCTGACAAAGAAATTTTGATCTGTATTGATTATTATCAGAAGAAAAAATAAATGCTTGGATAAATTTGAGAGGAAGATTGGTTCTAATCGTCGTCAAGATTCATTTTTTGTCGACGAACAAGTTCGCGATAGATTCCGTTTTCGATCGTCATTAATTCTTCATGTGTGCCTTGTTCGATCAAGTGACCTTTGTGTATCACAAAGATTTGATCACAGTGTTCGATTGAGCTTAAGCGATGCGCGGAGATCAAAACAGTTCGTAGTTCTTGATTATCTTTGTTATAAAACAATGTGTCTTGGATCTATTCGAAAAGTAAATGTTGAAGTTCAGTTTTTTGGAGAGGGAACAATAGGTTTTACCAATCGTTCGTTGACGGGGTCTAGTGCAGATGTAGCTTCGTCTAACAGAAGTATCGTCGGCTTGCGAACAATCGCACGAGCAATGGAAACGCGTTGTTTTTGCCCACCTGATAAATGCCCGCCGCGTTGTCCACATCGAGTCTGATAACCATTAGTTAATGCAGTAATGAACATGTGTGCATTGGCATCACTTGCAGCTTGAATAATTTTGTCTTCGTCAGTACTATCCAGTGCGTAGATGATGTTTTCTCGAATTGTTCGATTGAATAGAACAGGCTCTTGACCGACCATTGCTATCTTTTGATGGAGATATTGATGATCGTATTCTTGAATTTCTCGACCATCAATCAAGATTTTTCCTTCAGTTGGATCGTAGAAACGCTCTAGCAAATTGATGCATGTTGATTTGCCTATTACAAATGAGGTTTGATCACATTTAAAGATCTATCAGTCGTTTCTACCTGATCCGGATGGTCCGACAAAAGCACAGGATTGACCAGCTTTGATCTTAAACGATATATTCTGAAGAAAAAGAAGATTTTCTTCTATTTCAATTCGTCAAACACGAAATTTTCTACTTGAATAGCAATTTCATCCGGTCGTGCTGGATAGACCAAGGAAACATTTTGAAATTCGATATCACCTCGTAAATTTTCTGGTTGTAATGTTCCATTGGGTTTTTGAACCGGTTGCCGATCCACAAATTCAAAAACAGATTGACTCGATCCAGCAGCTGTCATTAACGATGAATAAATCTGAGAAATATCCTATTCGAAATAGAAACATAAGTGAAGAACCCTCCGACAAATCTTCTCGTATGCTTACACTTAAAATTCCACCAAGTGTCAATTGATAGATGATAAACGCTAGAAGATCCGGTCCAGTTATGTAATTATCACGTACAAGCTTAGCACCATATGCAAGCATAACGATACTCATACATAGCTGAGCCAACTAAAGTGAACAATAGCAACAAATGTTCTTCTATTCAGTTGAATGACTTACATCGACAAACCATCGTTGTGCTGCAGTTAGAACAGCTTGTACGACTGCAATTTCATACGACTGTTGAAGAATTTGTTCGAATTTCTTTAATTCTTCATTTTCATTTCCGAAACTCCGCACTGTTCGGATGGTTTGAATGGTTTCATCAGCAATATCCGATGCATCTGCTGTTAAACTTTGAACTTTCTCAGATATGCGTCGATGAATTTTTCCACAAAGTTTTGCAACAACCAAGATCAACGGTGCACCGATAATGCACGCGATCGTTAAATGAATACTTAATTTAATCATCATTATAACCGTACCGACTAGACACGAAAAGACATATGTGAACAAGTTGACAGAAAATCTTGATTCTTCTTACGAAATCGAACTAATGCGCCGGCACAACATGCGATATTATTCGCCACAGTTGAACTCATCACTTGTGTATCATGATTGAGACGAGAGACTAATTTTCCACTTTCATTTGTATCAAAAAAGCCGATTTCTTGCCGTAGATACGCTCCAAATAGTTTTGCTTTTATACGCGCGCTTAGCCGAGATACACACAGAGCAAACACGCCCATTTTAAATCCTCCGAGAAACCCTCTACAAATCAAATCCAATAAACATCATCGTCTTCAATTTTTCTCCATACCCAGCGAAATTAACAACTATAAACATAATTAGATTATATTTAAATTCTGGCCATGTTTCTTTAAATGATACACTTGATAGAAGTCGTCCGGTGTACAAAGGAACAAACACATCAGCTAGAAACGAAAAAATTGTTTGGTGGATTGATTTGTAGAATACAAAACGTACCTAAAGAAGCTGCGAAGAGAAACATTGTTCCGACAGCGACTATTTTGGAATCTTCTAAACTGCAGCGAAAGAGACGCTTGAGAACTTGAAGTTCGTCGTTTCGTTGTACTGAAGACGCTAGAAAGTAACAAATCCAAATTGAATTACAAGTTTTAATAGGAGACATGTTAAGTTTATTTTCGTCATGCACATGCAAACTAATCTATAAACACTTACATTATCATAAATGTTAGTTTTAATTAGACTCAAGCTGTAAAATACAAAAATTTCGATTAGTAATCGATTGATTGTCTTCGAAACAGATCAACTAGTCCAACTCACCTTCATTTATTTTTGAACTAAACATTTCGATCCAAGCGTATTGTAAAAAACTCAAATCATCTCTTTCAATTCGTCGAATCCACAAGTACGCAATCAATGGCATCGATACTTGTTGAATGATGAATAATATCGTCCACGGATCAGATGAAAATTTGAGATAAGATATAACAAATGCTTGCTCAATCGCAGCAATGACCACAAAGAGATTTTTAAATGGATTCCAAAAGGATTTTTTCGTGTCCGAATCAACCTTCGCGTCGTAAGTATCGTAGATAACTCGATAGAAAAACGCGATGATCATTGCACACGCTCGAATTGATGTCAAGAGAATGAGTGCATAGTTCGAAAAACTCGCATAAAAGTCGAGTAGAATAGTCACTAAAGCTCCAAATGTAATAAAATAGACGTGACGAGAAATTTCCATCTAAAATATAGCAAGATTTTATTAAAAGGAGAAGAAATGAGATAAATTAGGAATTATTCAGACGTAAATACATGCTATTTTGCATCGCATTCAGTGCATTTCGTTCGACTGGTTTGCCGACTGCGAAAAGCCAAACATCAAATGCGATGCCAATGAGGGAAACGAGATTTTTGACAAAAATTAATATGAGATACAGATATCCATTAGATAATGGATTGCCATTGAATGAGAATAACACAAAAATTAAAAAGATCACAAGTAAAAGACAAAATAGTCGATGGCGTTGAATACGTTGAATGGATTCTTCAACAATAATACACGCTGCACGAAGATTCTCACGTGTCTCTTCGTCCAACGATTTCTGAATTTGGTTATCACCCGGTTTTTGATTGGAAGTTTTCTTCTCAACTTCGAATAAAGCATAGACTGCTAAATGATCGGAATAATAAAGACCAGTGGGGCTATTTGGAACCTTATGCAATGTTGGATATGCTTCGATGCACTTCACACTATCTAAAATATCCTTTCAGATGGGAAACAATTGAACTAGATAAACAAAAACGAACCATTTCGTGCTTTGTAAAGAATATAATCAATTCTTTGACCTTCACCTTGGTACGGATGGGGCTTAACATACGGGTTATCAGGTAAATCACATGTTTTTCCATTAATTCCAACAGTCGGGTCAAAAACGTCCTAGATGAACCAATCGATGTCATTTACAGTATCATCATTGTTTCCTTTCTCGACTTACCTTATTAATACGTTGAAGAAAAGAATCATTTAACTGAAGAATACCTTGAATAAGTTTAAAACCTAAATCATCACTAGTTAAGTTTAAGTCTCCAAGCAGAATGGTCATATCAGTTGTATCAGCTGCTGATGTACTTTCGATAAATTGAATTAATTCATATGCTTGACATATTCGGTGTCCTAAATAGATATCTTTCGGTATTACGTGATGATAATTCGCATGTAAATGTGTATTGTACACATTCACGACATATCCATTGACAAGAATCTTGCATAGACCAATCAATTTTCCACAAAACCAATCACCATGTTGAATTTTATGTGGGAAACCTAAAGAAACTACCATCAGCACGATTCTCTTACGACGAAAAGCATCTAACACACACACACACACACTCTCTCTCTCTTCAGATCAAATCTCACAAACGAATGGATTACGCATCGCTTTTTTACACACCATTCAAAGTATACCGATGTTCGAAAACACCTATGATTGGATGTTTCGAAAAAATACAACAACCAGAACCAATAAGGCCGCTCAAAAAGTAGTAACTATGCGGATAAATACTCTTTAATTGATTGCATAAGTATTTATAATCACTTTTACTCCAAACCTAAATACAACCAAATCGATTGAAATTGAAATAATTTCAAAAATTCTTTTACCTCTTGTAATCCAATAATATCATAATCAACATCAAGATTTGTTAGATGTTCAACTAAAGCTTGAATGCGTTGATCAATCAATTTGGCAATGAAATGGACACCCCAAATATTCAATGTTAAAACCCGTAGTTGCATCGTATAGGTGTAGTCTAGAATACAAATGTATGGTGATGTGTGTTTGCTATTTCTTATTGTTCTGCTTGGTTAATTTTGCACCTGCTGATTCTTTTCGACTCTCGCGAGTTTGAATTTATTGAAATAAAAAAGAAAGACAAAAGAAAAAGCAGTAAACATTAAGAAAAATGCTAACAGAATGTTTTAGTTTCAATTGGAATTGGTTGTAGGTTTGTCTCCACTTCCCTTTTCCGTTTTCTTTTCAGTGACTGTCGCAGTCGAAGTGATATTCTCGCCTTTTTCAGCATCTGAATTTTGTATTTTATTCATAATTAAATTATGCAATGCGATGATCGAACGAATCAATGATGAAAGATACACCAGTAACATTTCATCGTTAGTTTTAACATAAATCGATTTAATTAAATCTTGATGGGTTACATCTGGTAATAAATTAAACATATCCTGGATATGAGATAGAATTTGATGATTTAATGGCAGTTTATTTGCTAAGAGTTTGTCCAAATAAGCACGAACATCGTATAGACTTTTGGTTAGACCTTTGAGACCCATTAATTGATTTGTTATACGTTGTGAAAGCGTGCCAACGGTTGCATTACGAATGTCACTATACGTGTGGATGTTTTCAGGTGAAAAATGAAATGAAAGATGAATTCGACCTACCGGAGAAGATGTTCAACACCGACTTCTTCAGCTTCCTCGGCACCGATTTCCGACGGTAAATGTTCGAAGGTTTTTGATGCTGGAGTTCCATCCTGGAAGCAAATAACACAATACAAATCAAGGTAAACTTCTTCTTAATAGTCTTACATCGTGTATTTCCTCCACAGCAATGTAAGCTTCAGTGGGTAGACCTAAGTCTTTTGGTTTAGCATCGATTATAACTAAAACCGAATCGGGATGATATCCTCGAATCAGTTCATTGATTGAAATATCATTTCGATGTAATTTTGGACCCGTGTGATACCATCCAACAATACGTTCTCGAGCTAAGAAGAACATTTCATGTTATCAATGAAATATTCGTAAAACGATGCTTACCGTTGACTTTTCTAAACATTGTATACATATTTTCTAAATATTCATGATCAAGAAACCAAACATCTTTTTCTTTTTCTTCTTCATCGAATGGTACTAAAACAAACACGAGATGTGAAATTAGTATGGAATCAGAAGAACTTACGTGCAAAACTGTTGGAAACATCCAGAATTTTATTCTTGAGGGAGCCAAGTAAGACTCCGAGGACTCGTTGAGAATTACCGATTTTACCCATACGATTGAAATGATCAACAACACTTAAAAGTACTAGTGGGTGAACCACAACTTTTTCAATTTTACTCAACGGTGACATCGATAGTTGTGGATTTTTCTCATTTGACACATTATTTTCGTTGGAGACGGAATTCTCCTCAGTTGTCTTTGTGGATGGGGGTGACATGATTAGATCTAGAAAGAAATACTGTTGTTTATAATTTGCACTCGCGTTCGCTTAGAAACAAATGATCCAGATGGCAGAGAAAATATTGACTAAAAACAAACATTTCCTATTGGTTCACGCGTATAACCAATAAGAAATCGTCTCTTTGTTTGAACATTTCAGATATTCTTTTGCAAAATCAACCAGAAGTATCATGTCTATGTCATCTAAAGCAGCAGATATTTTTCTTGAAACCGGCAGTGCCTTCAAACGTATTGCTGAGTTAACCATGGAATTAGTCGATCCAAATGCTTCGAATCGTTTGTCTGGTTCATCGACAGGAACATCACAGAAGATCGCAATTGATTCTTCAGAATTACGACGACTTCGCGATGCACTTCAACGCTTTTCATCAGATCTTGACGCTGTTTCGCAACGAGTTAATACAAATCGAGAAGCAGCCACAGCACCACAAGAAGTTGAAAGATTAATGAGTTTGAATTCAATCGAAAACAACCCCGAAGAAGAACCAATCAAATCTGAAGAACCATCTGAACCTATGGATAATCAAACAGCTGTACCAATGACTGCTTGATATTTCTACTCTGTTTATATCTGTGTTTCTTTTTTGTTACTAACAAAGCAAATGTTCGGAATTGATCATTGTACATGTAAATTATACTAGAAGAAAAACAGTCGATTCTTGTATAAATAAGATTGTTTATCAAGCTCTAATAAAAGATATCAGAATTCTTTTTCTTCCAGAAATAAACAGATCCATTGTGATGAAAGTAATGAACTTCTTGTTTTAGAATGGACAGTTCACGTTCATCATTACCAAATGTTGATCGAGCGAATTCAACATTATTTAAACGTTATCTCGATGAACAGCATAAATCAGTAGACAAATCGAGTCCGTATCAAACAATTTCACGTCCCATAAATTCGACTATACAAATCACTCACACACATCGACAGCAGCAAGAGACATACACAACAAAACTAACTGATGCGAATACCAATCTTCAGCAGATTGTAATCAAACGCAAGTATTCGAATAGCCGAAAACCTTCTGCGGATTCGTCGAGGCAGCGGACATCACACACGAGTCGGTTTATGAAGCGATTTCAACGACAACATAAAACGGGAGAAACTACCACAAATGTACAAAAACGTGGTGAGTTAAAGAAAAGAGAAAAGAGCTAAATATCAAGCAATCCTATGATTGATTTGCTCAGATGGGCGACTTCTCTTCGAATTTCCTGAATCACTCACGTCGAATCGAATCGATCATAGTCAAATTTGTACATGTCGTGCTGTGTCAGATAAGAGACCAGGTCATCATCACGATCATAATTGTCCTTTAAAACGAACTCAATTGCCACGACTTTCGTTAAACGAACTTTTTCATACACCATCTGACCAACGACAAGTTCCATCACCAACGAAACTTATGTTACCATCCGCAACTACCGATTCTTTGCGGCAAAGTAAAATTGGTCTGGGTATGCACTATGAAAAATGACATTTCGTTATTTAGTATCGATTTCCAATCGAGTGAATCCATCCGAACCCAATTCTTCTGCTGAACCTTTAATGATCACTAATAATGCTGAAAGCGAAAGTTTTCACTTTGCTAATCCATCGATTTCGATATCCGATGAACAGTGGCCGTTGATTAGCGATCTTTTGCAAGAACTATCGACTGAAATGACTGATAAACCAAATGTTGATATCCTTTTAGAAATCGAGGAGTCCCTTGCTCAACGTATTTATGATTGTATTGTTGAACAAGAAGATAATGACAATGAAAATGACACTCAATCGTATTCAACATTAACTAACGATTCATCTGCGCTCTCAGCACCAGCACCAGTCAATAATCCAAATAATTTACCTTCATCACCTATAAATACGATAACTACACGTGAACCAATAGATAATAAGGATAAATGTAGGATACCAATGAATGTATGATGATCTTTCGTAAAGCATTCTTCTAGATTTTCAACCGATTCGTGAACAACCATCTTCATCATTCCAGAGATTACTCGATCAAAGTATTCGTTGTTGTCCAACCAAAATTTGCTTGATTTCGTTCTTGATTTAGATCGACATTCCACACCATTCAATCCCATAACAAATCAAATTTCGACTGGTCTCTCGTCTCATTCATAATCGTAGATTTATTCTCTTGTCTTTTCTTAGATACTCGATCTCCCTTCGCTCAATCTCTATTCGAGCCAGTGAATCTCTTGCGAACAGTTGCATCTAGTGACGCTGAAGATTTTAATTTTTTTCGTCCATCATTTACATTTGAAAACCCATCGACTTCTCAAACAAATCTCGTTTCCACTCAACAATCAGCTCATTCTCATTCGGTATCATTTCCCAATCATCTTCTTCCGCCACGACCAACTCCTCTTGATACTACGACTCTCTCAGCATTCAAACCCATTGAACCAGCGAATATTCGGCCAACGACTTCATTCGCGTTGAAGAGACCACAGATGATCAGTAGTACAACAGTGATGGATTGGTTCGGGCAAAGTTAAGATCGATGGAGAACATCTCGACTTCTTTCCTAGATTGATTTTTCGATATTTGTTTTGTTCTCTTGGTTATTGGTGATTGATTTTGTGAAATCCCAATAAACAATGAATAAATTTCTGATCAGAATTAGTCAATAATATTTAACTTCAAAATTCTTTTTTTTTATTAATCCCTCGTTATGACCTATTTATCTTCAAAAAAGAAGATAAAACAACGAATAGAATTGAATGAAAACAAAAAACAAAACAAAGAAAATCAATGTCTACATGCGCATCTATCTTCGACGATTGAAGATAAAAACTAACGGATAACATCATGTAGCATTCAACAATAACAAAAAACCGTTCAATATACGAAAAACAAATTTGAGAAGTTCATTTTTTTTAATTATTCGGCTGCTGCAGGCGTTGCACGTTTTGTTTGGTAGGCAACTTTCAATTGTGTACCTTTGAGTGTTAATGATGGGCCAAGTTTAATCGCAGCAGCTGCAGAATTATCATCAGGAAATGTGACAAATGCGAAACCTGGGCGGACGCCTTTGTTAGTAGCTTTAGCTGGAAATACTTCAATTTTGTTGGCTTTTGGGAAAAGTTTCTTCACATCGTCTTCAACGACATTTTCGGGAAATTGGCCGACGTAGATTGCATTTGTTGAAAGTTGTTTTTCTAGATATGAAGAGAAGAAAAGATCGTTGAGAAAGCGCTCTGTTTGCAATTCACTCACCTGATTTGTGTTTTTCTTTTTTTTGTGGTTTTTCATTCGCTGGTGTTGCTTTTTTATTGGTATTATCAGGTTTGTTTTGTTTTTGTTCGGGTTTTTTGTTTGATTCATTGTTGTTATTTTTTTGTGGTTTACCAGTTTGAGCAAATGCATAGGAAACATTGACTTTCTCTCCACCGATTTGTGAATGAGCGCTAAATGCTTCCGTAGCATCAGTTTCGTTGGCAAATGTCACAAAAGCAAATCTAGAATGTTAACAAAGTAAAGTTTTACAATAGAGAGACTCTTTCATGACGGATACGTACTGAATAGTTTTCTGATTTGGACCGACTTTGCGCTTTTGCATTTTAACTGTTGTCGATTTAGGATAAAGCGATTTCAAATCGGATACAGAAACGCTTTCTTTGATGGAATTGATAAACAATTGTGTTTTGTTCAATGGTTTATCAGCAGCTGGTGTAGATTGTTTGTTGTTTTGCGCGGGTTTTGGTTGAGGTGTTGGTTTGTTGTTTTGTGCTGGTTTTGTTTCGGTTTTAGCTGGAGTCGATGATGGCTTTTGTTTTAAAGCAGATTTGAGTGGTTTAGCTGGAGGTTTAGATTCCTCTTCATCGTCATCGTCATCCTATGGTGAGATTGAAGTTGTAGAAATTCGATTTACATGCGGAAAAGGAAGCAAAGGACTCACATCATCTTCGTCATCGCTGTCAGCCGATGGTTTATTCTACAAAGGAATAGGTTTATTGAGGAGAAAGTAGAGATTAGCACTAACTTGTTTCGAAGCGGGTGCTGATTTTTTCGCAGGTTTTTGATCTTCATCATCATCGTCATCGTCGTCATCTTCATCGTCATCATCATCTTCGTCGTCGTCATCATCATCATCGTCATCATCTTCACCAAAATCGAGCTGGAAAAGCGAAATTCATCCCACTATTTTAACATTATGGAGTTCTTACTTCTTCATCATCGCTATCGTCATCATCGTCATCTTCATCATCATCGTCTTCAGTTGGTTTTCCTTTGCCTTTAATTCCATTTTTGGCACTGATTGCAGATTCATTTTTAGGTTTCTTCGCTTGTGGACCTACGATAGAGTGAGTTTTATGTGTTTTGGTTCAGTTTAAAAGACAATAACAAACCTGATTTGTCGGCGCCATCAACTGATCGCTTTTGAACTTCGTTTGGTTTAGATTTATTCGCGACGGCTTGATCAGCATCTTTGGTCTTTTTCTGAGCTGAAGTATTCATGACAGTTGGTTTAGTCAATTCTGGTTTGCCCTTATTTTTATTCTGATTGACTGCTGGTGTTGCTTTTTTAGTTGGATTTTCATCTTCTTCATCTTCGTCGTCATCATCATCATCATCGTCGTCGTCGTCGTCGTCGTCATCATCATCATCGTCATCATCATCATCTTCATCGTCATCTTCGTCATCATCATCATCTTCTTCGTCTTCAGCTCCTTTCGCTGCGGCTTTGTTCTTTAATATATACAGTCAATTTATGCATAGTTTATGTAAAGGTATTTCGAAACTTACTCCTTTGCCACCTGCTACCATTTTTGCAACAGTTTTTTTAATACTTTTTTCATCTTCTTCATCTGATTCATCTTCTTCATCATCATCGTCTTCATCATCATCTTCACCTTCACCTTCGAAATCCATCTAAAACAAATCAAATATCATTCATTATTCGCGCTTTGTTCTCTAGTTACCGATTCATCATCATCTTCTTCGTCGTCATCATCAGAAGCAGCTGGTTTTTTAGCTTTGGCGTTGGCACCGTTAGCAGCTCCGTCACCTTTGAGTTTTTTAGCTTTGGGACCTAGAAAACATTAAGACATGTCATTCCAATGAAATTTCACGTGCAAAACAAAACAAACCTGATTTGTCATTGCCATCCGATGATCGCTTTTGTGGTTCAGCACGTTTGTTTTGAAATCCGACTTTGAGCTGTGTATTCTTGAATGTAGCACCTTGTTTCACAGCTGCAGCTGCTGAAGCATCATCAGGGAAAGCAAGGAAAGCATGTCTGTGCATAGATAAAGATTGTTAGAGATTTGGAAAACAATAGGAAAATATGACTAACCCCGGTCGGGTCCCTGCAGCTGGTGTGATTTCTATCTTTGATGCTTTTGGAAAAATTTTTTTCAAATCATTTTCTTGAACATCGGCTGGTAATTGTCCAACGTAAATACTATCGGTCATCATTTCACGCTCTAAATTACACAAGTACACGTCAACCGTTCTCAGGACTAAAAAAATCTTACTGGTATCAAAGGATCTACTTCCACCACGACCACGATCTTGACCACCACGGAAAGGTTTACCTCCTCCGCGGCTACCACCTCGGCTGTCACCGCGGTTTCCGAATCCTCCACTACCACCTCGGCTGCCACCTCGGCTGCCACCGCGGCTTCCGAATCCTCCACTACCGCCTCGACTGCCACCGCGACCTGAAAGATTTAAAAAAGTTATACTCTGTATACCAGTAGTTCATATTTTACCTCTTCCACGATCGCCACCGCGTCCTCCTCTGAAGCCACCACGACCTCGATTACCGCCGCCGCCTCGTGAATTATTTCCAAAACCCATAATTAAACAATTAATGAATAAAGATGACGATTAATCTATAAGAGAGACAGAGAGAAAACAAAACATCCATTCAATTTTCAAATTCATCAAACAGTTTTACATAGTATTCAATCAGGCATGAGTTTTGAGTTCACTGATTGTAATCAGTACTCAGACTGCATTGATCAATAGATTTCTCTCTCGGCATGATCAGAATTCCAAACTTAAAACTGGCGAAAAGATTATTCCGATTGCCGAAGGAAGATTTTTCCTAATGAGGGTAACAAATTCACAGGGAGGAAAAACAACAATACAGAGCACAGCTTGCTTCCATCGATTGAAAAAATACGCACGAATAGCGTACAAATATCGTGAAGTTAACTTAAGTCCAATAAACAGAATAGTAGATCTCGGTAAAATACGACTGACCAGTAAAAATCTGCGAAACCTTCACAGTTCGTTCGATCGTTCAAAGGTTACACAAGTCTTCAAACAAATTCGCTTCTAATTTTATTTCAATGATCAATTTGAAAAGTTTTCAATTCTTCAAAGCTTACTGTAGTAAAGAAATTATAAACAACATTTAGATGTCGCTAGCAGCTTACTTCACATTTACATATAAATACGAAAATTCATCATCACATTGTATTCTCCATCACAACGTCTGTTCGAGTTATCAAACATTGTTTTCCAAGTTTCGTTTGAAGGAGATCCTTGATGATCTCAGTCATCATCACTTCTTTCTCGTCCACGGAGTCATTGGCAATGAAACCAATAACGAATTGAATTTTTTTACTTGAATCGTCCGAACCTTTTCTTTCTTCTGGTATTCCTTTGAATGTCAAACCTTCGTCCATAGTTTCATTTGTTTCTGTTGATTTTCCATTATCCGCTGCTGAATTCTGATAATAATAATCCGTTTTCGATAAAGACAACGAACGCGTCTGATCTTCATCATCTTCGAAAACTGGATTATCCGAATACTTCTCGTTCAAGAACAATTTTCGCGTATAAACTCGTTGATACTTTTCAGCAAGTACAGACACCAACATCGACACGACAGATATACCGAAAATCGCACACAATGATGCCAATGCACGCCCTAACGGTGTCACTGGAGACAGATCCCCATACCTATGTGAACAATTCCGAAGTTCACGTATTTATCCAACTATCACATCTTACCCAACAGCTGTTATTGTCATGATTCCATAGTAAGTTGCCTTTGGGATCGAATCGAACATGTCCTGATTCATGGCATTTTCTGTAAAGTAAAAAGCGGCACCAAATAGGAATCCGCTGAGTGAGAGAAAGGTGAGAATGATAATAAAATCGGGCAATGATTCTTTTAATGTACTCGCAAGTATACGCAATGATTTGCTACTTTTGAAAACACGGTAAAGTTTGAATATGCGAATAAAACGTATCATACGAAGCAGGCGTAAAACAAGATAAACATTCGAATCAGTTTTATAATGAAGTCGAACAAGAATAATGATTAAACGAATATAGAACGGAACTAAACAAATCGAAGAATAGTTCAATAGTTATAGGAAAAGAAATCTTTTGGATAGATAATCACCAATCGCTAGGATATCGATCCAATTAAGAATGGATTTCAGAAATTGCAAGTACGATGGACAGGACACCAGACGAAGAAGAAACTCCAGTGTAAAAAAACCAATGCAAATCGCTTGAATTATATAAAATGGAGAAGTAAATATATGTTGACATTGATAACCTTTTAATGTTCCATTCGTATTCACCGAAAATCCTATGAATCAATGTAATTGAAACGAAAACTCAAAGAGTATTCATTTACCATCCGCTTCATATTGACATTGATCAGTTGTTGTACGATGATAAACGGGTAATGTTTCAACGGCTAGACCTACGGCTGATAAAAGAATGAAAAATAAAGAAATAATATTGATAATCTTGGCTAAAAACGAATATTGCGGGTATTCTAATGTCGTCCAAAGAAAACGACGGAGACGATTTTTCGGTAAATGAATGATTTGTGCTTCTTCTAAATTTTCAGCTTGTTGAACTTGCTCGAGCGCTTGTGGGCCCAGATCGAAGAAAATTATTTCCTCCAAAAACGTATCTAACGGAACATTTTCGGGTCGACGAAGACGTCCGTGTGATTGATAATAGTACAAAATCGCTTCGAAACATAACCGATGTCGATCAAAAAAGTATTCATCCTGGCGTTTATGGTAGAATAATGCTCGACGACGATGATCACCAAGCAACGTCTGTGGATAGTGTTGAAGTGTCGAATCTAGTGTTTCAAATCGCAGTCCACTGATGTTGAGGACAACACGAGAATCGTCTTTACTCTCATCCCGACTTTGCGCATGCGATAATTGAGAAAAGAATGTGCGACGAAGATCAATGATACTTTGAGTATGTCCTAATCTTTAATAGTAAGACAGAAAAGTAAAAATACAATTGTCAAAGTGAATTTTATCGATACCCGACAGTTGATCGACCTGTCCATTTGGGTTTCTTATAGATATTTTGATTATTTGACATTTAGAATAAATGATTTCATTAATATTATCTAATCAGAAGCAAACAAAAATCCTTTCAACGCATTCGAAGGAGTGAAACAAGTGTCAATACCAATCGCTTCTCATTTAAAGTTTATATTACTTTGAAATGGAATCGAATAATAACCTATTAACAAGCGTTTTTGTCTTCAATGACATTTCACTTGTAAAGGTTTCAAGCACGAAAATAGAATAGAATATCTATCGTATATTCGATCTACCTTGAGTACGAAGAACGGGATCATCGTAAACGAGTTTACTCAATTCATCCTTTGAAAGTACAAATTCACTTCTATTGTTTCTACGTCGCAGAATTAAATTTCTTTTCTTCTTCGAATTATGCTCATAGATTTTCAACAAAGATTACAGAGAGATAACACGAATAGTTTATTTCCATAAAACATTTCTGAATATTACACATCGATGATCTGACTAGATTAATTATCTTTATCATTGTCTGTTTCTGAATCGTTATCTGTGTCTTCATCAGATACATAACCAATAATAAACCGCACTTTTCCCGACAAATGATCATTGCTTTCTTTTTCTTCTAATTCATTAGACAAATCTTCATTATTGTCACATTTGCTGTTGCCTTTGATTTGACTTTCTAAACATTCTCCAGTACGATTTGTCGGTAGTGGTGGGTCAGAAAATAGAATTTTGTCGGTATAATCTTCTGTAAGAAAACGCTTGCGTGTAAACACTCGTTGATATCGGTCGACAAGAACTGAAACAAGCATCGAGACAATTGCCATGCCGTAGATAGCACCAAAACATGCTAAACCTCGGCCAAGTGGAGTTACAGGAGTTAAATCACCATATCTAAGGAAAACAGCGAATTTTCATGTTAAAAAAAATAGAACATTCTTATTAAATCTTTTAACCTTTGTAAAGATTCTTAAGACCTATGAAAGATCTGTTTTTTTTTCATGTGTATTTACCCGACTGCTGTTAAAGTAATGATTCCGAAATAAATTGCTTTTGGTATTGAATCATATACAACTTCATTGACATCATTTTCAGCAAAGTAGATCGCTGCACCGAACAGAAAACCACTGATGGTTAAAAATGAGAGTAGAATAAGAAAATCAGGTATTGATTCTTTCAATGTACACATAAGCACACGTAAAGATTTCACATGTTGAAACATTCGATAAAGTTTAAAGATACGCATGAAACGAAATATACGTAAGAGACTGATGAAAAAATAAGTTTGAGGCGAAATTTCCCGATGAAAACCGAGAAGATTGATTGTCAACGTAATGTAGAAAGGAACTAAACAACTCAAGATTGAATAGAATTTATTACAACATAGTGTTTACCAATAGCAAGAAAGTCGATCCAATTGAGCGCCGATCGAATAAATTCAATACAGGATGGACAAGATATCACCCGTAGACAGAATTCGATTGTAAAAAATATTATACAAATCGATTGAATGATAAAGAATGGCGATTCAAAATTGGCTGGACAGAGATGAGGAGTCGATGTGTTGTTACTTGCAATTAACAAACCTGAAATAAATCCAATTACTAGCAAGTTGTGAAGTCTGTAAATTTCTCTTTCAATACCATCTCCTTCTTGTTCGCATCGATTGTTATATGCAAGTCGGTATTTCGGCAAAGTTTCGACGGCCAGTTCGACTGCAGATATTAAAATGAATAGAATTGAAACGATATTGATAATCTTTGCTGTCATGGAATATTGCGGATATTCTAAATTTGCCCACAAATGACGAAAGAAACGGTTCGTTGGCAAGTGAACTTTTCTAGCTAGTTGTAAATCTTCATCTTTCCGAACTTGTTGGAGTGCATCGGCACCTAGATCGAAATAATTGATTTCTTCTAAAAATATATCCAATGGAACATTTTCCGGTCGACGAAGACGTCCGTATGATTGATAATAGTACAGAATCGCTTCGAAACATAATCGATGCCGATCGAAGAAATATTCGTTCTGGATTTTATCGTAGAACAGCGCTCGACGACGGTGATCACCAAGCAATGTTTGCGGATAGCGATCAAGTGTTGTTTTCAATGTTTCGAAACGAAGACCAGCGACATTGATTACAACACGAGAATTGACTTGACCATCAGATTTTCTTCGTGTTTTGAAATATAGTTGATCATCATCTCGACGTTGACGTAAATCGATTATACTTTGAAGATGTTCGAGTCTGAAGTAATAAAACAAGTTAAAAACGTCAAAAAGATCTTAGATTGACTATATACTCTGTTGCTGTTTGACCACTCCATTTCGGATTTTTGTAAATTGTTCGAATACTGAATGAGACAAAATGAATAGTATGATTTTCAAGAGAAAAGCAATTCTCTACCTGAATTTTGTCATGTTATCGTGTAAAGATCATTCATCATCATAGAAAAGGGAAAGAGAAGTAAAATGAAGGATATGCATCTCCAATCGACCGTGTCATTCAATTGAAATTTTTCCCATGGGAATTAAAATGAGCTGTAATGGAAAGATATATGAACCAATCAAATCGAAGAAGAAATTCTTCTTTCTTTTTTCGAATATTTCAGTTTAAAGTACAACCTATTACTTTTGAATTAAAGAATACAAGCATATTTATTATCGTTAAAATAGTCTATGAGTTCAACCTTTGTCATTTTGATCAGAGACAATGGAAAGTTCATTAAAGTTGTGCTCAATCACAATAATCTCTCGATATCATAAATTCCATCGTACGCAATTCATGTTTTTCTTGATTGAACATCACATGTTTATTTCAACATCATGATTTTCAAAAGGTATTCTATGGCATGAAATGACCAAAAACACGCTTCATTATAGAGCACATTGTACAAGACATTTGCTTCCTAATCAGCATTTATTCTGCACTTGGACCTTTGAACTAAACGAACAGTAATTACTGTGTTAAAGAAGAAAAAGAATAAGTGGCGTTTATCATTGATTGATGGAAAGCATTCCACCAATGACAAATTTCTCTTTTTTTCTTTACATGACATTTCTTTTATTATAGGTTTTTCGTCGATAGTAACTATGTATACAGAAGACGATATTGAAATTTTTCTTAAAAAACTTCATGAATATCAAAATCAAGCATCACTCAGTAAGAAGCATCGTTTGTTTTCTAATCTGAATTCGTTTGTTGATTTAGCTGATGAAAAACAATCGTTTATATCGACCATTGACAAAAATACGTTAAAAGATCTCGTTCAACAAGATTCAGTTTATCGGCATAAAGCTATTCGACTTATCGCTGAAATTTGTAAAGAAGGTTTGTTGAAATCATTGTGACGACTCCAATGGTCAGCTTTTCTATTCTCGTAGAATCCGTCCGTAAGGAATGTGTGCAATTAGATTTCGTCTCTCCGCTCAAGTCTTGTTTACAATCGAATAATCTTCAAGAAAAAGTCGAATCATGCCGTGCGATCGGAAACATGTGTTATGAAAATGGTGAAATCGATCATTTTGCTCAAATGAATTCCATTCTCTTTCTTTCGCTTCAGCTGATGGTTGTGAATTGGTATTAAACACAATTGGCGTCGGTATTCTATTCGACATATGTCGATATGCTTGCCAAAGACCTGATAATGCACAACTGCGGATGATAATCTTAGGTGCATTACATAATATCATTAATTCGAATGGTAAATAAAAATAAAAATTAGTTGGATCGAATTGATTTTTTACTTTGTTTTTGAAGAGAAAGTCGCAGAAGTGATATTCAAGGAAGATTTATTCAAAATTTTTCTTCTGTTTATGCCATATTTATCGGAACCGAGAGTTTTACTGTTTTTGTTTTCAATTTGTTCGAATTTGACCGAATACGATACAAGTATGAACGAAAAGAAGGGTTTCGAATTGATTTATTGTTCATCTTCAGATTGTCAACAGCTGCTCGCCAGTCATTTGTTAGCTGAAATTGGAAATCATATAACCGAATCGGACATCTATGAAAATCGGACAGTGATTTTACCTTATCTACTTGAAGCTTGTGAAGAAGGTTAATATCTGAAACATTTTTTGGCTACAAACTAATCGAGATTTCCTAGATGGTGTCAAAGAAGAACTATGCTCATCACTATTTTATTACAAACTAATCAGTTTATGTGAAAAATACGATGGGAAAGATGAAGAATTCCTTCGTGAAACATGTTACATTCTTGTTGTTCTTATTACAACCGGTTTGTGTGCTCTGTTCATTTGCTACAAAGCACCGTTTATGATCATTTAGATAAATCTATCGATCAGTTATTAAGTTCTAAGCAACATGACCTACTCGAATATGGAATTTCTTGGTTAGAAAAGACAAATCTACAATTGACGATGACCGGTGCATTGATCATAACAAACTTAACGCGGAACGATCAATCAGCGATTAGTCTCTTAGCGGATCAACGCAAACCTCATGTAAAGTTAGTTGAACAGTTAAAGAGGTTTTCAGACCAACTAGAAAACAAACTGGAATTAATGACTGATGAACAAGCGAAAGCTGCGCATGGAATCTTAGGCGCGTTAAGAAATCTCGCTGTACCAGGTAAATAATCATCTAGAAACTCGATGCGTCATTCCAACGGAGATTTTTCAGTTGCCAACCGACCGTTATTAGTCGAAAGTCAGGTTTTGGATCATGTCACCCCATATATATTTACAAAGAATTTCAACGGTGAAATTGCTTATAAAGGTAAAATATATAATTGATTAATTAATGAAATAGATGGTTTTGTTCAGCAACCGGTGTGATTCGTTTTCTTCTTCGTGATGCAAAAGAATCTTCGAAGTTAATAATTATCAAAGATGCTAATCTACAACAAATCGTTGCTAATAGTAATTCAATGCATCCCGGTGCACAGTGTAAAGATTTCTTTTCGATTCAAAAGCACGCGACGTGAAACATAGTGTTCTTTTAGTTGAATCTCGTCGTGTATTATTTCTTTTACCCGTGGCTTTGAAAACAAATGAAGTGATCGAATCTTTAGCACGAAACAATGCATTTCCATTGATCACCTCGACATTGGCTTCGTGTGAAGTCCAAGCAAATCGTGGAATAATTCAAAATGAAGCACTGATTGCACTGAATATCATCATGATGTTAGCAAACCGTATGTAAAATCAATGAGAAAAGTCAGATGTATGATTTAGTCGTTATAGAATCGATTTGTGAGAAACTTCAAGAAGCGAATTTTCATGACAATTTTAAAGAATTCTTGAAACAAGATATTCAACATGCCGAAGTGGTTAATAACATTCTTCAATTGATCCATTTGATCAAAAGACAAAGTAATTAATCGAATATTCAATTCAAATGAAACAATTTCGAACTTTTCTAGAAAATTTTCTCACAAACGAACAACTACACGAATATAAACCGCTATTAGAAGATCTTCGTTCGAAACAAAACTGTGCTGGAAAGGGACTGGTCGATCGGACATTGGAAATTCTTACAAATGAACTGGAATAGTTGTTTTATTTTTTGAGAAAAAAAAACAGTTGATTATTCATTTTAACTCAGATAAAACTACAGATTATAACCAATCAACATCACAGCTAAGTCGACCATGTCTCGCGACAAATATCTTTTCGAATAGCTGTTATAAAGTTTCTTGTTTGAAAACAAAAGCCTGAATTCAATTTTACATTCGTCACCGAAACCTATTACCAGTTCGCTCATTTCCATGAGAGACTGTCTCAAAACTTCTGTGTACAAAAGTACACATTGTCACTCCTTTGGTTTCAAGGCCGTTTCATTTAAGGTGAAAATAAATCTCGAAGTCTATTTTCAATAGGTACAGTAAACATTTTGGAACGTTGTCACTGTCCATATTTGGAATTGGAAAGATTTCGTGCGCATATCATGAGTAAATGTACGTGAAAAGCAGGTTAAAAATAGTTCTGACGTCACCAAATTTTCGATTGAAGTCAACACCGCGATGATTGTTCTTTGGGATAGGAGAGCGAAATACCTGAAGTTGATAGTCAATGGAGCAGAAGTATTTCTTTTTCAGCAGCTCTATTTATCACACCTAGTAAACAAATGGATACGAAGTGTGTCAAATATGTCCATGATATAGAACAAACGAAAAGTTAGAGATAAAAGCAGAACATCGTTTTGTTTTTATACAGATCATTTCCTCGAACATTTGCAATTTGTTTATCCTAGTGAAACCATGTCGGAATATTTAAACAAACTTTTTTAATATTTGATTGTCATTCTGACAGAAATCGAAATTATGAGAATTACTTCGAATGTCAATTGGACGAAATCGAAAGAGAAGCTGACAGACGACTGTGTATATATAAATAAATGCTTTTTCATGCTTCTTCTTCTGAATAAAGTACGTCCGTCTAAAAGAGAAATCCAAATTATAATCGAGTGAGTACGTTTTTTTATTTTGATTCGGAATTTTCATAAAATAATGAAGTGTTCGCTAATAATTAACAAAAGTATAACAATCAGTGAAGTAGATAAGCAAGTCGCACGGTTCGACGGCAGGAAAGCTTTGATATTATCGTAGTTTTTTTCTAATTTTTCTTCTATTTCTTTGAAGATTTCTAATCGACTGCAATTCGATCCTCGACATATGATGTCAGTTTCAATTATTTCGAATGTTCGCTTATTGATATAATAATTTCCACGAAGATATATTTGAGGTGTACGTATAGGCGTTGCTAAACAGTATAATTCATAACAGTACTGCGTTCCGGAGATATTTTCGATGAGTTGATCGACAATGCAAACATCTTCACATTGTTTCACTTCACACACTTTTGGATCAACTTGATACTGCGTTCGACTACATATTGGTTCCGGCGGACAATGTTGACATGAACTTGTCTGTTGACCTGATTTTCGTCGAAGATTTTCGTTCAACCAACTCAACGGTAAATTTAAAGATAAACCATTGCTTGGTAGTTCTTTTAACAGATCAGGTCGATTGCATCCATCAGTTTGACATGCATATTCTATCACATTAGCTTGTGACAACCATTGATCAATCGATGCATTGTAACTAATAATTTCTTTCACGGATATAAAATATGGATCGGATTGGTAATAGTTTGTTTCATTGCGTGGCATATGTCGTATTTCGAATTGAACTGAATTGACAAGATTTTCTCGAACGAGAACACAAAAGGAAGTTTTGGCATCGACTTCAATCATCTTCTCACAAGTGCACGTCTCGTCCACACAATCCAAACATTCATAACAACGAAGTGCTTGATTTACTTGACTTAAACAGAAACATACCAGTAAAATAGCATAAATTCCTCGAAAAATGTGACCGGGCATTGTTTCTCAGTAGTATTATGTAAAAATAAGAAAATAACAGAATGCGAAGAAAAGTCGCAGAACAACAAAGTGATAACATTGATTGATAAGAAAGGTAGAGAACTGTTGAAATTGATAACAAAACACTCAAATGGATTAATTCAATGAGAAAAGAAACACAGGTCATTTGCGTTATTAAAAAACTTTCAAATACTGGGTTCCTTGGGTACGATATTCCATATCGGAATATGAAAGGAAAAAAGTTCCGAAATATTTCAATTAAAAATGTCTGGATGGTACTTTCTGTACCGCATAATATGTATAAAACGAAAACATCTCTTGCTTTCACCACAGGAGATCCGATCGAACGAAAAACAGTGTTTTTCTATTGATGTTATAATAGCTTTTTATGGTCTTCTTGCTTTATGCACTGAAATAGAGTTATAAACTTCTAAAATTTATCGACATCGCCATCGCCATCATCACAGTTGATTTAAACTATCATGAATGCGAGACATGTTTATGAGATTTTTGATTTCTTACCGGGATAAATCAATTTTTTTGACAGGTACAAGCAATGCAGAGCACTCAGTCAAATGATAAATTCGTTGGTAGAACATCACGCTCACGAACAGTGACCAAACCATTATCCGCGATTGAAACACGTCGTTTAGAATATGTTTTTCAGTAAAGAGAATCTCGAAATCATTTCTTTCTCTACCCATAATTTATTTCTTCAGGAACGCACCTTCCAAACGCGCTACCAGCTGGAACCCTGCGCAAAGCGATGGGTAAGTCTTAATTTTAATTCCGAATCTTTTATGGTGCTCTTCCTCAGCGATGTGATTAATATCAAAAATTTGCTCCGTCTGAATTCCGTTCAATCTCAAAATCGTCATGGAAGTGAGAATTTCGTGGGCGATGATCGTATTGTGATTAATGTTTGTGGTGATCGATACGAAACTCATCGAACAACATTAGAATTGTTTCCTGATACGTTACTAGGAAGTTCACGGCGACGAAAGTACTACGATCAAAAGCGGAAAGAATACTTTTTCGACCGGCATCGTGGATGTTTTCAAGCAATACTTTATTATTATCAATCAAATGGCCGGCTGAGACGACCAGATTTCATTCCGCTGGATATATTTCTTGAAGAAATAACGTTTTTTCAACTGGGACCAGAAGCGCTAAAACAAATACGAAAAGATGAAAATATCAAAGAAGTGAAAAAAATTCGTTTGCCCAAAAATCGTCTGCGAAGATCGATATGGATAACAATGGAATATCCTGATTACTCATTCTTGGCCAAAGTCGTCAACATTATCTCATTAAGCATGGTGCTTATCTCAACCATCACTTTAGCAATCGAATCTTTGCCTCAATACTCCGATTTGGATGATTTCGATTGCGAAAAACTATCGTATTCGACTACAACGGAGCCTTCAACAAACACAACAACACTGGGAACAACGCCAGAACTGCTGTATGTTTGCCAGTGGTACTATTCTTCACCGTTTTTCATTGTTCAAGTTATTTGTGTAGGATATTTCACAATAGAATTACTTATCCGAACGTTATGCACACCATCGATACTCGACTTTGTTAAAGATGTTATGAATTGGATTGATCTTTTAGCAGTTATTCCGTTTTATATCTCATTAGGAATTCGTTTATCAGGTCGAGATGATGAAATCAATTCGAACACGTACGTCGGTCTTCGACTGCTACGTGTACTTCGTCTGGCACGTGTTTTTAAGTTTTTTCGAGTGTTTAAAAGTATCAAATCTTTGCGCGCATTGGCAACGACAGTCCGAGAATCATTACTGGACTTTTTAATCATGATTATTATTTTAACGTTACTTGGCTTTCTGTTTGGTGCAGCTGCATATTATGCTGAAAACGATACGAATGCAGTGGCGTTTGATTCGATTCTCAAGGGAACTTATTGGGGAATTATTTCCATCACTAGTGTCGGGTAAAGATTTCAATATCTGTCGAAATCTATTTGGAATATTCTTTCGTTTAGGTACGGTGATATAGCACCAATAACACCAATTGGACGAGTTATTGCTTGTTTCTGTGCGTTATTTGGTGCGGCAACAATTGGCATGTTGGTGTCAGTCCTGGTCGATCGCTATCAACGTGTTTATGTACGAAAACTATACAGTCAAGAAGAAGAAATTGATTTCAGTGACTATATGGATAATGAAAACAATGATCTGGAGTCAAAAGACCATCATTATACGTCAGGACTTCGTCGAAATTCAAAAATTGAGGATCCCGATGCACGTGCGCAAGAGAGCGCAAAGAATGCAAGTAGTGCTTTACCAAGTCCTCAAACATCGAATTCGTCATTGGAAGACGAGAACAATATGCAAGATGATAATACCGGTCGAATTCAATTCATTATTCGTTATGTTGAAAATGAAGATAAACAAAAATCACCTTGTGAGTCAATGGACGAAACTGAATTGGGAACAACAGCTAAACAAACGAATGTTGACAAAGAAGATTTCAAATCATTAGGAGAGGAAGAAATTAGTCGAAGGGTGACTTTCAGTGGTTGTTAGACTCATAGAATATAAAAATGCTTCTCCTTTCATGATAAACATTCGAAATTTGCAAATTTTCTTCCAATAAGAAATAAAATGTAAATAAACGTTATATTTTCATACACAACTAACAAATCCGACTAGTAGATATACTGCATAACGTCTGTTTCTTTTATTATTACACAAATAAATCACAGCGAGAAAATCTACAAAAGAATTTACAGCACGCGAAAAAGACATCTATTTGCATACAGTTAAAAGAATAAGGAAGATTATCACCATGTCGAGAAGAACTCATCATCAACGAAGTCTAGAAGAAATAGAAAATCTTCAAAATATACTCGAAAACAAAATCACCTGCTGCATTAAAATCTGCATCAATTGGTTTCTCAACCACTTGTAGAAGTTCGTTTCCTGTCACTGACAATGGTGGTGTAACTGTGATCGCTGTAGGTGGAAATTTATTATTCGACAAATTCGTTGGTTGAACAGGAGGTTTAAAAGTCGGTTTAGGCTTTGAAGCAACTGTCTCTTGGAATTTCGTTTTCGATGGCGACGAAGCTTTTAATTTGATATGATTAAATGCTGAATTTGATGATGATTTGAAATTCGTGTTCATTTTCTTCAATGGTGGTTGGTCGCTTTCATCATGATCGAATTGCGAAAATAAATGAAATGTTTCGTTATTACTCTTCGACGAATCTTCGTACGCAGAAATCTCATTTTCAATCGAACTCAGTAGGCATTTGGTCGGTTTATCTTGCTGACTGGATGGCATACTAAACATATCTGATAGCGGATCTTGTATAGCGATGATATTTTGTAAATGAATATTAACATAATGATGTCGATGACGTGTTGATGTGAACACAGCGACCTGAAAAGAAGTTTGACTTATTGTTTACGAACTTGAAAAAGAAAATGTTTACATTTCTTAGAACAAGAGTATGACCAACACGAATATTGAAACTATCGAGTTTTTCGTCATCGCCAATAAATGTTGCTCGGATGTGACCTAAAATGAGAGTTGAAATCGAGTAGAGCAGGAACGAAATTAGATACCAGATTTGTCTAATAGAATCGTGTTTTCTTGCCGATCGTAGTGTGTCACAGCTGCACACATCAATGGAATGCGTTTTTTAATCCCTAGACGAGCCTAAATTTCGAAGAGAAACCATTAAAAGCAAAACAAAACTAGAGGGTGAATAGATTACTTTAATAAGAGCTGTTTGAATACTGATCGGTTCACAAGCGAAGGAATCTTGTAGTTGTTGAAGAGCGATTGCATAGGATGGATAATTGATGATGTTCAAACTAAAAAGCTACAAAAGGATGAAAGAGAATGAACTATGGTACTACTGATTGAATAACTCACATCTGATGATGTTTTAGGACGTTTAAAACTCGTATTCTCTTCATTGGTAAGAACTGCATCTCGAGCAGTTTTATCGTCTTTTAACCGTCGTAAATCTTCACTAGTTTGCTATTGGAATCACAAAAGAAATACATTTAGAAATATAAAAACTCGATTATTTATCTTACTAATACAGGTAAAAGACCAACCGGACCTGGTATACTGGATGTCTTAACAGTTGATAATGCTAGTTTCGATTTATTACCATTATCATCTGAATTATCTTCCCTCTGAGTTGATGATTTGCTCAATGAAAGACTCATATTTTGAACTTGTGTAACACACGCTGCTCGAGGAGGTTGAGACACACATGTTTCTTTCGAAATGATTGTTATTTGGCTTTTCGTATTGATCTGTTCGATTGGATTTTCATTGGCAAGTAACTCTTCGATTTCATCGCAATCTATGCTTTGATTTCCATCATTCGTTGACATTTTTTCTATCTACAAAACACAAGGAAGACTTTAGTTAATATTCTAACAAAAAACACACACACACAAAAAGAAAAGACCGATATGTTAAATACTCGTCAACATCCAACGAGTATTGAGAATCGTTTGATCGGTCTTTGAACTCATCCAACATCCAGTAACGGTTGTAAACAAATGAACGAGAAGATTTGTACTAGCACATACAAAGATAATTATTAACAATGGAAAATATTGGTTGATTTCGCTTTCAACTAATAAGCCACGGTAAGCACTGATCGATTGAAACACCAAATATGCCAAATAAAACGGTTGAATGATCGACAACAAGTAAAATATTGTTATAAACAAACAGTTGTTATAAATGGACTAAAAACAAGCACATAATGCAAATTTTCAACGATTCATTTCATAGAATTTCATCGAGATTTTTCTTTTCAACTGAGCATTCTGTACAAAGACAGTAGACAATCGATAAACGTTTCTTCACTTTGTAATCATTCACTACACTGTCTTGTGTCTGAATAGCTTACCATCAATATTCCAACTGTACACCAGATGAAGACGAATGGTATGCCAATTGAAAGAATAATAATATGATGTAAAGCAAAATCAGCTTCATTACGTATACTCAAAATAAATGACGAGATCTTGAGGAAAAAAAGAGACTTTTCTTATGAAGAAAACAATATGATTTCATTTCACTTACCGCTAACATCAAACTAAGACTAAGTAATGAATAAAATATTCTTGTTTGATTTGTTCTTTAGAAAACTACGTGTAATAGTTATGAAAAATGGAAAAATCTCTTTCATACGGTTGAACTTTCTTCTCGAAACGATTCGTTCGTACCAACAAATATGTCCAGAAAATAAATGTGATAACAAATACGAATATTCCGGTCAATTGACTCTAAATTTTAACCGATTCAAAGCAAAACAAAACGAATATTCTTCGTCTTACAGTTGTTATTAAGAAATCATGTCGAGAATTCATTTGACAAAATCGATATCGAATCAAATAATGAATTGTTTTATAACTCGCCAGGAGAAGAAGACTACAAATGGTTGTGATTCCATCACCAATATCTAATTAAACAAAATTGAGAAACGTTCGCATTCAAGGAAGACGATTTACTTGCGTAGATCATTGTTGAGACGAAAAACAAGATGAGAAAAGCTAAAAAACAAACAAACGAATGTCTATGTAACCGACAAGAATGCACAACGAACATGAATGTACGATGAAAAGCAGATGAAACGTGAAATCATCATGATCAGTTCTGATTGCAAAGATATTCGGAAGTAAAATTATACTCAAAAGTATAATCGCAAGAATTAAGTAAATCTGTCGTTGAATAGGTAAAGATCTTTCCGAATTCACAACAACAGATTGGGGCATCATGGAAGATAAACGGTTATTTTCAAATGTAACGGTTGTGTTTACCATTTTGTTAATTGTTTAAATGAAAGCTAGACAGACATATTCTTTTCTGTTCTATACATTTCTCTCATTCTTGTCTGTTTGTCCTCCTTCACGATTGAAATTTCGAATTCATTTGTTTGTCTGGCTAAAATCAGGATTAATAATATTATCATCGTATCCTTCAATGTATTTGATTGATGACAGATTTTATTAATAAAGTAAAAACGACAAGTTCTGGTTTCCTCTTGCAACTGTGAGCGGAAAAACACTCTATCCAAAGTAAATGAAACAGATCTCCCATGGAATCGCGCTCGAGTTCCAAAAGAAAATGTTTTATTTAGTCAACCGACGTATCAATAAAGAGATTTCGTTCGAATGAAAAAGAAAAATGAAAACAGTTAATGAAAAGAAAAGACATTTATCATCGGACTGTCAGTTCTATTTTTTTGTTGTTGTTCAAACGCCGTCATTTGCCGTTTCACTTCGTTGTCAAATGACACGTTATCACCCGAGATCATTTGTCATTTTTCTTTACCATTTTTTATTATCAATTCTCGCCATGTTCAATTTTCTCCGTATACCATACGATCACGTCATGTTTCGCTGCTATTTTCTATCACACACTACTTTTTTCCTTTAATCCAAGAAGAGAAAGAGAAAAAAAAGCTTAATTCCGTGTCTATTCTTATGTTTGCTTGAACGAGAGATTTCAAACAATCTTTGATCTTTCCCTTTCTCTTCTTCAATGGAAAGTCGCACCATTAACCTGTAGAGTATAGAATGCATACCATTTTGCTGATGCCAGAATATTCAATCAGGATCTGTTTATTGTCTCGAGTGTCTGAGCTTTGAAATGATTCTTTTTTTCTTCGTGAAAATATTGCTGAAGGAAAGATTTGACTAGTAAGTGAGTAGATTATCTACCTCTATAAATACCTAGATGCTATACAAGTATGAATAGATTAAAAAATCTCGTAGAGAGACATGTTAAACGCTCATCTAACACATTTCCGTTAGTTTTAGATCAATATTAACTTAAAACCTACGCCATTTGATGAAAAAGTGAAGCTAAAATGTCTACAATCACTAGTAGTGCTATCGCTACTGCGCAAGCCAAACGATTTAGTGCTCGCTCACAAGTTAACATGCGTAAGCGCGGTGGAAGTCATGCGATTAATTTCGGCGGTGGAAGAACTAGTTTGTACAAACAAATCTACCACAATGGTGCTAAAAATGGAGTAAATCAACAGAGTTTGTCTGTCTATTCTAGTGGTTCGTGTGTTTTTCTCGCTTAGGAAATCAATATCAATGAACAATTTGTCCATGCATGTGAAAATGGTGATTATAACACTGTGAATCGCATTCTCGAAGAAAATTTAAAATTTAATATTGACGTCACTGATCAATTAGGACGTACATCGATGCGATTAGCGATAGAAAATGAACATCTCGAAGTAGGAAAAGAATTCTTTGCTTTTATCTCTATTTGTTGGTTCTCTTCGTCATCTAGGTTGTTACTCTTCTCCTTGCGCATTGTGATGGCCAGAAAATGCGTGAAGCTTTGCTATTAGCAATCTATCTTGGTCATACACAAATAGCCGAAGCTTGTTTACGTCATCCAAAGTTCAAAAACTTAAACGAGAAAAAAATTTTCAAAGATGGAGCTTTTTGGCAAACACCATCATCCGATGATGCACAATTTGCACCGGATATAACACCGTTAATCTTGGCTTCACAATATAACCGAACTGAAATTGGTAAAGTCTTTCGTAATTTTCTCTGAAAACACTTCTTTGTTGTGGATGATTTCAGTTCAATTATTGTTACGTGATGGTGATCGAATAACCAAACCTCATGATTATCATTGTAAATGTCAAGAATGTTTGAATAAGTTTGAATTTGATTCGCTACGTCATGCTCAATCACGTTTGAATGCCTATCGTGGTTTAGCTAGTGAAAGTTATATTAGTTTAGCATCCATCGATCCTATTCTAACGGCATTTGAACTCGGCCATGAATTGAGAGATTTGTCTGGAAAAGAGAAATATTTTAAAGTAGAAAATGTTGAAATATTTTTTTAAAATCTTATTGTAAACTGTGTTTAGAATGAATATATCAGTTTAGCTGATCATTTGAGTGCTTATGCTGTGAAATTATTGGATAAAGTTCGTGGTCACAAAGAACTGGATTGTGTCTTGGGAAAGACAGGCAAAGAAACCGAAGAAAAATATGTTTTACTCGCACGGCTGTACCTTGCGATTAAATATGAAGAAAAACCAGTAGGAATCGCACACACAAATCGAATTTCTATTCTCAAAAACGCCTTTACTTGTTTTCTAGTTCGTCGCTCATTCGAATTGTCAACAGAAACTAGTGGAAATTTGGCACGGTGATATTCGTAACATCTTCAAATTAAATCCTTTAATCATCTTTTTATTGATTCTGGGTTACATATTTGCCTTGCCATTTGTTTGTATATGTTACATATTGACATCATCAACCCAACGAACCATCAAAGTAGGATGAAGAATGTCTTGTTCTGAAAGGTCAACTTCGCGTGATTTAGTTGCAAAAATTTCTCAAACAACCGTGCATCAAATTTCTGGGTCATACAATTTCTTACGGAATATTTATTATCTTGATTATCCTGTCTAGTTTATTATTCGCCAACGAGTTTCAGAAGACAATGAAAAGATTGAGTGTGAATTATCCTGATCTTGTCAATTCCTTCGTTAAATCGAAAAACAATTGTGCAATATACAATTCTTCAGCATGCGATTATTTCCCTCAAAGTAACGATTTCTATTTTCGACATAATAGTCCAACGTGGATTGATATTACGATAACAATCTTCATCGTTGGTAAGATTGAAACTTGTATAAACAGGAGATTAGAGGGCGATTCGGATATTTTTTCAGGTTTTCTTTGGCACGAAATTAAACAATGTTATACAGATGGGTTCAAGGATTATCTTCTTTCATGGAATAATATTGTGGATTCGTGCATGAATATCCTTTACTTATCGTCATTCGCGCTGAAATATTATGTTTTTTACGAGGTAAGAATGAACATCTGTTAGTACATCGCATGATGCGTCTAAACCGACTGAACAAGATCGTGTCGTTCTCGAAATAACATAGAGCGAAAGTTGTGAAAAAGAGAATGTTCATACGATTGAAATTGAGATCTTTTCTCAAATTTCTGTTAAAGTTGAAAGTTTGTCAAAATTCGCATATATTTAGGTGACAAATGCTATAAGTATACTGAGCAGTAATGGATTTGGCTTACGAATTGAAGGTGTTTATAATTTGACACAAGAAAATCAAAATGATATCTACCGAACATTGTATTGGTTGAATGCAGGTAGATGAGAATGCGTTCGAAAGACATTGGATGTTATTTTGAATCATTTTAGATCGTTTCTTTTGGATTCCATTTGATCCTGTGAATGTTGGTGAAGGATTATTTGCTATTGCAAATATTTTTAGTTTTTCACGTATTTGTTTTCTTCTGCCGGCATTTCAACATCTCGGACCTTTACAGATTTCACTCGGTCGAATGATGTCGGTGTGTATCGACCGGAAAAACGACTTTTGTAAAGTCTTATCGAATTTTATCTTTAGGATATTGGAAAGTTCATTATCATTTTTCTTATTATCTTCTCCGGATTCATGTTTGGCTTGAATAATTTGTTTTGGTATTATAGCAAAGATGTACGAGGCAATGTCGAAGTTGAAATGCATGTTTATGGAACTGATGATCCTCCGCTGCCTGCGGAAACATATTTTGGAACGTAGGTAACGAAGTTTTCATAAAAAAGAAGAGCTTTTCTTGATTTTTAGTATGGGTGCGACATTTAAAACCGTGTTTTGGTCATTATTCGGTCTCTCAGAAAAGAACGGTGTCAAACTAGGAAATTACCAAAATCGTTTTACAGAATTGATAGGTTACTTAATCTATGGAGCATTTAACATTGCCAGCGTGATTGTCCTACTGAATATGCTTATTGCCATGATGTCGAAATCATATGAAACAATTGAAGAACATGCAGATGTGGAATGGAAATTCGCGCGAAGCAAACTTTATATGGAGTACATCAAAGAAGGTAAGAAAGAAAATCTTACTCGACATACATAAACAAAATCGTCTGAGTCTGACAAACTGCGTTGGCCTGTAGCAAGTGCTTAAGAAAGCTCCGAGTTCATGTTCACTTCTGCTCGAAATAATCGTATGGAGTTCTTCTCTTTTCTTTATAGGCGGAACGTTACCTGTACCATTTAACATCATTCCAACGCCAGAAAATATTGTACAACTCTACCAACGAATATGTAATTACAAAAAGAAATCTCCGCCTAGTTCTCCAGATCATAATGGTTCACTGGAGGGTGGTAACAATATACCCATTGCAGCTAACGGTCCGAGGGGGAATGCAAATCGTAATGCACCGATTGCGACTATATCAAATGGTCAAACATCGACTGTAATGACTAATAACGTTGTCGGACGTCGAAAATCGTTTGATCTTAATCAAACATTAACTTATCGTAAAGTCATGGAACGTGTCATCAAGCGTTTTCTTTTACACAAACAACGGGAAGAACAAGATGAAATTCGTGAAGGTGATTTCGAAGAACTCAAACAAGACATTCAAATGTTACGCTTCGAAATGATGAATCGTTTGGACGAAACACGCGATGACCTAGCTAAAAACAGTCTTCTTCTCAATGAAGGCGTTCTTGTTGTCGGTGAATTATTATCATCCATCACACGAGATACGAATCCATTAATTCGAGAAAATTTTCATTTGTTCAAAACGAACTTTCATACAACTTTACACAAAATTCGATCAATTGATAGTAGCATGGAATCAACAGATACTACGGCGACAACAACAACATCATCAATGCCAAACATTACAAGTGCTGTGCAAGCAGAAAGAACTCTCCCAACTTCAAGTTCGGCACCGAGTTTACCTATGAGTGTTCCCAACGAATCCAGCCTTAATCCAATACAAATGATGAAGCAACTAAGTGCAACACATATAACATTATCAAATATAGCTGAAGTCGATGAAAGTCTAAATGAAGAGCAAGTAAAAGTTGAAGAGGAAGAAGAAGTCGAAGCAAGACATATGTCGATTCAAACGTCGCCAGATAATGATGGAACGTTCTTCAGACTTTAAATTTTTCAACTTTTCGTGTGTATTGTAAAGGTGCTGCGAGCTTTTCATATTTCTTATTGCTTGAAATTTTCATTTATTTTCAAAAATAAATCAACGCAAGTATTTCAAACACAAGTGCTTAACCGAATATTCTCGTCTATTAAATCCAGCAATGAACCCATAAAACATTTCTTCTTCATGACAGTCAGGTTTCAGATAACAAAACTCATGTCCAAAACATTTTCCTCGATCTCACACAAACCTACAGCGTATCTTAACAGTACCATTTTCGTGTAATTAAGCAGTTTTTCGGTCAGTCAAAAGTGATTCTGATTTAATCAGTTTAAAAGAATCAATCAGAAATAGATTGAAACAATTTTCTATAATGTCGATGATTACATTTCACACTCATTTCTGTCCGCCATGATTAGACCTTGGTAACTAATTCTGCACATGTCTGAACGCATCGTAATGAACATCTACTTTAATTATTAAATATTCATGATTGCAAAACATATTTTCCTTTCGTTCATCTTTTGACACGTACTTCATTCAGACGAGCAATTCGAAAGGTACAGAGCTTTAGAAGATTAATCATTCGATAAAACGATAGAAAGAAAGGACATAGTGAACTTAGTTGTACATATTCATATCAATATGACTGAGCAATTGTTCTCCAATGAAAAATTTCAAATTTTCAACAAAAATTTTCGTTTTCAACGATGGTTTTACTCATTCATTGGCATCAGCACGGTTTTTGTTATTCTATTTCTGACCTACAGTCAAATTCGGGATATGAAGAACGATAATTACGATTTTGCTTTTTGTCTTCTTTTAATTATTCATTCAAGTATAATCAAAACTTCTCTTTCAACTACTAAATATTCTTTATTTTTTCAGTATGTGCCTTGTTTTCAATCATCTCAACAGCGATTTTCTGTCGTAAACTGTTATCGAACGATGAATGCAAATGAATTCTGTCATTGATTTTTAGGCATCACGACTGCTATGTTAACTACAATGACGATCATTTTACTCTCGGGTTACACTGGTGTACATTTTTATATTCGATTTTTCTTATTTCCTAACAATTCCAAAACGGATTTTTATCTCATCGCAGTATGATTTGTCGATTTGATTTCGTGAATGACGAATGTTTGTGATTTTCAGATTCGGTTAGGATTTGTTCTGTTTCTCTTGATTTTATTGGTGCCATGGACTAATACAATGGTTCACACACATCGAATGAATAATCCGTAAGGTCATAGGAATTAGTTGTTGACAAATATTCTATTTCTTCATCTGTTTTAGATTCAAAGAGGAAATTATATATCCGAGATCGACAACATTTTCATGGTTCCTATATCTTGATTTTCTTCTTATAGTAAACCATATGTGCTTTGAAATGTTCAATATGAATTTATCTTCATATTTTTGTTTAGATTTCTTTGTTCATCCTGAATGTTCGTAGTCGATCGGAATTGAATCGCAATCAGTTGATTTTCACTGGTGTTGGTCTAGCTTTAGCTTTAATTTGGTTAGGTTTAGGAGTACTGATGGTAGAACTAAACCAAATAAGCATACCTCATTTGATTGTTATCAATTCTAGGCTAATAGCAAGATTCGCCATCGATTTTTCTTTCATATTTTATCAATTTCACAAATCAGTTACATCATTTACACAACCTATAAAGTAAATGAGTATTTGGGATTAGAAATGAAACTATCCTTGGTTTGTTTTCAAGGCTCTGATGGAATATGCTGTTCAACCAAAATTGGATCATAACACGTTATTTTCATTACTTCTATTGATTTTTCTAAGGTATTCGTAAAGCGACTCTTGAGTAGAAACATTTTCCACCCACATTCTTACATCATTCGATCGTGTTTTTAACCTGAAAAGAAAAAAATCCTCTTCTCGACTGAATTTCAGAGAAAAATGCATCTTTTACCCCTATTTCGATTATTTTCAGCTCAACTTCAGACTTGAAACTTAAATCGGTAACAACTTTTCCTCCTAAGGTCAGCAAGTCGGCTAAAAACCGATCAAATGATGTCAAAAATGCGCGAGAAACTTTTTACATGACTACTTCATCATATGCCTTCTATTTAGTGGCACAAATCTTATTATTCATATAATCACAATGATAATTAGTTTTGTTCTCATGGATAAAATCTAAACAAATAAATATCTTGTTTTGCTTTGAAGATGAAAAGTTAATTAAAAAATCTTTTGATTTTGTCTATCAATCTCATTTTGTTTGTCTATATGCATGACAAACGCATCATCGAAATCCTTTTTGTTGGACGCGTGATTCTATCTATGCTAATTGAAGGAAGTCGTCATGATGCAGAAGATGATGATCATCTTGATGTCATCGTTTTCTTTCTTCTGTGTAGATTTATTCGTTGTTGTTGTTGTTCTTGCCATTATTATTCGTCTGTTGTTCACTCGACTAGTGAATTATCATAGTAACTCGTTTGATTCTTTGAATGACATTCGAATATGTTTCATATGGATATAATTATAGATATGTGTATGATCAAATTTCCAAAGGAAACCCAAAGCGTTCATATAATTTTGATCAGACAAAGAAAGAGAAAGAGAGACAAGCAAGAGAAAACGACATTCCGTGATTTGCTGATTTCTGATCATTTGTTCTCTTATTCGCAAGGATTATTTTCCTTTTTCTTCCCTCTTAATCTATTCTTTAATACAAATGACGAGTTTGGTTAGAAGAATTACGTTGACAAAACGATATCTATGAACGACGAGGAGTGTTGTTCGAATTGATTCTGTCAAAATTGCCTGTACATATGTGAGATCGAGTCCGGAGAGAAAGACAACGTCTTAACCTTGTGTCTTTCTCTTTTTTTTCCGAGAGTTCTGATGTTAAACAGACGCAATCTGTCGACTTCCTTTGCATATAGGTGTGCATATTTGTTCCCTAATCGATCGTCATCTGAAATTTTGTTTTGAGTCGCTTGTTCTTCTTCTTTTTTTCCTTCTTCTTACTCACTTTCTATTATTAAAGAACTATGCATTTAAATAACGGATTCATCTAAAGACGTCAACGACTTCGTCTGTCACATATTTCAACGGAACAAATAAAATCTACTTGGAAGTACATTGTCAATTCGCCCATTTTTTTCCATACTTTAATTTTGACGTGTATATATAGGTCTGCAGTTGACATTTCTTTTCTCTATTTTTTATGTCGTCTTTCGATATTCTTTTTTCCTCTGTCAATGAATCCATAAATACTAAATCATAGTTTTGAACAGCAAGAATAATTGCAATGTGCTTTTGGGTGGTGGCTAGATATGGAATAGAACAAAGACAAACGATTCAATAGAACCATTATATCGATAAACACGTTGAACGATGTTGCGCGACGGTCAAAAGAAAAAGAGAGAAAGAAAGCGATGGCATATCGGCTTCAACTTTTGACAAGATTGCTGCTCTCACCGGAAACCCATCTATCGATCACAGAAAAATGAGAGCATAAGCAATGGCAAGAACTTGGCAAACAAGCAAACACTTATCATCATCATCATCATTATCGATTTTCCTTTTCTTACTCGTTTAGTTCTTTTTTTGTTTTCTATCTCTCATATAGACGCATTCAGGTTCAAAATCTATTTCGACATTGTCGCGATTGTTTTATGGCATATTGATCGTATATCTTTTCTGCCGTCATATGGTTGTAAAACTAGATTACATTCAACCTTCGTCCTTACGCGAAATATAGTGCGAGAAAATAGCGTTTTCTAAATGGATCAATAGAATTTCAGTTTTTTCCCTTCAATTAATCGTGATAGACTATGAACTATCCGTTTCCTGTCTACTTTTCTCTTAATTTTGTTCAATTTTGACGAAGCATATCTCAGGTTGTAGTGTTTAGTTCAACGATGTTCCGCTCTCTAGATTATCGCCCCTCAAAATATGATTTTTGAATGACGTGTCTACAAAAGAACAATAGTAATAATAAGACGCGACAAAGCTCTGTAATACGATACTACTGGATCGTATTAATGATGTCACTTTTTGATTTCATACATCTCATTCTTGTTTTCTATTTCAGTTAAGATAACAACTAGCACCATCGATTAAATATGCCAACTCTAACGATTGATTCTCTAAGAGAATTCTGGTATAAATGGCGTTCATCACGCGCTCTTATTCTTTTTATAGTCTTCGTTGCTCTTTTTCTTGATAATATGCTTTTAACTACTGTCGGTAAGTTCCTTCTCTGTTTTCTGTCGACGTTTTATTGATATCGGTATGTTTTGTTGGAAATAGTACCTATCATTCCCGATTATCTCTACCATTTGGATAACCCCAAAGCTACATTCGAGGATACCTACAAGTTTTTGGCGAAAAACTGTTCGAGACCAGAAATTTTTCGCCATCGGAATTATCTCAATCAACATACGGATCAGCTTCAAGATATTCTTCGTTCTTATTGTAACTGGACGGTTGCTTGGGCTATGAATCGGACAGAAATTGAAAATGATCAGCGGACAACTGTTTTAGAAAACGTATGTACGAGATGACAAAAATGAAGTTTTATTCTTTGTCCTTTTAAAGGAAAATCGATGGGTGGGTCTTATGTTTGCGTCAAAAGCTTTCGTTCAGTTAATGACAAATCCATTCATTGGACCATTAACAAATCGGTAAGACAAATGCTAATTAATAACAAAAAAAATTACGATGATCTGAAATTTCTTCGATAGAATTGGTTATACTATTCCGATGTTTTCCGGATTTGTTATTATGTTTATATCAACAATGAGTACGAATTTAGTTATTTTGTTTACATAGGCATTAGAAGAAACATTGTATCTTCATTTTGTTGTCTTTAGCTTTCGTATTCAGTAAAAGTTTCGGTCTGTTATTCTTTGCTCGCGCGATACAAGGCATTGGTTCTGCTTGCTCGAGTGTATCAGGTTGGTTTCTAAGAAGGGGAAAACTATAGATAAGAAAGTTTGTTTTCATTCACATTGTATCAGGTCTTGGAATGTTAGCTGATCGATATCCCAATGATGAAGAACGTGGTAAAGCAATGGGTACGGCTTTAGGTGGACTGGCACTTGGTGTATTAGGTAACACTTGTTTAAAGATTTGAAAATATCCTAACTTTTCTCCGATGTGTATAGTTGGTCCACCATTTGGAGGTTTTATGTATCAGTATGTAGGCAAGGCATCTCCATTCTTAGTCTTAGCAGCATTAGGATTATTTGATGGACGTATGTTTTATCTTGTTGCTTATTATGAATTTCAACAGTGCGCATACATTTTTGATTGAATAGTATTACAATTATCAGTATTACAACCTGGTGTAGCTGGTGAACCAGTAGAAGGTGCCTCTTTGAAAACATTGATCAAAGATCCATATATACTTGTTGCTGCCGGTAACAAAGAATTGAGATGTGAACTCGAATTTATGCTTATGATTTGAATAGGTGCAATATCCTTCGGTAATGTTGGCATAGCAATGATGGAACCTTCATTACCTATTTGGATGATGACAACAATGCGAGCGAGTGAATTCCAGCAAGGTAAATTATTTTACTCTAGATATTTCTTTTCTATATTTTGAAGATGATTTGACATTTTAGGAGCAGCATTTTTGCCCGCTTCGATCTCCTATCTAATTGGCACAAATCTATTTGGTCCAATGGCACATAAAATGGGAAGGTTATAGAAAACATTCGTCATTCGAAGCATTCTTTTCACTCTTCATATCTATCCTATAGGTGGCTATGCTGCATGATTGGCATGATCCTTGTATCAGTTGCTTTAATTTGTGTACCGATGGCAACAAGCATATATGGGTTAATTATTCCCAATGGTATTCTTGGTTTTGCTATTGGAATGGTGGATTCATCAATGATGCCAACAATGGGTTATTTAGTTGATATTCGTCATGCATCGGTTTATGGAAGCGTTTATGCTATTGCCGATGTTGCATTCTGTCTCGGTTTTGCCATAGGTATGCTCAGTTGACTTGATCGACGATGTAGAATGATGGTTTTGTTTTTAGGTCCTGCGATGAGTGGTTTTATTGTGCACGCATTCGGCTTTAGCGGTATGCTCCATATCATTGCATTTATTTGTCTTTGCTATGCACCGTTGATGTTTTTTCTGCGAAATCCACCGGCAAAAGACGAGAATGTGGTAAAAACAGTGTTTTCTATTTTAATCAAGCCAGAGTTTTTCTTCAATTTTCTTTCCTTTTCATTTAGTCATTGATTATGAATGAAAATCATAGTTCATTTTCATACACGCGTAGCAAGTCATTGGACAATGATAGTGGCTATTAACATATGTATGAAACACTCGGAAACCATCAATAATAAACTTAATCAGTTTAGAAAAAAAATCAAATAGAAGTATTTTCTTTTTTTCTTATCCATTTTCTTCGC
Source organism: Adineta ricciae (assembly GCA_905250025.1). Lineage (NCBI taxonomy): Eukaryota > Metazoa > Rotifera > Eurotatoria > Adinetida > Adinetidae > Adineta > Adineta ricciae. The sequence goes on from CAJNOJ010000031.1 coordinate 458,840, forward strand.
AGAGAATAATAAATAAGAACCAAGATTACGATATTCAACAGACAAGTTCCAATAACCAACATCCCACCTTCATTTCAATTCGGATATTATTTTTCTAATCGATAATGATTTTATTATTAAGTATCTAGGTGAAAACTATTATATCAATAGAATATAAAAAAGACACATGAATATAAACAATGGAATAGTAGTATAAAAAAAAGAACAAGACGAAGGAACGTATTAAGATCATTGAAAAAGCGTATAAACGATCAGACATAAAAATATCAGAACTAATGACGGAAAATGATTGATTGATTGATTGAATGGTCGAATATATGAGCCAGGTCGTAATTCAGTCCAAGCACTTGCTTGACGTTTACTTTCATCCATAACGATCAAAGTGTATTTACCAAAATCGTTTGGTTCAACATTTTTTATAATCAATCGACTTCCATATCGACTGTCGATCGAATCGGCTGCGACATTCGTGTCAATGCGATATTTTGCACCACTTGAAATTGCACGACGAACATTCGTATTTCCTTGAGAGAATTCCCATTTTAATACACTCATTGGATATGCTTCAGCTAAACATGTAATTTCAGCGTCGGCATTGATGTTTGGTACCTGTTCGACAATGATCTGATCGCAGATGACAGTCGGATCAAAATCGACGAAGATATTCACATAATTCTCTGCTGATTGTTTCTGTCCAGTTTGTTGTTCAGCAACACATTTGTACAAACCTCGATCATCTCGACTAACACTATCAATCGTATAAACTCCACTATATGATGTTGGGTACTCCTGTCCTTGTCGAATCCACATGAGTAATGGCGGTGGATTTCCTTGTGCTCGACATTCGAGCGTAACTGGATCACCCGCCCGGACTTGTACGTCAGCAGTTATGTAAGTTATCGACGGTGGCACGAGTACATTGATAATTTGTTCAAGACGTACTTGAGCTTCTGTGTTGGCTAATTCACAACGCACGACACCTGAATCAGATTCTTGTACAGGACGGAAAACAATTTCATAAACTTCTTCGGATTCTTTTCGTGCACTGACACGACCACTTAATGTATCACGAACGGAACCACCATATGCCAATATACGAAAATCGCGATCTTGACCTGGAAGAAAATGAAAGTCAACGAAGATTAATTGGAAAAATTCAACTTACTGAATCGTCGAATGCTCCATAAGACTTGTGTTGGATATTGTGCAAATGGATCGACATTGATTAGAAAACAACGAATTTTCAATCCTTCACCCACGTTTGGATTCGGCGGATCTGCTTCAATTTTTTGAATTTGCACTGAACTTTGCTGACAAACATATAATTTGATGAAAATACTCCAGATCAGTAATCGACAGATAAACTTCATCTAGAAATGAAACCCACATTAAAATTCTGTTCATGTTTTGTTTCTCCCAATGTTAACACACACGCACATAAAAACATCAAATCGTGGAATGAATGAATGAATGAATTCGAATGTTTTAAGAAGAAGAAAAAGAAGAAGAAGAAGAGATTAAGCATTGTTTAACAAACGCGCATAAACATAGAGCGAGAAGAAAATAGACGACGTAGAGGATTGAATTACAGATTAATTTTATTGGCTTCAGGCAAATAACTTTCCCAAATTTCTAAAATTTTCTCCTGTTGTTCTAAGAATTGTTTCAAATACATATCGAATGCCTTCTTGAAATCATCAATACGTGTTTGTTCGAACACCTCGATTTCCTGTTTAATTGAGTTGGTAATTCGTTCGAAATCATCTTTTCCACGAATCACCTTTCCCTCCCATTCATTGATTTCCATTTCCACTTGAGGTAGTTTATCCGCACCTTTCGGTGTTTGTTCTAATTTGGTTTTCGTTTCACGTTTCTTGCGTAACGTATCTTCAGCTTGCAACCATTGCTGATGGATTTTGATACGTTCTTGAAAGGCTAGTTGCACCATTTCTAATAATGAGATATACTCCTTAATCAATTCACTAATCACAGTATATTCTTTGAGCGAATGGTCATTTATTGTTTGTTCGAGTTTTTCTTCCACATTGGCTAGTTCGATTAAAGCACTTGAGAGTAATGTATGTTCTTCAATGGTAGCTAGATGATTTAAAGATGTTGAGAGAGCTTTCAATGCCTGTCCAGCTTCTTTTCTTTGATTAAATAGAAGATTCAATTGATTAAACAGATTCTTCAAATGCGTATGCAAATCAACAATGAACGAATGCTTTTCTTCGAACCATTGATCTTGTTCGCTTGTCTTGGTTGTTAGTTTTGTCACTTGATTTGTTATGTTCGATAGTGCACGAAGAACACCGGCACCGCTGAGTGCTTGCGTATTATTTGCTTTAGGTAAATCACCAGGCATTTCAATGAACTCGCGAAAATCGGGATCTTGAACCAATGTTTTATGACGTGCAAGGCGGTTTAAGTATCGTTCGAGTTGAGAACGACGACGATCAATGAAGTCCGACGGAATCGCTTCTTCTTTGGAAATTTTCACTTTAGCCATGGATAATGAGTCTTTTTCGGGTGGGGCTGGTAAGATCACGCCCATTTGAAGATGTTTATGAATGAGCTTGTTATGTAAACCGAGAAAATCGCTAAATCGCCGATTGACTGAAAAGTCCGTTTTCTTAAACATAGCTAATGACGTTTTGGTTGTTATACGATAGGTCATATAAGATGACATTCCCTAGAAATAGTCACTTTCAAATTCATTCGATTGATTTGAAAGGGGATTTACATACTTCTCCGACTTTTGTCGGGTCACTAACGATAATTTCAATGTTAGGATCTTCGACATGTTTTACTTGAGATTTTGTAGTGACTGCAGATGTTGTTGAGATTGGACTCTCCAATGAGTTTGCCGTACTAATCGCTGGATCACTTGGAAATGTTTGATGTTCCTGCTCAGTTAAAGTCGATGGCTGTGGTTCAAGGACAGCAATTGGCGTAACCGGTGAGATTTGCAACGATGCTTCATTCGATGAACTCAGTACATTTGTTGCCGGCGGGTTTTTCTTTTCGACTGTTTCACCAAATGGATTTTCCTCATCTTCATCTTCGCTCAATGGCACATCATCGGTGGCTGGTAATCTTGCAGATTTATACATTTGATCATCATCTTTATTGTCATCATCGTCGTCATCACCGAAATCTGGTGGTGAATTGCGATGTTCAAGATCTTTGGACATGACGATAATCTACAAAGAATTTGAGACAATCACGAGATTTAATGTTAGTTGCTTTCCTGGATAGAAATTTGTTTTTCTCTTTTTGGCTGTTGTTCTATATGATATGCATATGTAAAAAGAAAATGAAGGAAAAAGAAAATGTTCTCTGTAACAATCATTTGAACTAGTAAAGAAGACAAATGTCAAGCGAATGAAGAGAAAAAACGAGCAAACACACACACACACACAGAAGGATTTGTATATCGCGTTGCCAGATGAAATTTCCTATAGCCGCCATGCTTGCTGTCTATTACAGGGAGAGAGAAAAAAAATAAAGAGAGATTTGTAATAACATGCAAAAAATATCTTCTGATTAAACAGCAGATTTTCACACGGCAAGAAGAAATCAATGACGATCAGTGAAAAAGAAATCCGTTTTCGATTGTCATCATTATGCATAGACAGACAGATATATGTTTCTAATCACCATGGATTTTTTTGTCTTTGGAAACGCTCGCATTGCTACAAAGAACGTTTGGAGTTTTAAAAAAGAGGCAGAGAGAGAGAGAGAAAGAAAAACGAAACGAAAGAACAACAGAAGAAAGACAATGACGACAGTAAAGTGACCATCAAATAATCAAAAAGAAGAAGGAATAGAGAAGATCGTCTGATAGTAGCATCGAAGTAAAAGCGACGATAATTGTCTCCGAGAAAATACGAGAACGGTGGTGAATGGTTTCGTTTTCTTTTTGTAGATTTACTGATTCGTCGTCGATGCGCTACTGTTCACATTAAGCGGCGATGAAGTCGTAGTCGAAGATACAGAGGCACCAGCTAAAGACACGATTTACACAAATGGTTTCTGTTTTTCTCCTAGAAATAATCCAATTTACCATTGTTTGATAGGAGAACTTGTGGGTTCGAGTTTACTGATCGGCCTTGATCACGAACGATTGGATCTTTGAAAAGAAAGAAATAAGATTGATGATCAATTGACTTTTAAATAAAATTACAGAAATATGCATGATCCATTGCTTCTTTCGCTGTAAGACGATCGTTATGATCATAACGTAAGAGTTTATCTAAGAAATCTAAAGCTTCTTGACTAACAAGATGCTGATTTTCGGAATGAATGAATCGCTCCCAGCGTTTCCGTGAATGTCTAAACATCAATATTCATTCATCATTTTCTTTGAAAATGTGTTTATCTTTACCGTCCGAGAATTTCGTTAAAACGGGGATCAAGTTCGATTTGATACTTTTCGAGATATTCATAGAGTTCATCAGTTCCAAGTACTTTAGCAATACGTACAAGCTAGAGAGAACAAATGAAAATTCGATGAAAAAGATGTAGTTCCACTCACTTGATCATAATTATCATGACCATGAAAGAATGGTTCCTTACGGAAAATCATACTGGCTAACATGCAACCTAAACTCCACATATCCAATGAATAATCATAATATTGATAGTCAACAAGTAGTTCAGGTCCTTTGAAGTAACGCGATGCGACACGGACATTATATTCTTGATTTGGATGGTAAAACTCCGCTAAACCCCAATCGATTAATCGTAACTAAAATGCATTTTGATCAATTTTCAAACAAAAACAGATTTCCACTTACCTTTCGAGTCTCATGATCAATCATTACATTGTGCGGCTAAAGATTTCATTCGAAAAAAAAGATAATCAGTCAATTATTTTTTTAGAGAAACTCTTTACCTTCACATCCCGATGCATTATTCCCATACTATGACTATAATCGAGTGCCTATTCACAAAACATAGATTCATTATAAAGAAGGAAAACAGCTTTTCATCTCGAAACGTCCAGCAATGCAACCCTATTGATATTTCTCATCTATAAATAACTTTCGAATGAATTTTTTGATTACAGATAATTAGCATCTATATTTAACCTCGGATATACTTCAAGGAATAACTGTAATTAAATGAAAATAAAATGTTAAGAGTTATCCGAAAAACAAGGAAAGACAAATATTCATCAACATACTTTAAGTAACTCGTACATATAATATCGTATGTCATAATCGGAAAGTGTTGGATAAAGTTGCTAAAGACGAAAACATAAACATGCCAGATCTCGTTCGAAAAGATGATTTCGTACTTTGAAATCAGTATTATTCACATATTCGAAGATTAGAGCAGGCGTTCTCGACTATTGAAAAAGAGAAAAATATCGAAAGAATTGTTAATAATCAAAACTTACAACAGGATCTTTAACTATATCAAGTAATGTGATTATATTTGGTCCGCCACGTAAATTTTGTAAAATCTTTATTTCACGTTTTATCTTTTTCTTTTTTACTGGCTAAAAATGTATAGTAATACATAGAAAAACTATTCCAATCAATGCTTTAATGAATTACTTTGAGAATTTTGATAACAACTTTCTCATTGTTAACGATATTGATTCCTTCAAATACTTCACTGTATTTACCTCGACCGAGCTTACGAACGATTTGATAATCATCTTGATTACTACAATGAGAATAGATATGAATGCAAGATCTCTCGCAAATTTGATTCTACTTACCCCCATTCAACAACATGCAGCTCGTAGTCGTAGTATTCGCTAGAAAAAAAAAGATCAAAGTTTCATTTTGCAAATATGTTCAGCTGTTTCGTTTAGTACCGTGGTCGATGCGTATTGCAATCGGCATAGACGCGAGCTCGACTCGGTTGCGCCATCAAAAGTCGACTAGTGACAATGGCCAACCAGAGCAATGGAAGAAAAAAGGAACAATGGATCTATAATCACAAATTGAAGAAATTAACCATTCCAAACAGCAAGCCGATCATCGAGCGAGTTAGATCAGTTCAACAATAAAGAAAGGAGAGAATTATTAGAGGTTACCGTTATCAAGCAATGTGAACAAGACGATTGTGATTAAACGTCATGTCGCATACAGATCAATTCATGCTTAAAAGAAATAGAAAAGTCAGACATTGTCTACGGAGGAGAACAGCAATGAGATTGGAAAAGGACGTGCTTGGTTGATTTTTTAATTGCATAGCCTCTACGAAAAATGGAAGGAACTTACTCTTATAGAGGAAGACACTTTTAATAGATCGAAGGTCTAACCTTAACAACAAATAAATGATTGACAATTTATGTAAGCATGTACATTTAGAAATCGAGTAGATCTTTCGAATAACTTCTCATCGAATTCATGATTGATGTGTCGATCGTATTGCTTGGCTAGGTGACTTTTGAGTAGATAGATTTATGTTTCGATTCAATTATAACTGACCCTTGTTAACCATTATTGTCGAAACTCCATCCTCTTTTTCCGTATTGATTTAGAGATGAAAAGTACTTTCGTGAGAATCGTCCTGGATAACTATTCCAATAACTTTTTCTATCGATATTATCTGATTTTAATCGATTAATATTTCGAGAATATACGCTTCAATTCGTGTAGGTGTCGCTAGTTACACATCGCTTTAATTTATCCGCTACCTATCAGAAAGCGCCAGTAAATCATTGCATCATTGAAAATTCTCATCACCGTGACCGATTTTCGATAATTAATGTCTATAAAATATGTGATCTGGTCATTAGTCTATGAAAATAGTAATTCACATGCATCTAGTGGAATCTATTTTCATGTTGATCCTTCTACTACACATGACCAAAACAAGTGAGCTCCTGTCTGCATACTATTATTGTGTCGTTATCGTATTTCTATTAGATAAACTGAGCATCTTGCAGTATGTCACCGAACTCTTGAGAAAAATGCTGAAAAATCCCGCGAAGGGTCAATTAAAGAAGAAATACAAAAAGGAAATCATATTTGACTTCGATGAAATCTATGGAAGGTCGTTAAATACTTGGATGTCTCAAGTAGAACGAACAAAGACATCTATTGATAACTAATAAGCAAAAGAACGTTCCTTTTTAATGGCATAATTTTCATTAGATGCATACAATCATACAAGTCAAATCATCCTACACATTATATGGCACTATGTTCCCAAGTCTTCATATCATTATGATTCATACCTACTCCAGAAGACATATTTATTTTCGATTAAAAGTCTCAATGATGCCATCGTGATTCGTTAATAAATTCCTCTTTCGGATGGAAGAGATCTTTCTTTCTTTTTGTCAATATAAAAGCTTATTCATTCATCTCAGCATGAATCATGTTCTCGATAGATCAATCATTGTTTTTCTTTTGAATTACCTACTATTGATCTGTTTTACATACGAAATGAAAGGTCAACTCGAATATATACAGAACAAAGAGGTACCATGGTAAAACATGGATATAGCAAATCATTTCAACAAACGTTCTGATTGGTGCATTTCGGATTTGCCAAACAGTAAACATATCGTATGATAACATTGACTGTCTATTTCGTCGTTGTATTTTTTCTTTGTATGTTGATGAATAACGTCTCTTGTCCGATTAGAATATAAATAAGTCACAAAAATAGGAAATCTCCGATCATTTTCTAGATATGTAGTTCGGTGTTGTTCGACAAATCACTTTCTACTCACTTCTCTCTGACTTTGGACTTCTACTTCTTGACTGTGGACGGTTTTCGACGTAGACGAGATCAATTCTCTCTCGTTCTCTTATTCGGAAATTCTTTTCTAAAACGACAATTGACACGTGACTTTGAAAAAGAAAACACTACAAAATGCAATTAATTGAACAAGCTCAATCATTGCTAAATTTTGATGGTCAAACAACCTTTGACGTGGGTATTCTTGATGCAGTCATCAGTACGATGCATCATGGACAGGGCGATGCTGTACGTAGATGAATGTCTTTCGATATTTACATTCTATGTCATGTGTTTTAAGCAAAAACAAGCGAGCGAAGTATTGAATGTCCTACGTGACCATCCCGACGCCTGGACAAAAGTTGATTGTATTCTGGAATGTTCAAAATGTAAAGAAACGAAATATTATGCTTTGCAAATTCTCGAAAGAGCAATTCAAACACGATGGAAAGTTTTACCTAAAGAGCAATGCGAAGGTGAGAGTAGAGTTTTATCAAAATCCCGTTCGTTATTCGCATTTCTTTGCAGCTATTAAACAATTTATCGTCGGCATGATCATATCTTATTCGCAAAATCCCGCGTTGATGGAAACCGAAAAGGTTTATTTAAATAAATTGAATGTTGTTCTTGTTCAAGTATGAAAGAGATATTTTGTTGGTTTCGACTTTTTCGAAAATGGATGATTTAGATCTTGAAACATGAGTGGCCGAAGAAGTGGCCGAATTTCATCAGCGACATCGTTGAAGCAAGTAAAACCAGCGAATCGATGTGTCAAAATAATTTGGAGATTCTGAAACTTCTCAGGTAAGAAAATATGAATGGTGGAATTTGAATCGAATGTCCGTTTCAGTGAGGAAGTTTTCGACTTTTCATCGGGTCAAATGACTCAGGCAAAAGCAAAACATCTGAAAGATACAATGTGTAGCGAATTTACGAAAATCTTTCAACTTTGCGAATATGTTGTGGTAAATAATTATCTATGGACGAAAACCATTCGATCGATTTATAAAACTGCGCTGTTTTAGGAGAAATCTCGTCATCCACCATTACTTTTGGTCACATTGGAAACATTATTACGATTCCTTAGCTGGATTCCGCTTGGTTATATCTTTGAAACCAATATGGTCAATACACTCATCGACATATTTCTCACTGTTCCAATGTTTCGCAATGTAACACTTCGTTGTTTAACTGAAATTGGTATGTCTGTTGAAAAGATCGACATTTTCTAATGAGTTTTCGTCTTTAGCGAGTATTCAAGTTTCTCAATACGAAGATAAGTTTATCGAATTCTTCCATCGAACTATGGTTCAATTGAAAACAGTAAATTGAGAGTAAACATTACTTAAATCAACTTCTTTTTCTTCTATTTGACAGATACTGCCATTGACAATCGATTTAAAAACTGTTTATCGTACAGCGAAAGATGAGGATCAAAATTTCATTCAAAATTTAGCTTTGTTCCTCTCGAGCTTTCTTAAAGAGCACGGCTTATTAATTGAACGTTCAAATGATTATAAACAAACGTTAATCGAAGCACTCCAATATCTTGTTTTAATATCCGAAGTCGAAGAAATCGAAATCTTCAAAATTTGTTTGGAATATTGGAATATCTTAAGTGCTGAACTCTACCGAGACGTTCCATTTCAACGTACGGCGTCGTCATATCTTGGCAGAAGTGGTGATAACACTCGTCAACAATTCTATGCTGTTATTCTTTCGAAAGTAAGAGAAACTGCAATGAGCTTTTGAGAAGAACTTCACTTGTTTCGGGTAAGCAGGTTCGACGAATAATGATATCGCGTATGGCTCGTCCAGAAGAAGTTTTAGTTGTTGAAAACGAACGTGGCGAAGTTGTACGAGAATTTATGAAAGATACCGATGCGATTAATCTCTACAAAAACATGCGTGAAACATTGGGTAAACAAATTTCTCGAATAGCAACAAAAAAACGATTGTTTTGTTCTTTTTCCCAATGTAGTTTATTTAACACATTTGGACTATGTCGATACTGAATCGATTATGACGGAAAAATTAGCAAATCAAGTCAATGGAACAGAATGGTCATGGAAAAATTTAAATACAGTAAGTTATGATCGTGAAATACGAGAAATACGAAGATTTATCTTGAACTTTCTAGCTTTGTTGGGCGATCGGTTCGATTTCAGGTTCTATGGTCGAAGATGACGAAAAACGTTTTCTCGTCACTGTTATCAAAGTAAATCTTGTTTTTTCGTCGAGTAAAACTCTTCATTGTTCGATTTCATTAGGAGTTACTTGGTCTGTGTGAACAAAAACGTGGAAAGGATAACAAGGCTATTATTGCTTCGAATATCATGTACGTTGTCGGACAATATCCACGTTTTCTCCGTGCACATTGGAAATTTCTCAAAACAGTCGTCAATAAGCTATTCGAATTCATGCATGGTCAGTTTTCCTTTGCAACAGACTGTCTTGTATTCTTCTTTTTTTTGTTAAATAGAAACGCACGAAGGTGTACAAGATATGGCATGCGATACATTCATCAAAATCGCTCAGAAATGTCGTCGACACTTTGTCGTCACTCAACTAGGCGAATCCCAACCATTTGTTGATGAAATTCTACAGAATATTAATGGAATTATTTGCCATTTGGAACCACATCAAGTTCATACGTTCTACGAAGCTGTGGGAAATATGATTGCTGCATGTAGTGACATAGTTCAACAGACAAAATTCATCGAAAGATATATGCAGTTACCTAATGGCACATGGAATTCTATAATTAACGAAGCAAAACGATCGGTGGATTCTTTGAAAGATCCGGAAACTGTGAGCAGTATACTAAACGTTCTCAAAATCAACATTCGAGCATCGAAAGCCTTGGGCGCTCCCTACGTCCATCAACTAATCAAAGTTTATCAAGATATGTTACATGTCTATAAAGTCACATCAGAAAATATCAATCAGGCTATACACATCAATGGTTCGATAGTAGTTAAACAACGTTTAATCAAATCGATGATGACAATAAAAGAAGATACATTGATTTTAATCGGAAATTATTTTTCCAAATTGACAAGCTCTCAGCAAATTCGCGAGCAGTTTTTAAATCCGCTGTTTCCATTTGTTTTAACTGACTATCGTGATTGTCATCCAGACGCACGAGAAGCTGAAGTTTTGAACATGTTGGCAACCTTAATAGCGAAAGCTGAACTCACTATAGCAAATCGTATACCGGAAATATTCGATTTAACATTCGAACATACACTTCATATGATTGACAAAAATTTCGAAGATTATCCCGATCATCGGAAGAATTTCTACGTTTTTCTGCAATCAGTAATAAATTCTTGTTTTCCTGGTAAGTCAACTTTCATTGAATTTCTCGCAGAAAACGTCGCTTCTCATTTTGTAGCACTGTTGGCATTGAGTCCTACTCAATTCAAACTCGTCTATGATTCGATTATGTGGGCATTGAAACATACAATGAGAACTATTTCAGAATTGGGCTTGGAAATTCTTCAAATAATGTTAAGAAAGTTTCTGACTTGTGATCCACAAGCTGCACAAACGTTCTATCAAGTTTACTATCTGGAAACCATGCAACACATTTTTGCTGTTGTCTCTGAACGATCACATACGTCAGGTAAAGATTGAATTTGTTGAAAAGAATAGAGTAATGTATCGTTTTGTTTAAAGGTTTAACCGCGCATTCGCAAATTTTAGCGAATCTGTTTTTAATTGCTGAACAAGCTTTGATTAAAGTTCCATTAGCACCGGAAATTCAAGATCCAGCACAAAACTTACTTTACGTTCAACAATTCATGGCAAATTTATTGAAAACAGCTTTCCCACATTTACAAGACGAGCAAATCAAAGTCATTATCGAAGGTTTTGTTACATTGGATCAAGATATAGCTGGTTTCAAAGAACATCTACGTGATTTTCTCGTACAAATACGCGAGGCAACTGGTAGTGACACTGCCGACTTGTATTTAGAAGATCGTGAACAAGCATTAAAACGTGCAGCAGAGGAAAAACGTCACATACAAATGAGTGTTCCCGGTAAGTTTCCCAAATAAAAAAAAACTCGAGCAAACCAACTCATTCTATTATCTTTAGGTATTCTTAATCCTCACGAAATACCTGAGGATATGCAAGATTAGTTTTCATAACCAATCGAATTTACAATACATATGTGTATGTCGGCTCTCTCAGGAAGATGATCTTTATGAGCTTATATTTCTATCTGCGTACAGTTGAACAGTTCAAGAGAGATTTTTAAAAAGAGAGTCCATTCACGTATTTATTATGTACATATCTTATGCATATTATGATCATTTCATTTCATTGCTGTTGTAAATCTTTAGTTGAAAGCCAAGAAAATCTTTTCCCCCCGTTGATTATTTACTTTAAAGATGAAAAAAAATACTTTTGTGTATTGTATTGTCCATTTTGTTCTTCGTGTTCATTTCAACAAAATATTTAAGCGTTCGACGCGTGCATTGGATCTTTTGATTTGAAGAGCATTTCTTTTCTCTTGTTAAAATGATTGTCGTTCTTGTCAATTTATTTATTCTATGAAGAAAATCCAACTGATTGAAAAGACGAATTTTTCACATGTTCATTTCTATGCGACGCATTTTCTCTGACTATTCTGACGTTAACCTAAAAAGTCTTCGGCTGTCAATAGTATGTAATCAACATAAAATATTTGATGAAAGAGAACACGGAAGAAAATAGACGAGGAAAGAGAAAAAAAGGTGTCTTTGTTTGCCCGATTGTCTCTATTCTTACATTTGTGATATTAACAATCAAAAATAATGGAACAATACAATGGCAATGACAGTTTCGATACAGATCTGGACGATGAACAAGCAGGTATTTGTTTGAATTCGCTTTCGTGTCACTTTTCCATAAGGAAACAGTTAGTCGATCTTAGTTGGTGTATTTTTCTCTTTCTAAATGAAATTGAAAGATGGTAACCCTTAACTTTTCATCTGCAGGAGTCGAAAGTTATATGTGACTAAGTGGAGCGCAAAGAATACATTAAGCAGATGTTCTATGTGAGAAATGAAACTGATTCATTGAATATTTTTCTTACTACTAGTCGGCAAAGTCAGTCCTCGATGTATTTGAATATCAATTCCTCATTTTCATCGAAACTTTCATCGTTTTCTTGTGTAAAATTCTCCTAGCGAAACTCAAAAGCGTATTTGAGATCGTCGCTGTGTATCATTAGACAAGCGTAGTAGAAGCAATGTTCTCTCTACAAACACTCTTGAGAGAAAAAAAAGTGTTTTTGTTTTGCATGAGAAGATAATGTTTTCTTACTCTTCCACATCATCAACTCAGGTTTGATGTTTAACAGAGAATGAATTGAAAGGAAAATATGGCAAATTACACTTTACTTTGTCTAATTGTTTTCATCGAATAATAAGTATGGAGAGTATCGTACTTTTATCGTCTATTTTTTGGACGAAAAAGAAAAATTTATTGATGTCCTGTAGAACAGCTCGAGATATTCATCGTACCTCGATTGACATTCGATGAAAAATTAACTGCACACCGAGCTAATCGATTGAATCAAACCTTTGGTCAAACAAACATACCGCTCCAATCACATGATGACTTAAGAAACGAAACTCTTGTTCCATTACGGTGTCAAATTCCAGCTGAAAATGGTCAGACTATATTCATCGCTTGTTTTTCATATAAATCATTTCTTATTCATTTAGCAAGAGTTCATATCTATGAAAATAGCTGTAAAACACTCGACATAACCATCGACTGGCAAATCCGAGGTTTTCTTCCTTATGACACAATCAATATCGCTGACCGATCGTTCTCTTTCAATGATTTCCGCGCATTTGCAACAGCACTTCAGTCGAATTTAGAAAGTTTAACCTTACATGCGGTTAATCTGACCTCGTCATCACTTTGCGTTCTTTGCCAAGGATTAATTAAATGTGTTCGATTGAACCTATTAGATCTTTCGGATAACAAATTAGGTAAACGAGGATTCGATGCATTGGTGGCAACATTGAATGAACTCCCGTTGTTACGTTATTTATCATTGGCGAACTGTGAAATTCAAGATTCGTATGGATACAAAATCGGTGATATATGTCGACATCCCAGTTTAGTGGAAGTCAATCTCACTGGAAACAAATTTGAAGAGAATGCTTGTATTTTCATTGGCAACGCATTAAGTACAGAAATTCGATGAACTGTACTGTTTTATTCATAAGATTTTATGATTCTAGCGGAAAACCAAAGTTTAACATATTTAAATTTAAGTTGGAATATGATACGAAGTTATGCATCCATTGCCCTGTTTCGTGGAATTGAAGTGAGGACCGATTTTGTTTGTTTTCTAATTAGCTTCATGTTTTTCTTCTCGATGAAAAGGTCAACGAATGTTTAACAGAGTTGGATATATCATGGAGTGGATTGAGTTATGATGGAAGTGTTGCACTTCGCCGAGTGTTATGTGTCAACAAGGTTTTACAACGTTTGAACATAAGTAATTGTAATATTGAATGGATTAGCGCAAAGTTAATCAGTGAAGGGTTGAGGAAAAACTCGACATTACAACATCTAAATGTAATTTCCGAGAAAAATTTCTTTAAGACAAAGTAAAAACTATTTATTTCATAGTTGGCATATAATCCGATAACAACCCATGGTGCACAATATATAATTGAAGCATTGGATACTAATACAGGTGGAATTAATATGCTCGATCTCTCGGTTAGGCGAAAGACTTGCTCTTGATGATTTTTCAGGAAGTTTTTCTTCGTAGGGTATAACTATTTATACGTCGACTGTTCGTTTAGCTGAAAAAATTGCACGCGAAAGGGATTTCGTATTGAGATATGACTGTGAAATACCCGTTCATGATATGCTCGGTCGACAATCAGGTATATAAGAAGTTTTTTTTGTCATTAATCCTTCAGCAAACGTCACACGTTGATTCATATTCTGTTTCAGCAACCAAAGATGATTCAATACGTCGAGTAATTCAACATATTGAAGATAGAAATTGGCGTATATTGGAATACTTTCGAATGTTGAACAAGTCGAATAAACAAGAAATCGACAGCAAAGCTATTACACTTGACATTGCCGTAAGAAATATTCTCTTCTTAATTGTTGGTTTTGTGTATAATTATTTATGCGAATTAGAAATCGGGCGCGAAACTGGAAAATGATGAAATCGAAAGTCTTCATCAACGTTTGACGCAACGATCTGGAGAATCATTGACTTACAAGTATGAAGAAAGAGAGAATTTTTACGAGAAAAGATGTTTTTGTTTCAGAAATTTGAATTCGATTGTGATGGACCAACGATTACGTGATCGATCATTGAAAGCTCGACAGGAGAAACACGCGAAAGATATGGAAAAGCGCAATCAGAAGATTCTCGAAACTGTCAGTCATCATTTTCCGGGTATTGAAGTGATAAGCAAGCATCAAAAACGTCAAGAAGCAATCGAACAATTGGCTAGACCAAGAGTAATCGGTGCTAAAAAATAATATTGAAAACATTCTTTCAAAAAGAATTCCATTTTTTCTACGATTGATTTCAATGTAACAAGCAAATAAATCAGTAAAGAATCCAATGCTTCTTACCAATACTTTCTCTGCTGAATAGCGACCTCTAATTGCAAGAAAATATATATGTTCTGTTCAAACGCAATAACGAATCCTTGATCACAAGCATGAATCTTTCTTTCCTCTTCTCGACCCTGCCTTTCAATCATGTCATATGATTCTCGATACTGATAAGACTAACATAAATGTAAAACGAAAGTTTTAACAATAGAAATTGATTCATATTGAACCCGTTGTTTTTCTCTTCATGTTCCCAAGCATCTTCGTTTCTTTTGCGTGTTTTAGAATTGAGTAGTTTTTTTCTTAGCATGCTGAAAGCAATCTACTTTAACTGACATAATTTGATTGTTCCAATTATTCATAGTCCGTAGTCAGCAAAATTCTCTTGTAGATTCTATAGTAATTGAAGTTCTATCAACTCAACACGATATTCTTGTAGAATGAGTAAAGATGAAAATGAATATCTAAGTTTCTAGTTACTTAGATAAAACCCAATAGATTCATTTTCCTCTCTTTCAATAGTGCTACGGTTATCGTTTCTTTTCCTGTTCTTCAGGCCTATGTTTATATGATAGTAAAACGAAAAAGAATAGTCTCTAAATGTTTAGAGATAGTGTGTAGTCATTCGTCGTCAAATATTTTCGATTTATCTCTAGATTAAGATGGCTTTTACGCCGTATCAACTATTTTTAGCGGCTCTTATGCTAATTACTGGAAGTATCAATACTTTATCAACGAAATGGGCTGATCGGTAAAACGAGATTAATTTGCTTTGTTTTGCCTGATGAAGTATTGTATCTTGTTTTTCTAGACAAACGTCTCACTTTTGTGATGGATCTGGTGAAAATGTTACATACGAACATCCATTTTTTCAAGTAAACTCGATCTCGGATCTTTTCGTAAAATCCCTTCCGTGTTTTTAGGGTGTTGGAATGTTCTTGGGCGAATTCTTATGTCTATTAGTCTTTAAATTTATCTGGTATTCAACGGCTCAGTATCGCATCGAACGTATGACGTACAAAGGCGATGCATCATCTCGAATTGTTCGTTATTGGCCGATAAAGATTCAGAAAGACGTGCGTCTTGTCGACGGTGAACAAACATTCAATCCGTTGATATTCTGGGTTGCATCACTTTGCGATATGACATCAACGTGTTTATCTTACATCGCATTGAATTATACCAGCGCGAGTTCATTTCAAATGCTACGTGGATCTGTTATGGTATTTACTGCGTTGCTCAGGTATGAAAAGAACACAGATTGAGTGATTTCTTTTACTGTTGAAATTCTAGTGTGATATTTCTTCGAAAGAAATTAACGTGGAAACATTGGCTTGGAATTCTTGCAGTTGTAGCTGGCCTTGCAGTTGTTGGTGTATCAGATATACTTTTTTCACAACATCCCGAAGGGAGCCACACAAACACCGAGAAAATTGCAGGTGATGTCCTCATCTTAGTCGGAATGTTATTCACAAGTTGTCAAGTAGGACATCAAACATGATTTTCAGTCGTGTTGACTATCGAACTCTTTGTTTAGGTTGTGTATGAAGAACGGTTCATTGGAAAATACAATATTCCACCTTTACAAGCAGTTGGCTGGGAAGGAATATTCGGCTTTTCTACGCTTGGATTGTTGCTTATACCGGTAGATATGATTCGAGTTGAACATTCTTGATTTAATTCTTGTTGATTAGTTCTATTTCATTATTGTGCCTACATCAAATTCTGGTCCGGCGCATCGACTTGAAGATATTCCGTCAGCACTTTGTCAAATGCGAGGAAATTGGATTATTATTCTTGCAACAATTGGTAAGCAGTTTTCATGAGAATTCATTTCGATGGAATTTCTGTTTAAGGAAATGTCTTATCCATCGCCTTTTTCAATTTTGCCGGTATTTCTGTCACAAAAGAATTATCCTCAACGACACGTATGGTACTTGACAGCGGTCGAACATTAATTATTTGGGTTGTGTCATTAGCATTACAATGGCAAGCGTTTTATCCTTTGCAAATATTAGGTAAAATATTTTACTCCGAAAAAGAGAAAAAACTCGCACTTTCACTTATTTATTTAGGCTTTGTACTTCTGGTTATCGGTATGGGTATTTATAATGGCGTTTGGGAACATCTCATTCGACGCTTTCTCAGTCGCCCACCGATATCAAATGAGCGATCTCAATTATTACCTAGTCATGATGATGTATCAGTTTATCAATCAACATCAACAACGAATCCGTCAAGTACATTCGCTGAAACAGTTAATACATAAACATGTCTTCGTTGTCCTTCTTCTGTATAACACGATTGTAATATTTAACATAAGCAAAACATTTGATTTATTTTTATTTTTTTGTTATTCTCGAATCGATTCAGTTTCTATAGAAAGAAAAAATAAAATTTTCAAAAAGGCATTGATCATCAACGAACATCTGGTGAAAATTCGCTTAACCCACAATGCACTTTTATTTTACATGAAAATAAAACCGGGATTAGTGAGAATCAAAGATAAAGAACACAGCCAACTGACATATTGTATATATAATGTAGATTATTTTCGATCCTATTTTTCCTCCATCATCATGAATCGAATAGTATCGTTGATTTCTATTCTCGTATCTTTATCGATATGGAATACGTGCACGGAGAGCGCTTATGTTCAAGATAAGTTAGTCCGTTTAGAACCATTGACTGAGCAACATCTCGATTATCTTCGTTCTCTTGAAGATAATGGTTCGTTGGATTTCTGGACAGAAATTACTGGATCCGATCGACCAATCGATGTTCATATTCCAGCAAATGAATATGATCGATATGTCTCGGAATTTAAACAATATTCGTTGCCATTTCATGTTCTTGTCGACAATTTACAAGAATCGATTGACAATGAACAACGGGAACTTTTACAAGACCGTTTAATGAGACAAATTCAAGGCCGATGGGCAGGACAACCAAGAGCCAATATTGTTGGCACATATGCGAGATACAATGATATGGTGGCTTTTCTTCAAGAGAAAGCTACTGCTGATCCAACACATGTTGAAGTGTTCGATATTGGAAGAACATTCGAAAATCGAATTATTCAAGGTATTACGCTTAAATTCAATCCTTCGGCTACACGAAATATTTGGATCGATTGTGGTATTCATGCTCGAGGTAAAGAAGGTTAAAATGAATGTTCGGAGAAGTAAAACGAGTGATAAAAATGTTTAGAATGGATCACACCAGCTACATGTATTTGGTTAATTGATCAATTCATTGCTGAATACAATAATAATGATGCAACAACTCGAGATTTACTTAATAACTGGAATGTTTATATTGCTCCATCACTTAATCCTGATGGTAATTTAAAAAAATAAAATTTCGAGATAAATTTATTTTCTCAATTATTTTTAAGGTTATGAATATTCTCACACAACCGTATGTCTCACTACTGAAGCACTTATTTTCGAAATCGATTTTCTTGTAGAGCCGTTTATGGCGTAAAAATCGTAGTAAACGATCCTCATCTACCTGTTATGGTGTTGATCTCAATCGTAATTATCCATGGAAGTGGATGACTGGTATAAAGAAACACTGGAAAATATTTTTTTTAATTAATAACCTTGTATTTTCTCATAGGCGGTGCAAGCAGCAGCCCATGCAGTGAAACATATGCTGGTAATTATCAAGAGAAATCATGTTCACCATAGAACATAACATTTTTTGCGTGTCTTTACTCATGCAGGCCCATCAGCTGGTAGTGAAATCGAAACAGTTGGCGTCGTCAATTTTCTTCAATCGAAAATTAACACCTGGGACATGTATATGTCTTTTCATTCGTACGGTCAATGGTGGTTGTGAGTATAAACAAACGATGTTTGAAGTTTCACTTAATTAATTTTTATTTTTAGTACTCCCGTAAGTCGGATTTATCGATAAGTTTATGTTGCACAAACTTCTGATTTAGTATGGTTACACTACCAATCTTCCAGACAAAGCGCCAGCCAATTACGCTACATTAGAAGCAGCAGCTAAAGTTGGTGCTGCTACCATTCAAACATTTAATCAAAGAAAATATGCCGTTGGCTCTGTTTCACGATTATTATGTACGTCATTGAATAGAACGAACGTGAATTGATCGAAAAATGGTTTGATTTTGTTCTAGATATTGCCAGTGGTAGTACTGTAGATTGGGCGTATGATTCTTTGAATATTCCTTATTCATACACAATCGAACTTCCACCCACACAAGGTAAATTTCTCGCTTGTTTTCAAAGTCGTTGATTTGATTTTTGATCTTAGGTGATTCGGCTGGTTTTGTTTTACCGGTTAGTCTTGCTCCTGGTGTTTGTCAAGAGACTTACGCTGGCATGAAAACTTTCTTAGTTCAAGTTAAGAAAAATCTTGCGAGTTCGTCAAGTGGTTAAAAAATAAGTTCGCTTTTTTTTTTCTTTGTCGTTATCTTAATTTGAAACACTTCAACTTTTACTCCTGTCATCAAAATAAATCTGCAATATACGTACATATAAAATGCATGAGACAAAATTAACCACAAGAAAAACAACGTCCATTAACTGTTTTATTCATAATCTTGTCAAATTAATTCAAGTAGTACCTCTTCAGTGTCTACATACACACACAAATCTAATCAAATTGATCTTGTAGTTCTATTTTTCTCTTCGTCTCTCGCTCCTACGAAATAATCTATCATAAGGATTCAAATTCCGGTCGCTGTCTTTCTTTTCTTCTTAATGTCTATATATAAACGTCATCGTCATATGAATTTGTTCAGGTTAATGTCACGTTCATTCATTGAATATATCCGTCGAGATCTAATTGTTTTCCAATCGCATCTTATTTCTTCATTTATTGCTTATTCGTTCATCTTCCGATTCTTTTCCTATTGAAGAAGTTCTGATAAGTAATCTTCATCGTCATAACAGAAGATCTGCAGAGTAAAACACGAGCGAGACGAGAAAACATCGAAAAAATGTCCTCGAGCTTTTTAGATATATATGAGAATAAGAAAGAAAAATATGGAAGCAACAAAGAAAGAAAGAAGGAATTGTTCAGAACGATTTTCC
Organism: Adineta ricciae; assembly: GCA_905250025.1. Lineage (NCBI taxonomy): Eukaryota > Metazoa > Rotifera > Eurotatoria > Adinetida > Adinetidae > Adineta > Adineta ricciae. Next base: position 479,215 of record CAJNOJ010000031.1, read on the forward strand.
CGCATCTCAATACAACGAGTCTATTACAATAAAGCTTTCACACCGTGCGACAAGCAGACATATATATATATATATATATATATATACATTCGCTGAACCCCCTTATGCGTCGATTCGCATTATTATAGCGGAAATGAAAAATGCACAAGATGGGTGACAGAGAGAAAAGGAAGATGGTACTTTGTGACAAAGTAGAGTAGCAATTGGCGGCTTTAAGAGGCTAACATAAATGTCTAAGCGATCCCTTGTGACGGTCGATTTTTTGTTCAAGAATAGCTCTTTGATATAAGATTGATATGTGATCAGGAAAGAATCTAAATGCGAAACTCTATAGGTGCTAATTCGTTTTCCTATCAAGAAATCATTAAATAATGAGTTCGACATATATCCATATATTATCAGAAATAGATTATTGAGTTGAGAACGACGAGAAAGAAACGAGGAGAAGAAGAAGAAGATGATGATGATGATGATGAAGAAAAAGAAAGAAAAGACATAAGAGAGAAAAAAGTCAGTAGAAGACAGGAAAAAATCTAACGGAGAAACAGTTTGTCAACAAGTCCTGTCGTTCCCCTTGCTTTCATTAATTGAGGCGACATAGTGCGATGTGTTCCTCTTGTTTTATTCAAGAAGTTGTTACCCGAACGAATTGACATTCTTTTCATTTTCATAATTGATCATTAAAACTGTAAGAACGGATTAGATTCTTTGACTTTTTCGCTTTCAACTTGTAATATTTTTCGTTTTTCTAGTCCTTCTTTCTGTTTTGTCTGTGTTCTTGTTGATATAATGGAAAACATCTTGAATTCGATTGATCAAATTCGGTTCTCTTGATAAACAACTCGACATGCAAGTCTTTCCATCGTTTCATCATTCTCTTCTCAACTGTTGTCATCTATGGAAATTCATTTTTCTCATTCTTCGAACGACACGGTAAGATTCATCTTGTTTTTCTTGTTTATGCTCTCAAATAACAAATGAGATTTCAGTTTAATACAATGTCAAATGAATACAACTGTTAATATATCATCGTTGTCTTCAATCAATGTAAGTAGAAACAAAATAATGCAGTACAAGACAGAATGGATGATTGGATTTGATTCAATTAGATATTTCCATCAATAATTCTTCGCCCTCAAGATAATTTACCTTTAACTGAACAAGTTATATACGATTTGCGGAATAATATGAGAAAAGCCAGTGAAGTCAATGACTTCGACGATGGAGACTATAGTGAAGATGACGATGTCGACTTTGAAGAAGAAAATCATCAACCTCTTTCATTACTTCCATCATCATCATCATTGCCAACAATATCTACAACATTGCGTACGACGATGTTCAATTCCCAAATCACCAAAACTCGAACAACAACTGCGACCACATTAGTTAAGATTACTACTAATCATCGCGTTGCAGTCATGGAAAGTAAATCATCCGATAATAAACTTACAACACCTTCATCTGCAACTTGTCATTGCCCGCTATTTATATATTTCTTATTTTCGTTTAGTTTCTTGTATAGATTCGATTAGTGAAACATTTCTTTTTCTTTATTTTAAAAAATTTACAAATCTATCTGACAATGAAGAGAAAAAACAATTTTCTTCATAATAAACAGCTACTTTTCGGTTTCGATCGATCTTCCAAATAGTTCCAAACCAACTAAAACAGGTAAAAGAAACGATTGTTAATAGAAAACTTATTTACTCTTCGTTTGCAGAAAACTTTGTTTGTTCATCAATACGTAAAAAATAGAAAAGAAATAGGTTTTTCTTTCTTTTCAAAGGAAATCGAACATAAAAGAACACGTCCTTGATCGAGAATAAAAATGTCCTGACTTACAGCACAAAATTGTTTGAGTAAGGTTTTTTCCGACTGGTGAGTTAGACATTGAGTTGTTTGATAAATTTCTACTGTCTAGTGGAGGAAACTCACGTGCTAAGAAATCGAAAAGATGAGTTTCGCCTTACTTTGATAGCATCAAAGATATTTTCAATAGAGATTTGTTGTTGAAGTTGATCATCAAACGGTGAGTTTAATGAAAATTCTGGTTCGATGGTTACTTTTATTCTGGATAGGTGATCGTAAATTGGATTAGATCTTTGAAAACTTGCTGGATAGTTTATAACATCTGTTTGTGATTGTTTCTAGAAAAATTAGATAACGATTAGAACCGGCGATTTTCTAGTTCATTCTTACATGTTTCTTATTCGAATTTGTAATCATTTGATGAATAATTAATCGAAGGGAATCATTTCCTTTTAAGAGTAATTCCTGTCGTTGTTCAAGTTCGATTAATTTCTCTTGATAATCCACGATTTGTGAAGTAAGTTTGTCTCTGGCAGTAGCACTAAATACTTTCCATTGTTCAACTAATTCCGACATTTTTTGACGTTCTTTATCAAGTAGAAAACATAATTCTCTTAATTCATCCTGACTTGCAGTTAAAGATGAGGAAGTTTGTCTCATCGCGTTCTCTTCGTCAATTGATAGCTAAAAGAAAGAAACTCTCAAAGAACAAATTTTCTTCAATGTCTGATTATACTTCTTCCATACGAAATCAATCGCTCAAGTTCAAATCTAAAATAATCCAATTAATCATTAAGTCAACAAGTCGAATAGAATTGTTCAACAATGTACTTATGTTGAAGAAGTAAATGTCTATACTAGTATATATGCACTCGAAGATCAAGTGTTCTAATTAAGTTGTATTCTATATTCAAGTAGTGTTAAATATGAAGAAAATCATCAACGATTTTCTTGTCTAATTCTAATGTTTGTAAATAGCTAAATATACTTAATAATTATACTTGAACACGTGTTGAAAAAGAAAGACGTACGTGATTGGCAGAACTGATTCGAGATAAAAGTTCTACAGATTGTCAGTTGTTCTATCAAATAGATAATTATAATGGAATTTGTAATTATCAGATGTTTGACAAGCTGAGTAAATTCTTGACGAAGGACAAATATGTTTGATTAAGCGAATCATTTTAATCATAACAAGAAAAAAACGAACTTTTTACTTTGTGGAGAAGCAAAAAGCACCGAATCAATCAATGAGTATGAAAATCGAATACGATAGGAAAAATAAAGGAAGATCAGGTTGACCGAGCAAAGCTGAGTATATGCCTCGAAGACATCCATATATATTCTGCGATAGCCTAGTCTTGTGCATCTTTTCAATGCTACTAATCATATGTGACAAATTACATTGATAAGCAAATGTTAACGGAATCTGATTATTAATAGATGATGACTGACTTACTCAATATTACAAGCAAAAAAGAATGTCTCTCAAATATTTCTTTGATTCCACTAACAAAACAAACTCGAAGTGTTAGATGCCTTTTCATAATTTATCTTCCTACTGAACTCGAGAACAAACTAATCGCATAGAAATTTAATCAGTCAATATTTGCTCATTAAAATGATCTCAGAAGCTTTTATACATTTGATCAATCGACGGCCTTGTGTTTCATGTGATCATTTAAGCCTTCCAACTAAAATTGTTCATACTCATTAAAGCTTTGCTTTTTTTCATGTCTAATTCAGCTTTTTCTCTTTCAAAGAGCATTAGAATACAAAATCTCAGAAAACAAAATAAAAGACAAGTTTTCTCGTACAAATCGGACCGATAAAACAGCGCCATCTTTTTTACGATTGAGGTTATACGTGTCGATCAACTATAATTATGCGACATATTACATATGACATACGGGGAACTTGTCCCTCTCATCTCCAACTATTCATGATAGTTTTGCTATGTATTAAATAAATGTTTTGAATGTGAGGGAAGCATTAGAAGATAGATAATCGTGTGATTTAGACGAAAAAATACAGTAAATGACACGAGTGTTCTGTCCATTTATGAATGCGACGCGACCAACAGCAGGACTCAATTGCTTTTACTAACTAAGAGAGATTTAGCTATGCTCTTCATCGATCAAAGTTTTAATAAGAAATTTCATTTATTAAAAAATATTCGAAATAATAAGAACATGACTGCTTCCCAAAAAATATTGAAGAAACTCGTGAAAATTACTGAAAAGCACAATATAGTTACAACGTAAATAAAATATTCTCTTATTGAAGAGTTTTGTAGAAAAATGCTAATCATTTTTTATTAAAAAATAGTTCGTATTTCGTAAGATTACAATTGTATAAATTTTAATTATTAGACGATAATAACCAAATATGTACAGTATAAAATGTATATGTATGTGTAGAAGTGCACTTGTTTATTAAATCGTTGAGAAGCATCATTGAATTGAACGATCAAATTGTTAATAAAATAAAGAGAGACTGAGAACAAAGACACTATTGAGTAAGGTAACAGTTTCCTCGACGCTATGCCAGCATAAAACATGATCTATAATGTAAAACTTCTTTACAAACGATTTCATTTCTTTATTTGCTTAAACGTTTTTTATGTTATGAAATTAGTAGATCGAAAGATTTCGAATGGAATGGATCTTGACCTATGGTCAAGCACTGAGTTTTCGACATACCTTCTCTCCATACAATATTGTACAACTTTTCGATCATCGGGAGGAAAAATTCGTCGAAATTTTCAGCATAAGAAAAAAGTTTATCACAAAATCACACGTGTTCATACTATGAAGAATGTTTTCTCTTTATTCATTTATTAAGACAATAAGAGCGCCTAATTCTTTTCCATTTAAAACACGGATACTTAGGTCAACGTATTTTAGCTATATTCTCTTTCTCGTAGAGATGAGTCTTAGACACATAAATTGTTTGTTTGCTTGCTTGCTTGTGTGTCCGCAGGGTCAAAAAAACATCGAAAATCGATTTTTCTGAGAAGATATTTTCAGATGCACTTCATTGCGGAGACTTCGAATCTGATGCTCGCTCTTCGAATTTTTTTAGACAAGGGACCACATTTTTACGAAAAAAAAATTTTTTCTCTCAAAATTGACCAAAGGGCTTTTTGGGTCGAGGAACTCGATTCTGATGTTAGTTTTTTGAGAACTACAAACAAAAATTTTGAAACAAAGGGTACCCATTCTCGGAAAAAATATGTATAACCATATGATATCGGATATAGTCAAGTGTATAAGTATGGTAAATGAAATATTCTCGTCATTCTCTGGTGACCTAATAGTTAATTATTGATCTCCATAAATGAACTCTGAAGTAACGTAGCTGTTGTTCATATACACGCAATAATGTATTAAAACTATGACATCTGAAATCAATATTTCTACGACAAAGAGCTGAGCGAGTCCAACGACGAGCGTTACTTGTTGTTATCAGCGGAATCAAATCGTGGAAAATAATTCTAGTAAGAGAGAATATGAATGCGCATGAATTAAGCAATAAAATAGATTTTCAGCCAAATTATATGAGCGATATGCATTTCAGCAATAGAAAACCTATGCTGAAGAACTAATTAGAACAATGTAGTTCCATTCGTTTCATAATATAATGCAGAAAGCACAGAGTAAAATCCCATGGAACGATATAACATATACCACGCATTACATAAAATACTATCCTCCACAGCCAAATAATAAATCAGCTACTATTTTTGTTCTTCGTTGTAAATGCTCGCATATGTATGACATGGTTATTGTATTTTAAGAAACTAATCGGCAGTTATCTGTTAACAGAACTACAGGTGTTTTAAAGTAAGATATTACAGCGTTCTTGTAGCTTTGATGATTGTCTTTAAAGCCATCTGTTTGAGCATATTGAAAAGCGGCTTAGCTTTTTCAATAGGCTAAACGCCTTGTTTCCGAAGAGAATCGATAACGTTTGTTTTTTTCGAAGGTTTTCCACGTTTTCTTATTTACTAAAATGCCATGGGGTAATTAATTCATCAAAATGAATTCACAACAAATTGTTAGAGCACCTCAGTGAGGGAGTTGGCATTCTATTTATGTAAAAAGATGCTGCTGAGTGTTCTAACTCACTCTTCAACACAAAAAAACAGATATATATTTTAGGAGTGACAATTTAACTTAACTTTAAGTGTTCAAGTTAACGTCACCCTTGCGGTAAACCATAGCTCAATTTTATATTTTGTGGCTTCAAAAAGAAATAAAAGATCATGTGACTGGTTTTTCAAGTTGACAAATGATCATTTTTTCTTGTTTCTTTTATCTATCATCGAATAAGACTCGGGAAGAATGAAACGAACACACTGAGAGATGCTGCATAAAACTCTCAGCAAACTATATCGTAAAACTTTCCACAGTCATGTGTTTTTTTTACCGAAACACGTCAAATGGTGCAAATCGATCAGTGAAAACTGACTGGTTAGCATTTAGCGTTCTTGAAAACAAAATTTACATAATCAAAATAAATCTCTGATGTAAGCTGTATAGTTTTTTTAACTTCCACTATACTTTTTAGCTAAAAAAATTAATTTAGAGGTGTCAATTTCTTTTCAAGAAAATCGAATCGGCTTGCAAAAGCATAAAAGATTTCCGACTTTTAATTCTTGAAACTTCTATTTTAAATGTCAAAACAGAATTCAATGAGCATGCGTATTCTAACGTCATCTTTCTGCGCACGCCAACAATTCGTAACTGTTGAAATGATTACACGTCAGTTGTTTTCGTCAAAAGCATATATAAATACATCACCACCATGAGTTAGTATTCATAACGAACAAAGTCAAACATTTTTCATCGTCTCCAGTCTCTACAGTACGGTCTGCTACACGATTGAAACACAACATGCATACATTTTCCACATTACCCGTCGAACTTGTTTATCGAATTATGGATCATCAAAATGCGCAAACGCTATTTGGTTCAATGCAAAATATTTCCCGGCGGCTCAATCAGATTCTGAGCACCTATGAGCGGTATCGAGTAAGTTTACTTTGCACCTTAACACTCTTGTCGGATGTGCTACACATAAGCCTAATGATATTCGACGCCGTAAATTTCCTCATAGGAAGAGGTAAAGTAATTTCATAATCCACAAATAATTTGATTGAATAAGAAAATAACAGTGCAAAGTCATACGAAATCAAGCATTCCTCCACTCTCTCGCCTTTCCGCTATATATCTTAAACTATTCGATACAAAAGCGCATCAACTATAACTTTTGATGAAACTTCACAAATGAAGCAAACTGACCTCCACAATTTCTGGACCTATGCCTATATTAATTCTAACCATCAACCACACCGAATCCAACTCCCACATATCCCAAGAGTAGTATTTCAATTTCATTGAAGGGCGCCCTCAAAAGAGATATCTCGCTACAATCAATAACTATTGATAGTTATATCTTACTCTTTCCACTCGATTAGCTCGCAGTAATCTCGTGTCTATATTGCCAACACAGCACCGCTTCTCTCAACACATTGTTTCCTGCGCAACAATTACCATCATCATCCACACCTAACAATACAGATCTACATCCAACTGCTCCCTAAAAATCTTCCCCAAACATGACTATTTCACATCACACATATACAATCACAACTCTCATCAAAGATTCTCTTTGCTATTTGACCTTTTCATATTATAATGCTTTCATGTAGACACTCACCACACTAAACCTGTCCGCCAACAGAATCGGTGATGAAGGGGCACAACACATTGCGGATGCGTTGCGAACAAACACGGTAATATTGATCTCATTTCACGGAAGTTGACGCACTCAGTCTCTCTCACACCTACAGACACTCACCACACTAAACCTATACGGTAACGAAATTTACTGTGAAGGAGCACAACACATTGCGGACACGTTGCGAACGAACACGGTAATATTGATCTCATTTCACGGAAGGTAACGTACTCAGTTTCTCTCACACCTACAGACACTCACCACACTAATTCTCAGTTGGAACAGAATCGGTGCTGAAGGGGCACAACACATTGCGGATGCGTTGCGAACAAACACGGTAATATTGATCTCATTCCACGGAAGGTGACGTACTCAGTTTCTCTCACACCTACAGACACTCACCACCCTCGATCTCTGCAGTAACGGAATCGATGCTGAAGGGGCACAACACATTGCAGATGCGTTGCGAACGAACACGGTAATATTGATCTCATTTCACGGAAGGTGAAGCATTCAGTCTCTTGCACACCTACAGACACTCACCACCCTCCATCTCCGCGGTAACGGAATCGATGCTGAAGGGGCACAACACATTGCGGATGCGTTGCGAACAAACACGGTAATATTGATCTCATTTCACGGAAGGTAACGTACTCAGTTTCTCTCACACCTACAGACACTCACCACACTCGATCTCGGCGGTAACCTGATGGGTGCTGCAGGAGCACAACACATTGCGGAGACGTTGCGAACGAACACGGTAATATTGATCTCATTTCACGGAAGGGGAAGCACTCAGCCTCTCTCACACCTACAGACACTCACCACACTCGATCTCAGCAATAACGGAATTGGTGATGAAGGAGCACAACACATTGCAGATGCGTTGAGAACGAACACGGTAGTATTGATCTGATTTCACGGAGGGCAAAGTACTCAGTCTATCTCACACCTACAGACACTCACCACTCTAGGTCTCAATGGGAACGGAAGCGGTCGTGAAATAGCTGAAAATATTGCGGACGCGTTGCTTAGGAATGCAGTAAGCCTAATGCTGTGTTGAAGGGAATTCGAAATATTTGATTTACGTTTCTCTTAGAGCGTCAAGATGGTGTAGATCGTGCGATGAATGGAATGGGAGAAGCGAGTGTGAGTCTGGTGAGTCTTTTCGTAGAAAGAGTTTTGTTCGAGGGAGAAGTTGGTCGATATCATTTGGTGTGTGATTTGGGTGACGTTGAGAGGCAGTTAGTGAATAGAAAATGAATTGTGTTGTGAGAAGTGGATGTGACGTGAATGAGAATCTTTTTGTTGTGAAAAAATATATGTGGAATAGGTGGAAGTGAATGCTTTAGCTATGAAGGTGTAACAGAGCAGTGTTTGATGGAAGAGGTGATATGGCAAGATACGCTTATGAGAGGTTCTCATGGATTGGAATTTGTTTCTGAAAGTGCGTGATTGACAAGACAACATTGCTGTAGACTGCTCGAGTATATTTGAGATATAGCAGAATTGAATCGACAGGAGTGCAGCACGTATACATTTTGCGTGTCATTTCTCGTAAAGGCAGGGTGATCAGACTATGATACTTTGAACGGGAGTGATGTTTCATTAGTATTTAGCTGTTTTATGTTTGATTCCAAAGCGTAAATATATTGAGAGCTTGATAATGAAGTTTTATGTTTGTTTGTAGTTTGTTTTTGGAGAGGATAGTATGTATGCATTATCTATGAATTCTGTAGTGCATTGGAAAGAAACAATGTATTATATAATGAATGTTTCGTTAACTGAAATTACAACTGTTGACCCAGATTTGACAACATTGTTGAAAATTTCACTAGATGATTAGTTTAGCAGAGAGCTACTACTACTTTGTTTCGACATACTCACCAGATATCGATCGTAAGTGTTGAGAATCTTGTTGAATCGCTGGCAGACATTTTGCATTGAACAAAATAATGTTTTTTTACTCTCGTGATCCAAAATACGATAAAAAATTTCGACTGGTAAATTGAGGAAGCAGGACATAGCTTTCACTTTGCGTTCTTCAAAATGACTTTAAAATGTTCGGTGTTGGTGTTTGAATACATAGTTGGATATGTCTTTGTTTTTTGTTTTGTGATTATCAGTAGTTGATGGCGAAATTACTTTTTACTTCCTCGCTAGTTTAAGATAATGCAAATGAAGCGAAACATGACATACCCGAAAGCGAATGTTAATTTTATTGCGAATAGAAGGAGGTTTAGTATGCATAGCAGTATGTTGAAATCTAGTGAAAGTGTAAAAGATAAAATATAAGTGAACATATTTCATAATATATTCTTATAAGAAAAGTAAGAAACAATCCCTTTTTGTACCAGCATTAAATTTTTTGAATTGATTCGAAATATATTTCATGCAAAGTAGTTGTTGACATTTTAGTATGTTTTGTAAATTATATCCAAAGAACTGTAATATAAGATTTACCTTTCGTGTTCGTGGACATTCTGTTGAAACAACACTATTTCATCATGAATGCGAAGTGCTTTAACTCAGAAAAAGTGATGACTGTATCATAAATATGAACTCAACGATTATTCTCAATGCCATATAGATGGTAGTTTTGAGGGGCACACTTTATTGTTGATACATCAAGGAATTTCTAGTTGTTCCAACGAAATATGATCAAATATACTCACATTAAAGTTTCCAATATAGTTGAGTGAAATTCATTGCTCTCTGTATTTCTCGTTTTACTCTTCGTATATGGGTACATTTATCCATCCGCATACACGTGGACTCGAGCGAGAAATACAGAAAGCGATAAATTTCATTTTATTACACTGGGGATTTTAGTGTGAAAGTATTTTCTCGCTATTTGGTCATGTTTCATCGAACGAATTAGAATTGTTTTTAGTTATTGCGACAACAGTGAATGGTAAAAATGGATCTAGTCCCACGATTCTCGTCTGAAAAAGTCGTGTTTGGAGTCAACAGAAAGACAAAAGAAAATCCTTCTATCCCATGCAATTTTTTTTGAATTTCAACTCCATAATTAAATATTAAAACTTTCAACGCTCTAGAAAAAACTCTAGACTACTTTTCGTATTCCGACACTAAAATAGAGAAACAAAAAAGCTTACATGAAATTGTAAAAAAAAACATTTCTCTGTCGCCTCGTGTCATTCTAACCTGAATACAATAAAAATCGTTATACGAAAACTATTTTTGGAAATATTCGTTTTCTGCACTAGAATATGTTTGTCTTTTTTTCCGAGTATTTCGATCAGATGAAACTTTGGTAGTATTTAGGTTAGGTTTGTTTCTATACACAAAAAATTTAAGGTCAAGAAGTTTACACGAAGCCGGACGCAACTTTTGAAGGGAGAAGTTCTTGAACGCCATGCTTTCGCAATAGCTAAATAGTTCAATAGTTGAATAAACTTTCAAGTTTGACACTATAACTGTTTAGTGTCTGATAGATGGTGCTAGAATGCGAGAAAAGATTTCAACCCCTCCAATCCATTGTCTACGAATCTGCGTACTCATAACTGAGCCAATAGATAAACTGCGTCGCTAGCGTCTCCTACCGACATGGTATATGTATCAACAAACATGGCTAAGAATTCTATTGGTTTGCGCTTCGTTCAAATCGAATAAATTTTACAATGATAAAAATTGAGATAATATTTGTTTTCTTTCTCACCTTTCATTCTGATTAAGATATGTAAAATAATCTCAATTAAATCAATCGTTACTAAACAAACAAAGAAAAAGAATGAAGTTTCCGGATTTATCTATGGTACGATTAGAAACAAAGAAGATTTGTTTTTCGTAAATATAATTTTCAATTACTTCTTAGTCGAATCCAATTCGCCTTCGAGACCTTATTCGACAAATACGTTCAGCAAAAACAGCGGCTGAAGAACGTGCGGTTGTACAAAAAGAATGTGCTTACATACGCGATGCATTTCGTGATGAAGATAACACCTGGCGATGTCGAAATGTCGCTAAACTACTCTACGTCTCCTTGCTCGGTTATCCAGCACATTTCGGACAGGTGAAGATTCCTTGAATTAAGAACATTTTCATGTAAAATCGAACTTTCCTTTAGCTGGAGTGCTTGAAATTAATCGCATCAGCGCGATTTACAGATAAACGTATTGGTTATCTAGGAGCAATGCTATTACTCGATGAACGTCAAGATATTCATGTACTCATTACAAATTCACTAAAAAAGTAAGTTTACCTAAGAAGATGTTTGAAGGTACAAAGCATATCGTCAAATTGTTTTAGTGATCTGAACCATTCAAATCAATATATTGCAGGTTTAGCACTATGTGCATTAGGTTCAATTTGTTCACCAGAAATGAGTCGTGATCTTGGCGGTGAGGTTGAAAAGTTAATGAAATCNGGTACAAAGCATATCGTCAAATTGTTTTAGTGATCTGAACCATTCAAATCAATATATTGCAGGTTTAGCACTATGTGCATTAGGTTCAATTTGTTCACCAGAAATGAGTCGTGATCTCGGCGGCGAGGTTGAAAAGTTAATGAAATCTTCGAATCCGTTTTTAAAGAAAAAAGTAGGAAAGACGCCTTGGCCGATCGATTAGAAAATCATTCTTCTAGGCTGTTCTATGTGCTGTTCGGATCATTCGGAAAGTTCCTGAACAATTTGATGTTTTTCAGAATTCTATTCGAAGTTTACTTAGTGAAAAGAATCATGGTAGATTTCTACTGATTTCAATAAGAAATTCCGAACCTAACTTTATTTTGCTTCAGGTGTGCTGCTAACGGCGACTGCTCTTATTATTGAAATGTGTCAACAAAATAGTCACGCACTGCAAATCTTTCGAAAAGTCTGTTCAAACGAAATGTTTCGTCATTCATTTCGAATTACTTATTAATTTCAGTTAGTACCAAATCTTGTACGAATTCTCAAAAACTTAATCATGTCAGGTTACAGTCCTGAACATGACGTATCTGGCATAAGTGATCCGTTTTTACAAGTAAACACAATCGCCGTAGAAAAGAGAAAAATTAAAAATCATTCTTTTCGTTTCTGTTTAGGTGCAGCTTTTACGTCTAATGCGAATATTAGGTCGTAATGATCTGGAAGCGAGTGAAACGATGAATGATATCTTAGCACAGGTGTCGACAAATACAGAAAACAGCAAAAATGTCGGCAATGCAATTCTTTATGAAACGGTATTAACCATTATGGATATTAAATCGGAATCTGGTTTGCGAGTATGTTGCTAAGAAAATACTTGTCAATCATTTCTTTGTGTTTGTCTTAAAAGGTGTTAGCCGTAAACATCCTGGGAAGATTTCTACTCAATAATGATAAAAATATTCGTTATGTGGCGCTGAATACACTTTTACGTGTTGTTCATGCCGATCATAATGCTGTTCAACGACATCGAGCAACGATTGTCGAATGTTTGAAAGATGCTGATGTTTCAATCAAAAGGTAATCCATGTCGATTAAAAAATCATTTGATTTCGATTGAAAGTTTTATTTTAGACGTGCAATGGAATTATGTTTCGCATTAATTAACTCGAATAATATACGAACAATGATCAATGAAATGATCACATTCCTTGCTACATGTGAGCCCGAATTTCGAGCCGACTGTACATCGAACATGTTCTTAGCTATGGAGCGGTAAAGAACATTGAAAAACATTCGTGTGCAATTCATGTATTTTTCCCCATAGATTTTCACCATCAAAACGATGGCACGTAGATCAAATGATACGTGTACTTACAACGGTATGTGTGTTCTTTGAAAAGTCCAAGAATAAAGGAAGATAGTTTTTGTTGATTTAGGCTGGAAATAGCGTTCGGGATGATATTGTATCTAGTTTAATTAGCATTATATCATCAACTTCTGAATTACATGGTTATACAGCACAGCAATTATATAAAATTATTCGAAATGATATAACTCAACAACCGCTCGTTCAAGTAGCATCGTGGACTTTAGGTAATTGAAATCAGCGATCGAAGTTCGATGTAAACGCATTTCCTTCTAGGTGAATTTGGTGATTTATTTGTTAGCGGACAATATCAACATCCGGATGATAATGAACATGTTCAAGCATCTGAAGATGAAATTGTCGGTGTATTAGAGAAGATTTTAAACTGGTCGATAAGTACCGTTGTGACACGTGAATATGCGATAAACGCATTAATGAAATTGAGTACTCGATTTCCAAGCTGTTCAGAGTATGTTTCAAAGTTGTTACGAAAAAGATCGAATCTTAAATACTCATTCTTTCCTTTTTCAAGTCGAATTCAATCAGTCATGACTGTTTACGCGTGCAATATGAATTTAGAATTACAAACACGTGCTGTGGAATACACATCACTTTTTACTAAGCATAATCCGATTAGGTAAAAGATTTAACTCTCTGATTATTACGTACATATAGATGTGATCTACTTTTTGTTACTAGACCTAGTATTGTCGAACGTATGCCAGTGCTTGTCAGCAATGCAGCATCGAATACAGCTAACGAGGAAACATCTTACGAACAAGAAGAATCGCCTTCATTCAACGGACAGAATCATTCCGCCCAAGCAACAAATCCATCTGAACATGTGGTAAACTGGAAGTATTTGTCCGATTTTTAAAGTCTGTTAATATTTATTTCAGAATGATCTATTTAAAATGCTTGATGAAACTCCTCAAACGAATGGTAGAAATGATTCGAATGCTCATTCAAATATCTTAGATTTATTGAATTCTGGTTCACCACAAGTATCCTCGTCATCCAATCCACTCGAAGATATTCTCTTCGGAGATGACTCATCCAAAAATGAATCAATGAACGGTATTCATCCGTCAAATTGACTGTTTTTCAACAAATCTTCCTTATTTGTCTTCAGGTTCGAATTCCACTATTCCATCCATGAAAGTCATTGATAAAAACGGCCTTTTGATCGTATTTCAATTTGAAAAACAAGACAGTGTCCTGGTAATACATTTACATGCAACTAATTCAACATCGATACCATTGAAAAATTTTACTTTCAAAGCAGCTGTACCAAAAGTAATTGTAAACTCGCACATACATCGATTCTTATTCATTTTCTTTCGTAGACATTCAATCTGGAATTATTACCACCAAATAGTACAACTATTCCGGCAAATAATTCCGGCGATGTTCGACAAATAATCAAAATTTCCAATCCCAACAAAGATAAACTTCGTATGCGTATTAAGTTGAGTTATTCATCTAATGATTTTCAAGTGAATGATGAAGCAGAATTAAACACATTTCCTGAACAGTGTTATACTTGAATCTTTTTTCTCTCTCTCACACACACACACACACACTCTCTGCGTTTCGTCTGTTCAGTTCAATCTCTACACATATTTATTATCATTCATATATGCATGTTTTCTCATTGTCATTTATTCACACCATTTTGTTCGTAGAAATAACTTCATTTTTTTGTTCACCTCTTTTTCTATCAATGTCAAAACAAACACACAGAACATGCCTAGTTGAAAAACAACTTTACATTCCATGTTCATTTGAAAAAGCAAAACATACGGTTCACGAAAGTATTCTCATATACTATAGGGGCATCTTGATTGGCTGTTTTTTCTTTCTTGTCGCACTCAACTATGTCGTTTTCCTCTATCTTTCTTTCTGTATTGTGCTCATCTACATATGTTTCAAGTGATTGTGTGAAAGCAATGATGATCAATCGTTTTATTCGTTATTACAAAATAAAATTTTAACATTTAGACTAAGATTAAAATCAGTTGAGCATTCGATCCTATCAGTTCGCTTTTCACCCGAAACGAACACAAGAAGAGTCATCTACACTTCTATGCAATTTGAGAGAAAAAAAAGAAAATTCTGGTAATGATTGGTCTCTGAGCAACGAAACATACTTCGATTTTCGATTCAACACTAAGTGCATACAATCGTTTAAACATACAAAATCACGTAATCTATTCTTCTTTTATTCTCATCATTCTAGAGGACAAACTACAATCATAGTCATCATCCATCTTATAGCTTTTTGTGTTTCTTTTATTCTCGTTCGTTTTCTCCTTTTCTTTTTCTTCCTTTCCTCCATTCTTTTTTTCTTCCTTCATTTGACGCTACGAGATGTTTCTCGAACACTCTGGAATCCCATCGTATACCATTTTTTTCTTCTCTCTTTTCTCCTTCTCTCTTCTTCTTCCTTGCACCAGCCATTGTTGCTCATATATAGTAGACTGCCCGTGCGCATACTACAAGCATATCCAACAACACATATTGACTGTTAACCGCATTCTTTTTATTCTAATTTAACTTTCAGATTTCCACGTAACACTTTTACTTCATTTTTTTCTTCGATTACTTCAAAACTACTTTTCATAAACAATGGCCGACACTCGCAAAGCAATTGGTATTGATTTAGGTACAACTTATTCTGTAAGTTGAAAGCAAAAGTTATTTCGAAAAAGTTTATTGTCATTGTTTTCCTTTTCGAATGTAGTGCGTTGGTATCTTCCAACATGGTAAAGTTGAAATTATTGCTAATGACCAAGGAAATCGCACAACACCATCCTATGTCGCTTTCACTGATAGCGAGCGTTTGATTGGTGACGCAGCCAAAAAGCAAGTAGCAATGAACCCAAATAATACTGTTTTCGATGCAAAACGTCTCATTGGTCGTAAATATGATGATACAACAGTACAATCGGATATGAAACATTGGCCGTTCAAAGTTGTTAACGAAGGTGGAAAACCAAAAATCCAAGTCGAATATAAAAATGAAACTAAACTGTTTACCCCCGAAGAAATCTCTTCAATGGTTTTAACAAAAATGAAAGAAATTGCTGAAGCCTACCTTGGTAAGAAGGTCTCTGAAGCTGTTGTCACTGTCCCAGCTTACTTCAACGATTCTCAACGTCAAGCAACAAAAGATGCTGGTGTCATTGCCGGCCTTAACGTTCTACGTATTATCAACGAACCAACAGCTGCTGCCATTGCTTATGGTTTAGATAAGAAAGTCTCCGCTGAACGAAATGTTTTAATTTTCGATTTGGGCGGTGGCACTTTTGATGTCTCCATCTTAACGATTGAAGAAGGTATCTTCGAAGTAAAATCAACAGCCGGTGACACACATTTAGGTGGTGAAGATTTCGATAATCGAATGGTTTCACACTTTGTTCAAGAATTCAAACGTAAACATGGCAAAGACTTACAAGACAACAAACGTGGTCTCCGCCGATTACGTACAGCTTGTGAACGGGCTAAACGTACCCTATCATCATCGTCACAAGCCTCGATTGAAATCGATTCCTTACACGAAGGTGTTGATTTCTATTCAACAATTACACGTGCTCGTTTCGAAGAACTCTGTGCTGATCTTTTCCGTTCAACACTTGAACCTGTCGAAAAAGCTTTGCGCGATGCTAAAATGGATAAAGCACAAATCCATGAAATCGTTCTTGTCGGAGGCTCAACACGTATTCCTAAAGTACAAAAACTCTTACAAGACTTATTCAATGGCAAAGAACTGAACAAATCTATCAATCCAGATGAAGCCGTTGCCTATGGTGCTGCTGTTCAAGCTGCTATTTTAACAGGCGACAAATCTGAAGACGTTAAAGATTTGCTTTTACTCGATGTTGCCCCACTCTCATTGGGTATCGAAACTGCTGGTGGTGTGATGACAGCATTGATTAAACGTAACACAACAATTCCAACAAAACAAACTCAAACATTTACAACTTACTCAGATAATCAACCAGGTGTATTGATTCAAGTTTACGAAGGTGAACGTGCAATGACCAAAGACAATCACTTATTAGGTAAATTCGAATTATCCGGAATTCCACCTGCACCACGGGGTGTTCCACAAATCGAAGTTACATTCGATATTGATGCCAACGGTATCTTGAATGTTTCTGCTATGGATAAGAGCTCTGGCAAAGAAAATAAAATCACAATTACAAATGATAAAGGACGTTTATCGAAAGACGAAATCGAACGTATGGTTTCTGATGCTGAAAAATACAAGAAAGAAGACGAATCGCAACGTGATCGTATTTCAGCTAAGAATTCGTTGGAATCTTATTGCTTCAACATGAAAACAACAATCAATGACGAAAAATTAGCCGATAAAATCGATGCTGATGATAAGAAGAAGATCACTGATGCTATTGAAGAAGCATTGAAATGGATGGAAACCAATCAAGTAAGATGACAAATTTGCTTGCTTTTCTTTTCATTCTGAACTTGTTCTTTTTAGCTTGCGGAAAAAGACGAATTCGAACACAAATTAAAAGAAGTTGAAAAAATCTGCTCGCCAGTCATGACTAAACTCTATGGTGGTGCTGGTGGCGCAGGTGGTATGCCTAGTGGCTTTCCAGGAGCTGCCGGTGGACCACAACCAGGTGCTGGTGGCAGCGCTGGTCCAACCATCGAAGTATGAATACGAAATTGAAAGAAAATAATATTATTCAAATCATTTTTCTCTTTGTTTTAGGAAGTCGATTAAAAATCGAGTTTTCTCTTCAATTTCTTTTTTCGTTTTTTTTTCTTTTATATTGTCAGCGTGTCGTGTACTTGTGTGTGTTTATAAAAAAAAAGAAAGAAAATTGTGTGATGATGTGGACTTTCTCATTAAAAAGAAAAATAAAATTCAAGTCAACAAATATCGATTGACACTCAAAACGAAAACCTGTTATCTCTTTTCTTTCAAACAAATGCCACACCATAATAGTTATGGTCAGGATTATTGAAACATTTATATGAACAAAGGAGGACCCGTTGTGGAATAGTTGCAATTGTCGTTTGTTGGGAATGAGCACCTTTGAATGTTTGTTGGACATCGATAAACTCAACACATTCTAACCAAGTATTTAAAAAATAATTATGACAAAATTGACATTCAGTGCATTGTACTAAAATGTCTTTTGCTTTAGAATTCTTTTGTAAGTGCGCACGAGGAATGGCTTGAGAACCACCGTTTGTGTTACATAATTCTCCCATTGCTCGACGCGCACAGATTTCTTTCAATGTCAAAATTTCATTTTCTTGAACCGAATGAATCGGCACACGTTCTAACAGTGGATTGTGTTCGCTGTGAAATTCATGAAGTTGTAACGTATAAAATTTACTCGGAAAGATACGAAGACGGTTACATGCGATATCCAAATGTTTCAACGATGTTTTCAGATTAGTTATACTTTCCGGTATTTCCAGGAGATCATTACGATGTACGATTAATGTTTGCAAATTGATCAAATAGCCGATTTCGAGTGGAAGTCGAGTTAATGAGTTGAATCCAAGATGGAGTTCAACCAAATGTGTACAGAGACCGATTTCACGTGGAAGTTCAAGTAATTGATTGTGTTCGATTGTGAAGATTTCGAGATTAATCAAACAACCAATATCTGCTGGTAATTGTGTAATCGAATTGTTATTCAAATTCAAAATACGTAAATTGGATAATTTCGAAAAAACTAACGAAGACGAAAGATTGCCAAGATGATTGTTGAATGCGAGTAGTTTTGTCAGACGTGGTAATGAACCGAGAATTAATGGCAAGTCTTCGAAATGATTGTTACCTAAATAGACGAAAAAAGATATTTATCAAACCAACGTAAAAGATCTAAACTTTAATTGTGAATATCTATGTACGCAGTAAAAAGATCTATTTGTCAAAGGATAAAAGAGAAACATGATTGTAAAAGGTCAATATGTGAACACATTCAATCTTGCTTTTCAAAGGTTTTGCTTAAGACTTCCATAGAATTTCTTACTTAAATTGCAAACTTCTATGAATTTCAAATGTCCAACTTCATCGGGTAGAGATTTCAATTGGTTTCCATGCAGATCAAGTTCACGTAAAGTATTCCATTTGGAAAGATGTTTTATCGATGGTGGAAGAAATTGTAACTGTTTTTGAGTATAATGAAAAGCTTTTATACGTGATTTCAATGCACATGCTATCGCTTGATCGACTGCATTTGCATCCGATGTTTCACGTGGTGTTAATTTCGATTGACCTGTTCGTGTGGAATAACTTCTTGTTCGACGAATGATTAGACCTTGACACTGTTCATCATCTTCGAAATCATCGGAACTATTTTCCTGCAATAACGACATCGTGTTGTTGTTGTTGTTATTATTGTAACTATTTGCGTTTCTTTCTTCCAATCAACCTGAATTGTTGGAATGGCAAACAATACTGTTTCTTTTTTTACTCTTCTGTTTCAATCCGACTACATCTTGGTGAAGAAAGAAAAAGGCTCGACATTCAACCGACTGACTTATAAAAGAGAAAGGAAATCGGTGATATTCAAATTCAATTTATTCATTCTAAAATAAACCGTGATGTGTTGGTATCATTTCTATCTATCGAAAATTTACAGCAAAATGTCACGAAAGTCATGAAAAAAAAAACGAAGAGCGGAAAAAAACATATGAGCTAGGTTATATCGGAGAAGCAAAGAACAGCGAGTATGTACATATTTAGAAAAGGTTTCAGGAGAAGAATCAAAGGAAAACAAACGAACAAATGTTGAAATACTGTTCATTAATCTTCGCGAAGATTAACTTCGATTTCATCGTCATCTGTGCCTTCAAACGTACTACGTTGACTTAGAAATGGCGAACGATGTCTCAGTGCCAATGCATCGGCATCGTCATCTTCGTCATCCATACTGCCAGTCAACAAACGAAATAAACCTCGAGGTAAACGTACGGTGTTTCTGATTGTCTGCCGTCGATATCGTTGTTGTTGTTCTTCATTATCTCGGCTTGCTAATTGTAAAACATCATTGTCAATATCGTACAACTGAAAAACAACGCAACCAACACATTTATCAAAACCACTATCTGAGCATGAACAATGCCAGGATTGTCCATTTGAAAACGATCGATGGCAGATATCACAATTGAAACCTGGTGTGGAATAAACAGTTCCATTTTTACGCTTACGTTTTGTTCGATCAGCATCGACCAATTTATGTCCCGCTGGACAATGAAATATAGATGAAGTTTCTTGTATGGTCGGCGAATTTTGTAATTGAATATCGATCATTTTAGGATAAAGCACAGAGTATAATGTTGATACGAGATCATCGTACTTTCCGGATGCTTTTTTATACGGTTCGAGAGATTTCTTATTAACATAAGTTGTACCGAGCATAGGTACTTCATCACAATGTGCTCGAGCAAGATGATTAACGAGTTGCTGAGAATTATATTTTGTTGACTCATTCTATTTCAAATCAAAAACAAGATCGAATGTATTTTCAAATTCTTTGAGATTTATGATGAGTACCTTTTCTTGACAAGCATTGTGTGGACATGTGAAGATGATATTCGAACAGCGTTCAAGATGATGTTCATATTCACTTGGAACAATTCGTTCTGAACATGAACATTTGATTGTTAATTGTTCAAGCATTGCTTTATGTTTTGATGATGGCTGAAATGAATAATTCACTTCACGACATAATGGGCAACCATTTTCATATCGATTTGGATTGGCATCTTTCGCACAAAATACTCGATGACAGCATGATGTGACATGTGGATCTTCAGCAATGACTAATCAACAAAGGAATTTTTCATAATATCCGAAAAACAAAAAGACAATTTCATCTTACCCATGCATATGGGACACATTAAATCATGTGCATCAATAGGATCATCTTGTGTTGATGTTGTCGTCTTCTCAAGATGCATTTTCCTTAATCTAAATACACGATGTCGAACTACATGAAATACGTACAAGGTTATGAATTAACATGTCTGCCCGGACTCTGTTCTTCTCACGTGAGACAAACATTTACTGTTACATCGAGAGAATGTGTCTGGGTTTTTCCTTTTCTACTTCTCTCGTTGGCGAACCCCAGCAACAGTCATCGCGAAGCTATCAGCTGTCTAAAATAAACATGTGATCGATTGGAGGGGATGTTTACCATTTCTGCAGTATCTCGACAGACTACAGGTGTCGCAGTCGTACTATCGACAAAGATACTCTAATGTCAAATGAAACAAAACAATTCGAATAGATCACATTCTAGATATCGAATCATTTGTTTTCACTCTACGATTAGTAATAAATGGCATTCAAACAAATCAATAATAGAATCAATCCGTTGATATTGTCTTATCCAGCTTTCTAACAAGTTGATTTATATATGCGCAACTTTGAATATGTGATGCTGTTGGATTCTTATTAGAAAGAACAAGATATACTTGTGAAAATTTCAGCTGCTTTAAAAAGAATATTATTAATTTTTTTGTTACACATGAAAAAAGAACAAAATGAATTTTCCTACAATATTCAATTGTACATAACCAAAGCAGCAGTGTCAAACTCGAATCTTGAATTCAAGTTTCGAATTGTACATGTGTGGTTCTCTCTAGATAATAAACATTAGTGTGATAAAGTGTAGTAATCTCATACTCTTTCAATATAATTCTTTAGCGCAGTGAGACATACCGTATAACATTAATACCATTATCGATGTCTTGAAATTGTGTTTTGAATGCTACCCAGTTGCAAAACAAACCTGAAAAATTGATGTTTTCTGCATGAAAACCAAACAAATACAGAATAGCGGATATGTAGATTCTAAGGAGGGAAAAGTATTCATTTCAGATTATTTTTCAATATTGCTTCAATTTATCTTTATTTCTACTTGGAAAGATATGAAGGAAAATGTGAAGAAGTAATGAGGTACAGTTGGATTTCTTTCTTTCTTGAGGGACATTCTGAACCATGTATTTATAATACTTGAATGAATAATTTTCTTCAAATTTTTCTTAGACAATGGTCGCAAGCGACGAAAGAACCACGCCTTCTATCGAACGGAATACAGCGAAATCAAAAATTGTCAGTATAGTTTATGATATAACTCAATGTCAACACCATATATTTATTTAGCGAGTATTTCTTAGGATCGTGTAATAAATAAGAAATAACTTAATTTTTCATCGAAACTGAATTTGGCGTTTGTGTTTATACAAAATGACATTGACTATTTAAAATTCGAATAGGGTAAAATATATCTAAAATTCAATACTCCTTATATTATCATTATATTTCAAGGCAAATATGCGTCTTCAGGGTGAGACAGCAAAAACACTAAAGATCCAATGTAGAGCTTATTACTCCTTTGTTTGTTTGTTTTATATTTTCAACCGTACATCGATCGCTGTACAGAACGCGCCATTTGTGTTGGAGAAAAACGCTAAGCTACCGTAGTATTCTTATTTGGTATGTACAGGCTCATTCTATTCGTCTACTTATGTAGAACTTTTTGAAAAATTAGATCACAACGTTTGACTCTCAATTCTAAGATAGGAATGAGTAGATGTGATTGTATATAGTACAAATATTACGATATATCTGTGTGAAAAGATTACATTTCTTCGATTTTTAAGATTATTTCGTTAAATGTATGTTTTGGAAAAAATTAAAAGTATAAAAGTATTTCAAAAGATATCATCGAGTTTCAAAAGAAGCTAAAGACGAAAGCGATAACCATTAAAAATATGCTGCATGTTGTTTTGATACCAAGATTTCCATCAGCGTGCTCTTGATGCTCATGTGCGGATTTACTTCGAATCATGTCAATTTCTTGTTCAGGAGTTAAAGCAGATTTATTTGAATGTTCATTTTGACCTCGAGGAGCGACAATTACATCAGAAGCAGTTGGTTTTGTCTCAATTGGAATAGCAACTGTTGAATTGAGACGTGCATTGGGTACTAGTAGAGAAGTAACGTTCATTTCTTGACAAATTGGATGAGTGCCAACTGGTGGACAAACGTCAGCAACTGATGCTAAAGATTGGCGGGGTACAATTCGATGTAAATTGCATGTTCGAGCCAATAATTGACTGGTTGAATTTCCTTCTTCACGAATTTCAGTGAAATCAGCTGGGGTAAATGTTTTAAAATCAGATTGATTTGCTGAAACTGGTTCGAGAAAAGCGATGGAATAACCGCGACCGACTGGAAACTCTTGACAATGTTGTTTGCCGGGTACTCGACCTGAAAGATATTTTTAGAATTGATTTCGAGAAATGCTCCATTTTCTTACCAGCATTTGTGATGTTTATTTGTCGTAATGTTGCCGGCCCTTTTAAAATACAGTCAACTTGATAGAAGACATGAAAGATCGATTCGCTTCCCTCGTTCATGATTTTAGCCATGGCTTTGCCATAGACGACGATGGATGACTTTTCTACTTTCGTAGCGAAATCATTCGTATCCGGAAGACATTGTCGATCAGTTGTCAACAATTGACCAAAAGAAAGCGATACAATCGCGCAGAGAAATACGCTGACGTGAGCGAACATCTTTACTTCGATAAAGAAAAAGTCAATAGAAATGTAATGTTTACAAGAAACTTCACAAGTATTTATATCAAGTTACAAGTGTCGAACGAATTGTATATACGTCCGGTATTGTTTGAACCACACTGACTATGATCAGAAAAGAAAATCCAGTCGTCGTTCTTTCTCTGACGAGACAGATGATTATTTGATGAGTCATGACAGGATCAGATAGAATTCGAAGAAAATACAATTTATTGTGCTATGACTATGTTCAGTCTAAAAACTAATGACGGCGAGAGATAGATTTACATATTCACAACAAATGTTCTTTTATAGAATTTAATTATAAACAAAAATACTCTTTTTTGTTGGACATAATTGATTAAGGTGAAATGTATAAAAAAGGGAGAACCAACAAACAAAGGCCTCATTACATCGATTTCGTTGTGAAATGTTATTCATGTGTATTGTTCAGCATCATCGTCAACGAACCCGTTGCTTTTCGAATGTGATCGATGTGTTGAATTATGATTGCTGGTGGATTTACGCACTGATGGTTGCTCTTGGCGATCGGAATCAGCGTCATGATTTCTATTGTGATGACGTTTCGAGCTAGTCTTTCTTGATATTCCATCGGATTCATCGTTTTCATCAGTATGGTTACTTAATCTCGAACTTGACTTTTGTCGTTCTGATGATTCGCGAGATAGGTGACCATTTGAATGCCTTTGATTTGACGTAGAACGTTTTTTAGTTGATTTGGATTTTTCATCATTGTCATTTTCATTGTCACTCGTAATTGTTGTTAATTTTTCTACTGGATATTGTGGAGTTGGACTTGTTATTGCCCATTGAGCAACTAACGGTTGTGGTCGTGGTGTACCCACAGGTGGTCCTTTATGTTGAGGAATATCCTCACGACGGGAAGCTGCTGATGGAGCTACTGGTGGAAGATTATCACCTTGGGAACGTTGTCGACCGGGTCCGATAACTTTCTTCTTCTTTCCAGGTAATGGTCGATTTTCTGTTTGACTATCTGGAGAATTTACTCGTTCATCATCATCATGATTCGCGGGAACAGGTGATTCTTTTCTTTGTGATAGGAGATCAGTACTGTGTCGTCTAGGACGATCATGATCATCGATGTTGTCGTCGGAATTGGATATTCGATTGTGAGAAATAGATCGTGGTGCTGGTTTAGGTGGGATTTGAGTATTTTCGTCAGTAAGATTTGATTTCGATGATTTATGGCTTGATTTATCTTTCGATGGTTTTTCTGAAGAATTCTTCTAGAAGAAGGAAATAAAACAGTTTGCTTGTTTTCCTAATTAAAAATAAAATAAATTACTTCTGCATTTTTGACGGCTTGATTAATAGGAACAAAGCCATTCTTGATTGTATCCTCTTCATTTTCCGCTTCTTCTTCTCCTCCTTCCTTTTCTCGTCTACAAAGCAAAACATTGAGGTTCCGATTCAAATCAAAATCGATATTTTTACTCTTCGCGTAATTTTTTTATTCGTTCCATTCGTTCATGCTTTTCCTTCTGCTCCTTTTCTTTACGTTTTTGAACATCAGCTTCCACACGTCTATGTATCGTATCATAGCTTTCATATATAGTCTTAATTAGCCAGTCAAAACCATGTCGGATAGTTTCGTCCATCTTCGGATTTTTGCCATTGCGACTTAATGCTGTTGCTGTGCACAATTCCTAAAAAATCTTTCCCACATCAATATGCCATTGTCTTTAATCGTTTTCTTACCACTCGACATAATGTTTGGTTTTCATTAACAAGACGTTCGATCTTTAAATCTTCAAGAATTGCAGCTTTATTCAAAGCTTCTGCTTTATCTTGCTTATTGGCTAGACTAAACAAGTGAAAACAATCTTGATAAAACATGATTGTTCTCCATGAAGATCGTTTCCTACATGAGAATTGGTTTGCCTTTCACTTTTTCTTCTTGTAAAAGTCTTTTTAAAACTTCACGATTTTCAGGAAGACGTTCTTCTTCACTTGAATCAAGCACGTAAACAAAACCGTAAGCATCGTCATAATAATGTCGCCAAGCTTCGCGAAAAGTTTGTGCACCACCAAGATCAATCAGTTTGATCTTTTCGTTCTTATGTGTAATTTCCGTTTGAGAAAAACCAACGGTTGGTGTTACAGAATCAACTGGTGCTAAACATTTCAACGAAAATTTCAAACTTCTTTTAAAAAATTTCCTGGAAATATCTTTACATTTTTCTAATACTCGTGTTGTAGTAGTTTTTCCTAAATGAAAAACAATATCGTATAGTAAAAGCATGACAATCAACGCGATATAACCTACCAGCGTTATCTAGTCCGAGAACTGCTATTGTAATTGTTCTAAAATAGAGAATAAATTAGAATTCGCTGTTTATAGTTTATCGATTGATCTTTACTTGTTACTATTTGGTGTGGCTTTACATGGTGTCCCACCCATAGTTATTTGATTTATGAATTACTTGGAAAAAGTTGTATGTGAAACAGAAATCGAAATTTATTATCCTTCTCGAAATCCTGCCAAGGAAGTAGACAGATTGAGGAGAAGAAAGTAATAAATGATCAATAGCGCAAAAGAATACTTTTCTTTTTATTTTATCGTGGAAAAGAACGATGTAGAATAAATCATTACTGAGAGTGCGTCATACTTTGGTGAATAAGTACGTGTTTTTTTGTTCTATTTTATGACGACATGAATATCGCTTGTTGCCAGGTATTGAACACTTAACAGATAACATGTCGCTGTTATAAAATAGAGAAAGATGTCGCTAATGTCGAGCTGCGGAAATACAAAGTTTTATTGAGGTGCATTAATTAAGAAAATGAATGGGGTACAAAGTCTACTATGAAAAATGAAGGATATTAAATAAAACGAGATGAAAAAGAAAAGGAAATGAGAACTGATTGGCTCTATTTTTATCCGTTTGATCATCGGAATAAAGTGATTTTTGTGGAAAGTTCGATGAACTGAGATTTCGTGATGAATGATCAGCAAACAGTAATGATAATGCTTCGAGCTGAAGTGGATCATGTTCATTGAATAACGGAATGCTTGGCGTTTTCTTCGTTTCTAGTATGACAGACAGACAGTGAAATCTTTTTCTAAATGATCGAAAATTCAACATACCCGATTGACAATGAACGGAAACTACTGCTGGGCATTTGTTTATCAGCGCTGCTTCGGTATCATTCGTTTCCATGAACGGATATGTTCGGGAGAGACCACATGTTTTTGCTAATAAATCATCGATTTGAATACTATAGGGTATATCTTCCAAATCAACAGGTCGATAGGTTCCCTGGAAGAACGGTTCAAGGAAAACGAGATATTCTCGATTAGCATCCAAATTTTGATGGGCACGACGACCGAGAAGTGAACCTAAAGGAACAAGTCTTGCTGACAATCAAAACAAACAAACGTGATGAACAGACCCGCTTGAACGATTTGTATAACTTGTTGAGTTGGTTCACCTTTCAGAATACATTGAACGAGAAATGAAACATTGAATACATTGTGAATATTGGTATAAAAATGTTTATTCAATGAAATACCAAGAACAATTAATGGTGATTGCTGAACTTTTGCATCTAAGGAAATTTCGTCCGTTGTAGAATATCCGTGACATTGATAAACCGTGAGAAGAGAGATGCAACATATAAAAATATGCAAGCAATGATTAATCATATCTGTGAACAGTAAGAATGAATGCTTTAGTTCAAGAGAGTGAACAGTTCTTATTCCAGATCAGATTCCTTCGTTTTTTTTGTTCGAATATCAGGTATCAGCCGACGTGATTGTGAATCGAATAGAACTTGTGGCTTCGTAAGATGACGAATTTATTCATCATCCCCTATTGTCTGGCAGATTTCATCCTCAATGACGTAATTCCAATTTCGAGATTATCATAACAAGAAACGGTTTGTATTTCCTTGTACACTTGGGTGGATAGATGTCAGTCATCGTCAATTGAGAAGATTCAGAATAATTACGAATAATTAATTTTATAGAATTGACAATGAAGAACTTATTATCGAAAATCGAATCGAGCGATTTTTCTCAGGAAGGCAATGAGACAAGTTAATTTCATGTATCCAATCAAACAAACTAAGTCATATAACAACAATAATGGTAACTAATAGATATTCCTCTCTTTCTTCTTTCTCTTTCTTTTACTAGTACATTATTTGATAGTTCGAATATAGACCATCATGTATCAACGAACAAAAGTGACTAGAGTAGTTGGCATAGAGATGCACGATTATGTGGATTTTCGAATGGGTGAAAACATTCGCACTTCGAGTGCGGCTAAGAAATGAGACGAGGAGCTTTTGTGTCAGTTTTATATATTCATAATGTTTGTTTTTCAGAAATACCTTTACTCAAGTAATTTTATCTTCACTAATCAACAAATAAAATGGCTCTACGCGTACCAAAAGCTCCCGGTTTTGCTTCCATGATGAAGGAAGGTTCAAAATATATGCACGGTAAGTTGCCTGTCTAATTGTCAACTTAACCAACTCGAATATTTGCATTCCTAGGTCTCGATGAAGCTGTCTACCGTAACATTGGCGCTTGCAAAGAATTAAGTGAGACAACAACATCAAGTTTTGGTCCCAATGGTTTAAATAAAATGGTTATTAATCATATTGAAAAACTCTTTGTTACCAACGATGCCGCGTCGATTCTTCGCGAAATTGATGTTGTTCATCCGGCAGCAAAAATCTTAATGCTAGCCAGTGACATGCAAGAAAAAGAGATTGGTGATGGTACAAACTATGTCATATTGTTTGGTGCGAAATTACTTGAAAATGCTGAAAGTCTCCTTCGAATGGGCTTATCACCAAGTGAAATCATCGATGGATACAATTTAGCTTTAAAAAAAACTTCAGAATTGCTACCAACATTCGAAATCAAAATGAATTTAACAAAAGAAAATTTACGTGATAATCAAGCCATTGTTTCTAAAGTTCTTCAAACAGCTATTGGAAGCAAATTATTTGGCTACCATGAATTTTTAGGTGATTTAGTAACAAAAGCATGTCTAACAGTAACTGGAAGTGATGCTTCAAGTTCATTTAATGTCGATAATGTTCGTATTTGTAAAATCTTGGGTGGTGGTTTACTTCAATCAACAGTGGTTCCGGGCATGGTGTTAAAACGTGAAATCGAATCGGAAATAACGAAAACCAATCAAGCACGCATTGCTGTTTTCAGTTGCCCGATTGATATTCAAGTAACTGAAACCAAAGGAACAGTTCTCTTGAAATCGGCTGATGAATTATTGGCATTCTCAAAAGATGAAGAAGCAAGCATCGAAAGTCAAATTAAATCATTGGCTGACGCTGGTATCAATGTGATTGTTAGTGGCGGTAAAGTCGGTGAAATGGCCCTTCATTTCTTGAATAAGTATAAAATCATGGCTGTCCGTTTATTATCGAAATTTGATTTACGTCGTGTCGCGAAAACCATTGACGCTGTTGTTTTACCCAAACTTCGCACACCTACACATGACGAAATGGGAGCTTGTGATTCGATCTATATTGATGAAATCGGTGAAACACAAGTCGTCATCTTCAAACATGCCAAGTCACACATTTCGACATTGGTTCTTCGTGGCTCAACTGATCAAGTAAGACAGAAATACGATATCTTTGGCGTCACGCATAAGATAATCTTTAATGTAGATTCTCGACGATTGTGAACGTGCTATCGATGATGCCGTTAACAACTTCAAAGCATTGACACGCGATCCAATGTTATTACCAGGTGGTGGTGCAACTGAAATCGAACTAGCTTCGAAGCTTTCTGAATACGCTCGTACATGTCCTGGTATTGAGCAGTATGCTATTCAACGTTATGCTGAAACATTCGAATTCATCCCGAAGATTCTTGCTGAAAATTCTGGTGTTAAAAGCACAGAAATCTTAGCTAAACTTTACGTCGGTCATCGTGATAATCCAAACTTGGGCTTTGTCATCGGACCGACACAATCGGATGCAACACAACCAAATGACGTTACATATGATACAGCTGATGTGAAATTACATGAATTATACGATTTGTTCATAACGAAGAAATGGGCAATTTTATTTGCAACTAAAGCTGCTTGTACAGTTTTAAGTGTTGATGAAATTATTTGTGCTAAGCCAGCTGGTGGACCAAAACCAAAAGAAAACAAGGGATGGGACAATGATGATTAGATGATGATGAACAAAAACCTAAAGAACAAATGTGTGTGCGTGTGCGTGTGTGCATATGATGCCCTTCAACTTGATGAATGACATTGTTATCGTTATTGTTGTGTTTTTAACGTTATTACATTTCTCTTTCTCGTTTTCTTCTTTTCTATTAATCTTTTGCACTGTTCTAGGACATCATGTCATATCATCGATCATCTTGTTTTCTTTTTGGTTTGTTCTAGAGAATACTCTTTTAAAAAAAACATCGTCGAAATAAAAAAAAAGAATCCTTTCATTTTATAAACGAGAAATCCATCGGTAAGCTCATCCAATATTGTTACGAGAGTTGTGACAGATGAAGAAAAGATTCTATTTCGTTGTCAAGTGAAAAATTTCATTTGTTTTGTTTGATTAGAAAGACATACCATGTCAACAACTGAAAAAAGTGGTGAAGAGATCGTTACATACAGCGAACTACTCGAACAAATCGATGATGAAGAAGCGGAATTAGATCGAGAACGAGCACTGTATGGAAATTGCGATACGGATACATGTACATACTCTCAAGTAAATCAGATTGAATTCAAATGAAAAGAAATTCATTTTATGAACAGGGATATGTGAAACGGCAAGCCTTATTTGTTTGTATAACATGTTATAAAAATGGAAATGAACAGTTCGCTGGTATTTGTGCAGCATGTGCGTATCATTGCCATCAAAATCATGAAGTTAATGAATTGTACACACGAAGGTAAGATGAAGTTTTTCTCGAAATAAAACTTCACTGTTTTGTATACAGATTCTTTCGTTGTGACTGTGGAAATTCGAAGTTTCCGAACCAACCATGTAAAATTTGTCCTGTAAGCTCAATGTTTTCCCTTCTTATCTCTCCATCGCGTTCT
Organism: Adineta ricciae; assembly: GCA_905250025.1. NCBI lineage: Eukaryota > Metazoa > Rotifera > Eurotatoria > Adinetida > Adinetidae > Adineta > Adineta ricciae. The sequence continues at coordinate 510,176 of CAJNOJ010000031.1, forward strand.
ATCCTCTCTGTATTAGAACAAAGATCCGGAAAATACTGCCAATAAATACGATGACAATTTCCGTGGTTTGTATTGCACATGTAAACGTCCGTATCCAGACAAGGAATCACCGGTAAATGATCCTATCAGTCTTGACGAAAAAGGAAAAATGAAGCTTTTGTGTTTATAGACCGATGAAGATACCATGCTTCAATGTATGATTTGCGAAGATTGGTTTCATAGTCAAGTAAATGAATGTTTCATACTGATGTTTATGTTCACTTTCAATATCTTCTCAAGCATTTGGGCGTTCCATTGCCAATGGAAGAAAATGAAAGTGATCAAATGGATATGATCTGTCAAACATGTGTAAATAAACATCCGTTTTTAAGTCACTATGATGGTAAGGATAGTAAAGGATAGCTATTGTCATTTTCTCTGCGTAATCATTTAGAATCTCGTGCAGTCACTTCGCCTCCGGTGGAAAATAATGCTGGTACCCATTCTCTTTTTCAGAATAACAAAAATTTATTTGTTTGCTGTAGTTGCTAGTAGTACTCCATTGTGCCTACTCAGTTCCAACAGTGGCAACGTAAACAGTAACGAACTTCATACAATTTTCTTGCGTGATGGTTGGCGAAAACGGTTATGTCGCTGTGATCAATGTTGTGTAAGTCAGGCCGCTCTAAAACTAATCTATAGAACTAGTTTCTTTCGTAGAAATTATATGATGATGTTAATTTAACAGTTGTATTTAATGACGATGATGCTGTACAAGAATATGAGAAACAAGCATTGGCAAAGAGTGAAAATCTCGATGGCGACAAGCTACTGGCCGATTCATTGAAAGGACTTGATCATGTAAAAAAACTAGAAGTACTCCAAGGTATTAACGATTTCAAGAAGTCACTAGGCGACTTTCTTCGAGGAAAAGCCAATGGCGATGGAGTATTAACCGCTGGTGATGTCACAACCTTCTTTGCCGGCTTGCAAGAAAAACGCAAAGAACAACAACGAACGACATTTATGCCACCAGATAGTTGTAAATTTTAATTAATCGATGTCTTTTTCTTTCTTGTTGCTATGACTTTGTCAAATAACAATTCTACAATCTTGACTGATGGAAATGTTTCATTTCGAATGGAAGAAACCGCAAATCGAAAACTTAGTCTAGTTGAGAATAAGTTTCATGTTTATGATATATAGTTAGACAGGCAACAAAAATAGATAGAAGACCAAATGATAAAGTAGAGAACCGTGACAAAAACATACTATTTGAGAGAGAAAAGAAAAAAGCTGTATGTTCTTCTCTGTCTCAGAAGTTTGCTGTTGTTGGTTTGAACACATAGTGTACAAATAAAGATAAGAGGATGTTTGATGCAATACAATAGACGAATGTTCGTCGAAAAGAAGAAAAAAGAAAAGAAAAATGGCAACAAAGTTCATATCAACAGAACATCAAAGCTTTTGAGAGCTGACCAAAAAAAAGAAAGAAAGAGCATTATGGAATAGAAGAAAGGAAACAAAACCATCTGACGTTATACAGAAATTCTATGTGTATGTTTGTCTTTTCATCTCAAGTTCATTGGAACTTGTTGGAGCAAGCATTCTCGTGGAGAATAATCAACTAAAATCCATGTGTTGATCATTAGTCACCGTTTCTAAAAATATCTCGAAAATATGCTTTCGAAAAATCATGTCGATATGTAATTACTTCCTAATGCAAGAATTTCTTTGGCCATATCTGAACCGATTAGCAGGCTATTATCAAATTGGCTACTGTTCTCTGAATGAGTATTCTAAAACAGAAAGAAAGATTGAGGTATGATGAAAAATAAAAAGATTACTTTTATATGGTTGAGTACTATTGATGAAGTACTCGAAGAATATGTTTGACAGTATGGACAATGATATCGACGATTTTTACCAAGAGTTTCTTTCTGTATCATTGACATTGCTAGCAGAAACAAAAATCACAAAATTTTGTTGAATTAAACGACGAAAACTTACATAGATGTTTCAGATTTTTTGTATCAGTATGCAAAGACAACAGCCGACTTGTTCTCGAGTGCAATAGATTATGTTGGTGCTAGGAACGAATCCATCGTCTTCTCGAACGAACATAAAGAAACACTTACTGTATATAATAAAGAATTCGATGCAAATGTGCAATGAGAACATTTGTATAAATTGGAAGGATTCGGTGCATGACAGGATTGATGATGATCATGTTCTAGTACAGATGTCGATATATGTGGACATGTCGAACAATAGAATATCGAGGATTTTTTCGTTTGATGCTTATCTAATTGATTTGCAATAAATGATCGACGTAGATTGATTTGTTTTATTGAAAAATCGGCATTCGTATTTGTCTAAATCGAATACATATGATCTAATTGGCATTGAACTTTACGTTTCAATACCTGACAAGACTTCGTTGTCGTCGACACATTTTCCATGGGATGCTGTCGAGCAATATGTACACTGATTAAACTTCGCTGTTGATGATTGTATCCACAGAATGAGCAGTAGTGAAATTTCGTTTGTTTCTTATCGCGCATTTGATGTAAATGAATATGTTTCCGTACGTAGTTTTTGTATATTGTTCGATATGAACATTTCGTGCAATGATAAAGTGAGATAAGAAACTTGCCGTTTGCTTTACGCTGATTAGACTGGAAAAGAAAGTAATGTGTTAAAACTGAATTTGGAAAAATGATGCAAAATTACCTTTTGGAATTGTGCACAAATATGTTTGTCTAATTCAATTAGTTTATATGAACGAAAAGCGCATTCCATGCAAGTAAACATTCGTTTGGATTTCATGGACAATGATAATGTTTTCATATTGATAGATGTATGTGCAATCGTCTGTTTACGGATCGTTGGACTAATACGTGTAATTTTGACATCATTATCTGGTCGAAGGCGATCATAAATTATCTGTTCGTAACCTTGTTTATCTTTGATTTTGTCCCAAATTGATCGTTGTAAATCCTTCCATTCCATATGACGAAAATCTGTGAAACGTCCTAAGACTTTCTTCGAAACAACGAAACCAAATGTTCGTTCGTATTCCGCATAAGTACTTTCCGCTTCTTCTGGTGTCATTTCATAGTATCCATCTTGCGTTGGTTCAATCTTATGTCGTGCACGAATATGTCGTAAGGAATCTGTACGCCAATTCGTTCGATAAAAGCAATATGGACAACGATATGGTTTAAAACCACTTGACGAACGATTTAAACTTTTCGATAAATCACCTGATTTATTCAAACTGGAACGATCGTCATCGAAAACAATGATTGATTCGTCGGCGTGATCAGTAATAAGCGATGAACTATTGTCGGACTTATGCGGCTCGATCATAAATAAAGCCGCTGCTTCGTCTTCTGTTATATCCACTGTGCGGCCATCAGCTATGTTTAATTTTAAATCACCATTCTGACTTCCTTCATCATCACTAGCATTATCTAATAATGTCTCATCGTCAAAACCGTTGCCTTGTTTCATCGGATATGGATTCTGATGACCGTGATGGCGAGCGTTGTGATTTGTCCGATGATGATGATGTTGCTGATTATTTACACTTGACATCGATGCTTGAATAAGCCCATCCAATTGTGGAACATATTCCAAATATCGGAAATTTCGATTGAATTCTTTATTTCGACGTTTGACAGATTTCGGACTCATGGATAACCCCATCGCAGCTTCGTCTTCAGGTGTTTCATGCATTGTTTTGTGGTGACGTTTCACATCGTATCGCCATCGGTAACCACGGTAGCATAACGCACAGTAGAATAAACGGTTTGAATTAAAATTTGCGTGTGATGAAAAATTCGGATAAACAATTTGAGATGGATCAGGTAAGATGACGGTTCCATCCGATTGTATTAGACTTGAACGATTGTAGAGCGCTTGAGAGGCTTGTTTATCTTCATGATAATCGCCGTTAAGTTTTTTAGTTGGTGGCTTTATCATGAATGTCGAATAGAGTTGGTCGTCATTCTGATTCGTTAATTTCATTGCGTGACCATTGATTGTTTGAGGTTTATTTAGCAATGGTTTGGAAAATGATCTATTCGGATGATTGGTAACGATGTGTTGTTCGAGGAATTTCGGATGGCTTGAACGAAATTGACAAAAGTTACATTGAAAACGACGTTTGGAATCGGGTGGTGCGCTCAGCTTCGAATCCATACCACGTTCCTTCATATATGCATTGATGGTTTGTTCAGCCTCTTCATGAGACAATTGTAAAACTTCGAAACTCATGTTTGGATGACGCTTTTTTGCATGACACTATCGTGAGAAGAGATAAGTTTTTCTCTGTGATATTCAATTGAATGTACATACTTGGATATACCAGCGAAGATTTGCCCTCCATCCGCAGATTGAACACATAAATGGTTTGATATTGATATGTGTTGCTACATGAAGTTTCAATTTAGTCAATGTCGGTGCTGAATGTTCACAATGTGGACAACGAAATTTCTTAAATTGTTTCGCAAATGAATAATTTAATTGATTGTTATTATTATTTGTAATCGTCAGATCTGATTCTGGTGTATCGTTGATTTCTTGTTGATATTTCCAAAGTCTTTACAGAAAATAAATAACGAAAATTCAGATGATCAAGTGAATGGGAGACTTACGCATCTTCTTCATCATCATCAACATCATGTTCGATTAATAATTCCTCATCTTGACATTCCATGTCTTCACAATCATTTTCATCGGTTGTTTCATTTGAATCAATAACTTCTCCAAACGCTCCGACTGGATCAACTATGAGCGCTGAATATCCTTCATCATTGTCATTATCATCGTCATCGTCATCATCATGCGTGCTGTTGTTGATCTCTTGATCGTCATTCGAATATTCTTGTTGCAAAATATGCGGTGGATGAGTGGGATGTACCAAACGTTGATGTTTACTGATTTCTTGTGACCAATGGCTTGTAAACGAACAATATTTACATTGAAACATTGTTTTCAAATCAGGTGTAAGTGAATTTCGTTTCGTTGTTAAGTTGTTCAGTTGCTGTTGTGGAGGTAAGGATTTAACTTTGACACGAAATTTGTAATTTCCAGTAGCTGAGGGAGGTAATGGCGCGTCGGTGTCTAGTTTTTCAACGTATTGCCCAGCTTGTGCATGACTAATTTCATGCTTTTTACGTATATGAGCTGTACAATCATGGAAGTTCTATGAGAAAACACGCAATTGTATTCGATTAGACAGGCGATGTTCAGTAACGTACTTTGTATGTCAAACGACACATTCGGCATTGAAAGTTTTTCCGATATGCTTGTATTGAATGATTTGTTGGTGAATAAAATGAATTATCTGTAGTTGGTGAAGAATTCATCAGTGGTGATGAGATAGGCGCGACTAGAAATATGGTTTTGTGAAAAAATATAAACTTTGTTGTATAGTTTACTTTTAGTTGCTGTTGGTGAACCATTTTTCGGAGCAATGGGTCGCTGTTGACTGAGAATCGAGTGGAGGACATTGGAATTACGTTTAGCAGAAGGAATGCAGTTCGGCAGAAGCTTAGAATTCATGTTTATATTCGTATTTTCATCACTAACAAAAGATATGGACGAATCATCTGTATTTGTTGACAGAAATGGTGGATCATTTCTATCTAATGTTGAAGTATGAGTCCAAAGCTCATTGGAGTCTATGCGGAAAGATAGTCAATTTTTAGAATGGAGAGTAACTTGATTAGTACCTGCTTCGATATTCAATGAATTACGTTGATTAAACAATGTTGATGAATCGCGTGACGCTTGAGAAATAATCTTGAAAAAAAGCGAAGGTGGTTGATAGACAAAAATGAAGTGGTGAAGTCTTACCTGATGACTAAAAGCTGGCTTACGTCTTGAACGTTTTTCTGGTTGTGTTACTGACGAAATATTTTTTGGTGGCGCCTCGCTTTTTGTCGCTGTTTCTACAGAAAGCAAATATGTCTAGTCATGGATATGAAAAATATTAAATAAACAAACCTTCACTGTGCGTGTCATTCAAATGGCTCATCAATTCTGGTAAACTTCTAGCGTTCCAATTGCATTCGGGACAAATGAATGCTGTACCGTCCGCGTCGACGGTGGTATCCATCATCATCTTGCTGAAAGTAAAGATTTATCTATCTAATCTGAAATATACGAACTACAATCTATCGGAGTGACAAGAGCGAAACGGAGTTGACCGTCGACGCGGTTGCCTTCGTTCTCTGCCTGTCTCTCTCTCTCTCTTCCGATACGATCACTATGCTTATGTACGTGTATATGTATGCATGCATGCCGCGTGTTTGCTTCTGCTGTCTGCCTTGTCGAAGAAGGAGAGAAAAGAAGAATAGACGCATGTGCGTATATGTGCGTCGAGCTGGCGCAGGCAGACTAAACGACAAGGCGAATGCAGTAGCAGAAGAATCTATATAGTTCGAATCGCCCTTCTCTATTTTATTCTAGAGAATAAAAGGCAAAGGCATAAAAGCATATATTTTAAATCAACACAAGTAGTTAATTCTCTTACAATATAAATACACATGCGCCTCTGTGCAGTTCTTGTTTCAAAGATAGCTTTTTCAATGGTAAATTACCTACTCTATTTGTATGTCTGCTCATATAATTCTGTGTGTGTGTGTGTATATATATATATGCTTGCTTTTTCGACATTTCAAACAAATAACAGAACACATACCTTCTTAGTTCCCTCTGCCGGTTTTCTTTTTTCTTCATTCTACGTAACACCAAACAGCACGTTTGGAGTATCTACCAAGGTTAGCTTGCAGTACGTTTTTTTGTGCCCGACAACCATCGCAGGCTTGCTTTGATGGAAAGCAAAGTCGTTGATTTCTTGTCTGTTCTTCTTTTCACAGTTGGGGAAGGATAGGCGCATGTGCACAAACAAGGACATTTACGGCAGTTAGCTGTAGACGCCGCCAGTGCGATTGTAAGCACAACGTCCGATTCTGCACAATGATGATGATAGTAATAACGGAGATAAGTTTCACGGCCAGCAATGATGTTACTCATAGTAAAAAAAAGTGATTGACGAGACTATTATTGGACTTGGACAGTCATATGCAGTTACTACTATCTACCGGAAGCATACAAAGTACCGAGAGCGATGTAGATAAGACAATCGATTGGAGAGAATAAATACGAATGGTCATAATTCAAATGAAAAGAAATCAATTTTACAGAAATATCTAGTTTTGAGGAAAAAAGAAAATCTCTCTTGTGACTTCGAAACATTTCTGCTCGTTCTACTAAATCAATCATATAGATGCATGCCTGGACATATACAAAAAGCGGCTAGTGACAACAAGAAGAACATAACCAACAAACAAAAGCGATTACTACTTTGTAGAGTGTCACCTTCTCTATTTTGACCGTTCTCTTTCTTTTCTCCCTCATTTTATTTCGATTTCTACTCCCTTGTTATCGTATGTAGCATGTTGCTAAGTGCTAAATTAAGCAAAAAAAGCTTTTTCTTCTGCTAGAAATTTGCTGAAATCGTTTTTGATATTTGATCTTTGCTTTTCGCAAATTTCATCTCCTGACTTTAGCTTTCTAAATTAATAACAAAAAAAAATAACTCACTCGAATTAAATCCTATGTATAAGAATCAATTAATATTCTATAATACACTGACTCGTCATGTAATAACTAATATTACAAAAAAATATCTTCATTCATAGAAAATTACACGCAGAATATTTCACTGCCGCTCCTACAGTTGCCTATTAAATGTATTCTCTTTCTCTTTTCTATTTATTTCGTACGTTCGACATGCTTACAGATTGCTACTAATATTGCTACTGTTACTCCTTCTCTCATACTGGGATGCATACCGTCAAGCAAAAGAACACGTCGAGTTTGTTCGAAAGACTAAACAGCAACTGCAGATGTTTCGTCCATTCGTCGCACTACATTTATTCATATATATATGGACGGACGAACGAACGAATGAATATGATGAATAAAAGAAAAAAAAAGAGTATGCGAAACGAAAGTATAGATGAATAACTAGTAGTACCATCCTGTTTAATGCTTCCCAAATTCAATGGTCAGTAGGCTGGCTATGAATGCATATGGGGCATCAGCTTTTCTCTCTTTTGTCTATCCGTGTTCTCGAGTCAGGTAAATGTGCGAACGCATGTGCGTAGGAATATAAAAATGACTCGATGTGTACATGAAAGAGTATATGCTGTATGATGTGAATGAGAAGAACAGATGAATGTAGCATTGGTCGACTGTCGATTGGATGTGAAACATTGGGAGAAACAACAGAAGGCAGCTGCAACAGCATGTATATCGGCATTTACCTTGACAATGCTGTGATCAGGCAAAACTGATGTGCGAGATGCAATGCAAGTATTAAACGTAAAGTGTCACTTGATTTGATATGAAAACAATTATAACGCTATAAAAAGAAAAGCCTGGCAAATCGTGGTTTGATTTACTATAAGCATCTATTTTAGTATAACATACAAATCTAGAGTGTTGATTAGAAGAAGAAAAAGGCTTAATAAGAATATATTTGTTCTAGCGAAAAGTGAAAATCAGTTGTGTCAACTGGTCATTTCTCATTGAGATTATATTTGTTTTCTCGGATGATTAGCTAGATGAACTGGACACGGTGATCACTACTCAAAATTTCGTTCAGACCAATTGAGAATATCGATGCATCATTAGGATTAATGTTACAGAGTAGGTGAGATCATATTCAGATGTTAGTTTGATGAATGTGTTAATCAATTCGGAAAGTTTATCTGCATTGACATGTTAAACACAAAACAAACAAGAAAATTTACGATAGAGTATCAAAAAGAAATTGCCCTTGATGGAAATCAAATCCAGCATTGATCGATAACTTCATTCCAGCTCGCATTTTCAATGGTTTCAGTAGAAGATGCACACCCTGTTTCGAATAAGTGGCCCAGGAATCATTCTCCGTTTCAATACCAGTTGTTAGCCAAAGATCTTCTTCTAGTTGATAATCAATCCAGAATGCGATACCATTGCAAATACCATCGGCAGTGATTGGAATGTCAAAGTGATTTTTTTCGAGTTTGTCTTGATAATTTTTTCGAAAATCGATTTCGATTAGATCGATTATCGGAGAGAGAGTTGGTTTCTTCGATGAGTATTCGAACAATGATTGAGGTTCAACTATTGCATCAACATTTAACGAAGCTTCAAGAATTTGCTCATCGAACGGTGACAAATCCAGTTGACAGCATTGTTGTACCGGTGAACGAATCTTGTGTAAATGGTCGAATTCCAATGCAATGCAACGTATTCGAGCTTTTTGAGGAAATAATTTCATATTTAATGGTTGAGTTTGTTGGTGGAGAAGATAATAGAAATGAAGATTATCCCACGGTAAAATAGATTTCGTAAAGAATGGTTCGGAGAGAATCATATCAATCTTTTCCAAATCAACATGATCTTTTTCGAAAGTTGGAATGAGTCGATAGCTTAATTGACTGGACGAGTTTTCAAGAATAGCTTTCAATGTTTGAACTAAATGAACATTAGATGATTCTAAAATAATCAATTCAATCTGTGGATACATTTCGAGAACGAGCAGTGGTAATAATAAACCATCGCCGATGTATAAACAACGGTGAATCGACGAATTTGAGAAGGATTTCTGTAAACCTTCGACATATTTCTGTCGACGTTGGTCGTTATTAAATCCGGACATAGCTGATCGACTAAGAAATGCAGGTGTAAATGAACGAGGCGGAAATGGTGATGATCCCACATCGAAATACAAACTATATTCATCATGAAAACTATATAAATTTACCTAAAACAAAACAATTACGCATAGAAAGTTGTTCAGTAATCACTTTACATGTTCATTTGCTTTGACTGCTTTTGGTTTTTGAGGATAATAGATTCCATGGATCCAATGTTCTCTCCACTGGATATGTTGAGCTTTGTCTTTGTCGTCATAGCACCAACTTGGTATTGTACCCAGCTGAATTTCACCATCTTCGTCCATGTCTAAATTCCACCACATTACAAATGCGTCAATTTGTCCGTCGGATTCACATTGGATGTTTTCGAGAATCTTTTCCTCAGTGAAATTGTTTCTATCATCGACGGATTTAAAATTAAAATGAAATACCGGTATAGGTTTCGATAATGGTCGAAGACGATCACGAATTTCATTGGCATTTAAATCAAAAATGGTATCGCCAGCCAGATGTCGACAATCCAAAGGGATTCGAATTCGTTTTTCGTCTTTCGAAAGATTCTTCAACGTATGAAATTCCTGAAGAAACGGCGATTCTACCAATTGAATATAAATTATCGCACGCGATGGAACGATCCGAAGATTGTCATTATCGATCGTTAAATGTTTACACGCTTCGGAAAACGTCCGTAAAGCACCTTCACCGATTAATTCCGTATCGAAGACTTCCGCAACGATCATGTTGATTTGATCACCTTGTAAATCAGTTTCTAAATCGAGTTCAGTTGAACGCTTATCGATAACACGAATTCGGTCATGATAACCATTCTTTTCGATACATTTTTTTGCAATTTTAGCCATGGGTTGAAAGACTTCAACTGCAGTAATACGTGATGAACATGTTGTTTTCATCAGTGCTCGTGCAGCCATCATCGAAAGCAGACCTGTACCCGTTCCAATATCGAGCACATGAATTCTATTCAATGTTTTGGAAAGTGTGTCAATTGTTTTAATAATGGCCTTCTCATATTGAACGTTTCGTTCATGATCATGCAGCATATCTGCGAACGCTGAACGAGCTAATTCTTGTTGATAATCAAACTGCTCATCATCAACAAAGACCCATTCGTGATTTCCTGTAACGATATTTGTCCGAGAAGTGAATGTCGACATAGTTGACGTTTGTTTAGAAGAACGAAGAAGTTTTCTAGTAAAAAAAATAAGTCGTTTTAGAAACATAGGTTATTCATCGAAAGTCTGAAATTGAGATGAATGGAATCAGTTTCCTGGTCAATTCATTTTGCAAATCGCATTGTTTTCTCATGAAATTTTACTATCAAATATATTTCTTTCTTTAAAAACAAACAATTAACAAACGAAATCAATCAATAATTTATCAAATGAATAATCCGCGATTGCATAGTGTTCGTTTTACATAAAGGACAAGTCTGATTCTCGGCAACCCATGTATGAATACATTGCCAACAGAAAACATGGCCACATTCGGGTACTAGTGCAACATTTGAGTCGGCTGGTTCATAACATAATGGGCATTGAACGGAGACGATTGTTGCAGACGTGGAATCATCAGAGATGATCTTCTTCTCTTTGTTATCATTCGCTCGAGTTAATTCTTGTCGATGCTGACTAATCGACACGGCGATTTGTTTTAATTGATGATAAGATTCAACTAAATGTTGGCTACAAAGACATAGACAGAGTATTTTCATCGTACGGGTAAGTTTGTTTTCGATTGAAGTACTTTCGGCTGTTGAGCGAGTATAAATAAGATAACGAATACCTGTGAGCGTTTTACTTAGATCATAATACGAACCAGTTAAATAGAAGAATAGTTTATGTGTTCGTTCGACGAATGTTAGAACAAAGTTGAGAAGTAATTCAAGTGTTTGAGAGGACAATTTCGGATGGAAATATTCTTCTGCGAGCGGACGAATTATTAGTGATGAAAGAAGATATTTCGATATGAGATCGCCGAAAACTCGTAGAAAAACCATCGAAACCCGATGGAAGAGTGATGGAATCTGTTTTTTAGCTGGATCATATTGAATCAAACAAACGTATTCTTCGCCGATGGTTTGTCGACCCAATAGTGTCGTTGTTAGAAAATACAAAAGTTCACTTAAGCGATGTAAATATGATTGATAAATATGAAAATGATCTAAACCGAATAGCTTCGTGTAGAGTTCATCCAGTTGTTGCGATAACAAACTGATCATGTAACGATCTTTTTCTTCGCTACGAATGATTTCTAATTGATTAGCATGTCGAAGTTGTGCTGCAGACATTGCTACTCGAGGTTAATTAGCGAATCGCTCTAAAAATTCATCTAAAAGAAAATAAAGAGAAAAATTGAATTTCGTCTGAAATATCATGAAAAGAATTCATGGGATTCAAGTGAGAAAAAAACAACGAAAGTTTATTAATCTTCTCTCCAATTGACATAAACAGCATCAGTACGATATCGTTGTGAACACGATGTTTCTTCTAATGTCATACCTTTTCGTGTTTTATCTGCATTAAACATTTCATAACCCGCTTGAGCGATCATCGCACCATTATCAATACAGTATCGTTCATCGATAGCACAAACAGTTGCTTGTCTTTCTTTACACATAACACCCATCATTTCTTGTAAGCGTACATTACATCCAACTCCGCCGACGATGAGAACTTGATTGGAACCAACATGGGCTAAAGCACGTTCGGTGATTTCGACTAACATCGCGAATAAGGTTTCTTGTAATGAAAAACAGAGATCTTCGTTTGAGTAAGGATTGGTTGGTGTTTGGTTCGATGTCCTGCGCGTTTGTTTGTTTCCAACAATAATCGTTTTTATATGACTTAAAATTCCCGAGAAGGAAACATCCATACCTTTAACTGTATAAGGCAACGGAATGTATTTCTGACCCTTCTTTGCTAATTGTTCGATGTTATAACCAGGACTTGGATCATTTGATAATTTCAATAGTCGAGCAAAGCGATCTAAGCAATTGCCAACAGCAATGTCGATTGTTTCGCCGAATATTCGATATCGATGCTCAGAATAGGCGATAATTTGTGTATTTCCACCACTGACATATAGAACAACAGGATTTGTTGCACCAGTTATCAATCGACCCATTTCGATATGTCCAATACAGTGATTGACTCCAACAATCGGTTTATTATAGAGCTGAGCAAGTGTTCGAACAACCGTGGCAACGACAATCAACGGTGCACCCATACCTGGCCCTTTCGTAAAACAAAAAACATCAACGTCGGCCAGGGATGCGATATTTGCTTCTTTCAATGCTCTTTCTAATAGATCTAGTATAACCGATTGATGGTGTTTCGCAGTTAAATTCGGTCGGAATCCTTCACCCGGTGGTGTAATATAGGTATGACGTGGATTCGAAAGAACTACACCATCACGAATTACACCAATGCCGATCTTATTGGCACTACCTTCAAAGCCTATAGCTGTGATCGTCATTGATCTACAAAGAAATTGATGCGAGAATGAAAATGAAGAAATGTCTTTCTTTTGTTTTTTGTTGAGGATAAAAGTAGCGTCTTTAGTAAAGAAATAGTCTTGATGTAAGATAAGAATTTTTTACTTCGAACAAGAAAAAAAAACGAACAAATTGAAATAAAATATACGATAAAGAATGCTAAACACCCGAATGTTCTTTTTTTATTGTTTTGATCGTAAGAAACAACTAATTTTCAGTTTAAGATGGTACACTTGGTTGATAGTTACGAACCAGACGATCTAGTTCATTAGCCTAGAACAAGAGAAAAGCTCCAAATGAGGAAGGGTAAACTTGGTGTCATACTTTATTAGCTAAATCTTTGACAAACGAGTGATTGCCATGTGAATCTTTCATTTGAGATATATAACGATTGGAAACTTCTGTTGGTTTGCCGGTTAATTGAGAGAGAACAATTAAATTGATCAATGTTTGAGGATCATTGCTGTCCTAAAATAAATGACACTTCATTTGACGAATCATCACACAATGAAGAACATTTTACTCGGTCAAGAGCTTCTTGAAGTGCTGTTTGAGCATCTTCGTATTTTCCTTGTGCGATATGGCAAACAGCTTGACCATTCAAAAGCAATGGTGTTGCCGTATGCTTATCGGCTAATTCTTGAAAGATATAATAGGCCTCTTGTAGTTTTTCCGAACCCTATGACATAGGAAAGATGAATCATGAAAAATGTAGATTTCGATAACGTACGATACCAATATTGACCCAGGCAGTGGATAACTGAGTTAAAACGGAATCTTCATCGATTTCCGCCATTCGTTTTAATTCTTTTCTGAAAAACAACGAAGAATATCGAACACTGTTGGGGATACAGGACTTACTTGGCGAGATCCAGGCGTTCCATTTTCAATAAAGCTTGAATAGTTAACGCACAGCTAAAAAGCAAATCAAATATCAATCAATCTTCCCAATCGTGCAGTCATTTACCATTCTAAGGAATCAGCATTGTGTAAAACTTTCAAAGTATTTTCATAGTTCTACAAGACAACGAGCAGATACTATTTCAAGTAGAATTTTTTTGGTTAAATTACTTCGCTAAGGTAATACATATAAGCTGCCATCAATAAACAGAATGAGTTTTTGACATTTCCACCCATCTTGCCATCAAGTTCACGGAGAATAGTATCACTAAAAAAATCAGAAGGTGGAAATTATACTTGTTTCATACAACAATTAAATACCGTTTAGATTCGTTTGCAAGGTAATCAGCTAGTAATCGAACGGCGACTAGCTCTTCTTGAGAGGCATTCGGACGAATTTCGTCAAGAACTACACCAAATTTCTTCTGAGCGATGTAAGAACGATACATGAAAAGATCTTTTTCCGTTTGTAGATTTTGAGGAACCTAAATAACACGGATGCTCTCGTTAAGTAATAGATATCGGAAAACTATACTTTGAGTTTAGTTGCTTCATTGATGACCTGTTGGTAATTGCCTGTGTAGAAATTCGTGCGAATTTCAAACAATTCATCTGGTTCGCGGTCTTCACGTGACATTTTATGGAATTATTTCAAGTATTGATTAATGTAACTAGAGAAATCTACGATGAAAGTGACTAGTAAAATATGCAATGAACACGTTTTAGTCATTGCGTATTGATTAGTAGCAGGACCATTCATATATCAAGAATTTCATTAAACATGAATTATTAATATACTTGCAAATCATTTCAGTTCTTTCAATTCAATTCTAAACAATTTTCATCAATTTCGAAAATATCTACAGATAGATGTCGTTAATAGACACTGCCATCCCACGAATATAAAGCTACAGGTTTTTGTAGTGGGGTCATGAATGATTGCCAACCGATCAGAAATTTCTCTCTTGTTATAAATGTGTTGGCTACAATTAAGTATTGTGCACTACAGGTAGTGTCTCTGGCGTAGGGTTAGAAAACAAACGTGGTTATTAATTATAATCTCAGTACTAAACATGTACAAAACATCAGTGTACGAAGTACTTCCGATTGCAATGATCATTTATTTCATATCTTCATGGGAAAGGGAAAAATCTTGTAAACAAACTCAATGATGAACTTAGAGTCAGACATAATCCGGTTACTGAGAACTTTTATCTTTATATGATCTTTTTTATCCTATGGCTGTATATCGTTTTTCATATGCGTATTAAATATCGTCAAATACCGGTTTGCCACCGATACGACTTTTTTAAGGGCACTAAAATAAGCTCGGTGTATCTCGTAAAGATCAAAGTATTTTCTATTCATTTCTTCCAACTGTTTTTCAGTGATCATGTCACACACATGCACTGATCTATCCTGCTGAAAACATCAAATAAAAATATCTCGAGGACAAATTTGTGCGACAACAGTATCTGACGTGTTCGTAATTGAATACTGCATTAAAAAAAACAGTTACACCGTATACGTAGCAGCGGAAACAATTTCTAATGCAATTAATAAATTGTTTTTCAAACATGACTTTGCCAGGAGAGCTAAAAATAGATTTTTCAAAAACTTCGAAATTTTCGTCGGAATTTCAATTGCAAAGTATAACTGAAACTATTCAATGAGTAAAAGGAAAACAAGAGCTGGCGAATATATTGAATTACACAAATGAATAAAAGATGATCATACAAAAGAATATTTAATCATTCCAGATCAAATGACATCTTACTATAATTATTTGAAGGAAATATCGATCTTTGTAGGCGTGATCCTTCTAAGATTATATGTCATCTAAACAGAATCTTAAATAATCAATTTAGAACTGCGCCTGATGGTAGATTAGTTTTTGATGAAGTTCAATTAGTTTAAGTAGATGTTCACGATGAAGTTGTTCAGCTAAAGACCGCGGTGTTTGATTTCCATAAGTCATATAAACAATTCCGTCGTTTGTTGTACTTGCTTGATTGAGTAAATTCCAGAGTATATGGCCGCTGTCGTTTTTTTCGATTGTTTCAAATATTTGCCAGATTAGATCAGCTTTATCCGTCATGATCAATCGTCGAAAACGAATCCAGTGCAGTTTTTCAAATCGATTTCATATTCCTTCTCTCTCGTTTCTGTAAATCGTACTCTTGTCGTTTTTTTCTCTTGCTCTCCTTCTGTCCCATTACGTTTATTCATTTTATTATGCAATTCACTGATCATTTTATGTTACGCGGCGAGAGAAACAAGGACAAAATCGATGTTGTTGTTGAGCATATTTCATCTTAACAGTAAATCAAGGCTTTTTCGTCTAGTTTATACATTTATCCTTGGACATATAAATATTAAAAGAACGCGTTGATTAACAAACAGGATTTTCTTCAATGTCATCAACAGAAATTTTAATTAGAGATGAAGATTAGCGTTTTGAATCGAATTCCTTTATAAAAAGTTGAACAAGTCCAACATCAATATCCAAATCTTTCTTTCATTCATTCAGAGTTATCTCGCTAATCTTCTTTAACATTCAATGTTTATAGTTAATTTCGAATTTATTTCAACAATACAATCATACATAACATAGAGATTCACAACTAAAATTCTAACACACATCTTTCCAGTTATTCCGAAAATCCTTTAGCAAAGATGTTGTTAGTGAATGAAACAATTGTTTGCTAATGAGTCAGAGAATTATCTGTGATGTCTATCTGAGATAGAAGACTATCACGAAAATCATTAGCTAGAGTCGGCATCGTTTGATTGTCACTTGTTTGGCTTGCTGGAATGATCGTCGATGGATTGCAACTTGATGCTTGCGGATGGGTTTTCTGTTGGGCCTGTAGTGGAAGTTTTGGTGTTGAGGTTTGTTTACAGTGTGAAAGGATTCTCGCAAATGCATTATAAAATTCTTCTCGAAAACGTCGATTTGTTAGAACGTACAGAAAGAAATTCGTGGAAAAGAACGCCTGTTGCAATGTGTCGAGTAATAAACTCGTAAATCGTAATACGCATGGATCAGATGCTGATGAATAGATATATTTTGCAAATGTTTGATGAATGTTGAACGGTAAATTCAAGACTAAGTAGAGAATGTTCAGTCCAATTAACATTGCTGATAGATGTATATCACGTGATCGTCGAGTTCGTTGTTTTCTGTTCAGAACATTCGATGTTTTTCCAGACTGATTTCCATGCAGTGAACTTAATGATTTCTGTCTGTCATTAGTTTGATTTTCTTTATTGTACTTGTCCAAGCTTCGGTTGCGTCGTCCGATCTTCACGCGTAGACGTGTATGTCGTCGACACTGCATTTGAAAACAAAGACACGAGTGAATACTCGTTTTACTTGCTGTTTTAGGAAGGAAATATGAGAGGATTTGTCGCGATTGTTCGTTACTACTTGGATGGAATTTCTTCGCTGTACGCATTCGAATGCTCAAACTTCGCACGATCAGTATCGTACAAGACGTATTGATTAGTAAAGGAAGGCAAAAGAAGACAACTAGTTCGAATGGAGGGTAGATCGTTGTGAGAAGATAATAGTATACTGTGTTTGCTTGATTTTCATGAAAACCGCAGATTGCGAATATTGTTTTCCCATCAGACACTAAATCAAACGAAGAGAATGGGTTTGGAGATGTGTTGATGAACTGAAACAGTTGAAATTACCTTCAGAACCATACTTGACAATCCAATGAAAATGAAATATACATAAGAGAGATGCGACTAGCAATTCTTTGAATAAAACTAAGCGAAATTTTGATTTGGGATACTTTTGATTTGGACGGCTTTTTGTTACAGTTCGTGCTCGATCGATGTTCACACATATTAATGTAAATATACTAAATTGGGTTAGAAAATCCAAGAAAAATCGATGAAATCGACATGTTAAAAGAGAATTTTCCAGAAATAATTTAAAATAGTATTGAAGCATCCATTTGGAAAAATGTACTAACGATAACAAACCATTTGCCAATGATAAAAAGGCCAAATAAGCAAATGTTGAGTGACATCTTAAAGAACGTTGCATAAGAATGGCGAATGCGAGGAAATTCAAGATTGAACCAAAGAAAAATAACACATAATTGTGCACAAACAACAGCGGTCGAGTGATATGTCGTTGCCTAGGACAAGGGTTCAAGTCTGCGAATGATATTAACGAGTCGTTATCAAAGAAAGCCGTTTGGTTTGTCAAATTCATATTTTCGTTCACAATCTAAATTGAAAAGCAAATTTTAATTCTTCCTCTTTTGTTCAATGTAACGATTAGTTATGTTATACATTCACTAATATTCCACAAAAGGAAAAAGACCTCATATATATATGACGTGCTGGATAGAACTTGAGTAGCGCCGGAATAGAGCGAAAAAAGAAATTGAGAAGAAGAAAAGAGGAAAAGAGAAAGAAAAAGATTTCTATCGAAATTATATACTGTTCTCGAGATGATTTCTAAAAGTGAAGTTAGTCTCTCTTTATGTACTTGTCTACTCATCGTTATTGAAAGTGAAAAGACATAAAAGTAATGACGGATACGAGTATTACTTTGATCTTTCTCTCGTTTTGACAAAGAAATTTCAAAGAAAGAGAAAGTATATGGGAAATAATTGCTGATTAAATTAACAATTCTGCAAAGACACTTGAGAGAAAGAAAGCAGATGAAAGAATAATTTTTAATAAATATTTATACGAAGTTTTCTTGAATGATCTCATTTACTGATCATATGTAGTTACGCGAATATTTGTACTGAATAGTTTATATTACAAGGAATGTTTCTTCTCCGATATCGCCCTTCAACACACTTCAAGTCTAGTGTGAGATTAACTTAATCTAATATGCAAAAACGAGTGTAAGAAACAAGAGGAATATCTTTGGAGAATACAAACCTGTTTTTATGATATTATGCACGCTTTTCTTCTCTAAATAACTACTAAAAAGAGAACATTTTAGATAAGTTCCACTCATGCATGTATAGTGCTGCATCGAGTCTAGTTCAATCATTTATATATATATAATTCGTTTTATTACTAATGCATCATTAGAGGAAATGTCACTATGTCAAGAAGAAAGTTCCATTAGATATTCGATTGTTGAATCAAGTGTAAAAGAACTGAAAGGACACAGAAAAGGTTCGAGAAAACATCGAGTCTTCGTGAATCAGTCTGTGTCACGACTGCAGTCTTCGTTATTATAGAGTAATATAATAAAATTTAGCTTAGCTGGATTAATACAGCTTTTAGTTTTGTTTAACCAATGGTTAGAATGACCGTGTGCGTTGATACTATATGTTCTACTTCTCAAAAAAGATCTTGTTTCTTTCTGGTGGAAAAAAATAGTCTGCGTCATTTATTGAATAGAACTACATCGGCAGT
Source organism: Adineta ricciae (assembly GCA_905250025.1). Taxonomy (NCBI): domain Eukaryota; kingdom Metazoa; phylum Rotifera; class Eurotatoria; order Adinetida; family Adinetidae; genus Adineta; species Adineta ricciae. The sequence continues at coordinate 529,691 of CAJNOJ010000031.1, forward strand.
TGAAACATGTTTATTTCAATATATATTCCCAGAATATTTGCACCTATTTCCAAATGAAACACATGCACGAAAGCATAATCATATAGTTGAATAAGAAAAGAAGAATAATTAGAGATAAACGGTTGCGTTTTCTTTTCAATGACTGAATACCAAACTCTTTAACCGATTTTCCTCAAAAAATGATCACTCTGTAATTATAATTTTGTCGACAGAAGTTACGCACCGATACAATGTATGATTTTAAACATACAACTCAACCGTATTTTTAATATTACTCATCATTCGGACTGATTATTCCTTCAGAAGATCAGAATCGACTTTTCAATTCCCTTCTTCCCCCGATGATACAAAGCAGATACAAGAAAGAAAACTCAGGAATTCTTAGCTCAGGGAATAGCTAAATTAACGTCATGAAATCATCTATGCCTACGATAAACATCACGTAAATTAATCAGATCCTGTCTGAAAAGATCATGTGTAGTTTTAGGCTAAGTGTAAAAATCGTTCTAACCCTTTTTTTGTCAAAGATAGAATACAATTCACAAACATGGAATAGGAAGCAGCAAATTAACGAGGGGTTTATCATCTTCTGCACGACCGGATCACGTACTCTGTATTAGAACGAATTCGAAAAATTAATTTCTCATCCTCACATACGTCAATCAAGATGCCAAGTGTGAAAATATAGTTGGCAAGTTTATGCCACTCATCAAGCGTAAAATATTTTAAAGAACATTTGACGTACTTCCTCTCAGATGATAAACCAAAAATATGCTCCTCTACATCCAAGTAATTGTCATCTAGAAGAGATCACATGGATACTGAATGTGAACTCAGATGTTTCTTTCCATTCATATCGGAATACTCTTCACACTAATTGTCACGAAGTATTCTTTGCCACTGATTATTGACGCTGTTCAGCAAGAAGTCAATAGATTTAATTCATACCGACAAACACAAAACTTCAGATAAATCTATTAGTAGAATCAAGATATTTAAGCAGCAATTACAATTGTAAGAAGATCACGGGAAGTAATAGACAAATGGATACACGCACATTCAGAAGATGAAGCAACACAATCATAGAGAAGACAAATCACAAATAAGGAAAGCATATAACAGAACAAAACTATCTATGTCAAAAAAAAATACAAATACATCTATTCACTACACATAACATTAGCATTATTATTTCCAACAGATAGATTTAATGGATGATATTTCTGACATTCATCCATATGTTCCTGTTTGACCGCATTACTCTGATGATTTGAGACAGGCGACGATGAACCAGTTGATGAGCCCGACGGTGAATGTTCTTGATGTTGTTGTCGAAGATTCGCATCTTTGTAGTCATTTGCTTCTGTCCATAAATGCATTAAACGATCGAGATCGTTCATCGTATTACTATTTCGACCTTGAGATATGTTGCTCATACTTAAATCGTCATCGCGTGGCACTCGCTTACGCTTATTTGGTTGACGACGTTTTAATTCAACTGGATACTTTTTGCGCTCGTTACAAAATTTATAATATAATTTTCTTACTAATAATTCTACACTGCCGATAACAGCTAAACTATTTGGATATCGATCAACTAGACGACTAACTATTGAACGTAATTCATCGGCATTTGGATAACTGAAAGAAAACAAAATAAGTGAACCAAATTCGCCATCGAAAGTTCCTTACAGTTCATATTTGACGATTTCTTGATACAGAGCTTGAACGAGTGCATTCAATTGGTTAGCATCTCCATTACCATTCAAGAATGCGGCAATGTGCGGTGGAAAACGTGGTATAGGTATACCGTCACTCGGTTTTGGTAAAAGATCATACATAAGTCCAGGATGTGAATGAGTTAAATTATCGACTTGTTGCATGGGTGAAGCTCTAAAAAATGCGTTGATCTCTAGTATTCGAATCCAAATCTTGCAGCACTTACGTATTCATCGAGTCATCGTAGGAGCATTTCGTTGGTAGTTCATCTTCATGAAGATTATCACCAGGAGTCGATTGTAATGGAATTGGCGTGATTGAACGAGTCATTCCTGTTGCTGCATTGGTAGACATCGGTGTTGTCGGACTTTTCGATACTACAGATGGTGAATTACCATTTGAGTTCAGATCTTTTTCACTGGAAAAAAAGGCAAAATCAGTTTATCATGACTTTTCTGTCAACGCTAAGAGAAGTTAAACCAGATCCTGTCATTGTGCACTGTAGACTCGTTTCCGTTAACTCTACCCATTAACTCCAATTTGGATGATTTCATTTGACAGTCTCTCTAATTATCCCGTATAAAAAACGCCCGAAATCAGCTCGTCACCGGAATTCTCATTGAGATAAAACTTACATTAACACTTGAATGCGTCCATCGAGAGGAATTTTCTTATATGATTCAATGTCGATGTATTCTTGATATTGTTCGCTCCAAATTTGTATAATTAAGGGGAGTTTGGGTATTTGAAATTCTTGAACTAAATGATAGTTAACGATGATACATGAAGATAAAGCAAATGAATATTTACTGATCAATTGTTTTAAATGTTCATGAGATATCCCATGTTGCTGGTTGAAAAATTCACTCGTTGATGGAACTTCAATCAAACGGTTGCGTTGATTAAAGCGACATAAATATGTTATTGAAATTGCTCTAAAAAGGATTAATATTTAAATTTCTTCTATCTTCAAGCTCAATTTTACCTTTTCGCAGAATTTTGTTGTTTCAAAACCGATAGATTATTTCCCAACGATGAGTTTTCGTTGACAGTTGAACTCGTTTGGCCATTACTAGGTAAATTAGGCTGATTATTACTTTGATTCGACAATGTCTGATACAATTGAAGTAGAGCTGCAACATTGTCTCGCTCGACAGGTTTCAATGCTGCAGCTAAACGAAGATTCAACGCTTTTTGCTGCTGAATTATATTCGGATCATTGGGTATGTTTTCTTTTATCGATGACGTCGATGGTGGTGGCGGTGGAACTGAATTATTATTATTATTATTGGCTAGCGCATTTAAAGTTTTCGTTGCTAGTAAATGATTCGTAATGGAACTTAATTCACGTATGGGTTTTTTATTATTGCTTGTCGATGATAATGGAAATGATGGTGGTGGTGGCGATGATGACATGATTGTTTATTGAATAAAAAAATAGATGTTACATATAGTAGAATGTGCGATGGAAGTGAGCGAAGGAAAATTTTGTCAAATGTGTATTATATGGACGGACGAAAAAGAAACATAACTGACGTAAACGGTCAACTTGCCTTGTGTATGTAACCGCACAGACAATGACGAGAAAACACCAATGATTGTATTGGCGTCTTTTGTGTGATATCACACAATGTGCGTTTAGTTTAGAAAAGGACAACATGAACGTTTGATAGTCTACCAATCTTTTCTATTTGATTGGTAGTGAATAGAGTTTAAAAGTTGAAGAAAGAAAAATGAAGAAAAGTGGCGTTAATCAGATTAGGGACAAAAGTGCGTGTTTAGGAATTTCACAGAGATAGTAGAGAAGATGTTAATCTATTGTATGAACGAATCAAACTTACATGGTATGACGAGTATTGATGTAACAAGTTTGTTTGTTGGGAAAGGAATGTGTCGATGACATTCGATTGTACGAAGGAACAAAGACTGTTTGTAGAAATGCACTGTGATGTTTATTCATTATAATGTAGTGTTGAATAGAGCAAGAATAAGGGACAGACTGGTTCCCTCTCTCTCTCTCTCTTTTCGAGATAAAAACGAGTGATACATTCGAAATAACAAACAAAGTATCTTTTATCCGTTCGACTATGTATTATTGACATTACTCGTGTCGTTAACAGATATCTAATACCTAAAAAATATCACCGATGATGTATACACATATATCAGCATCCAGGTAGAATAGTGTGCCAGAATGTAACCACAATCAATGATGAGTGGAGAACAGAAAGACTAAATAGACCATTACATCATGTTCGAATAGTACTGCTGTTCTCAAGACTTTCTCATAATGATTTTTAATCTACCGATGGTCATTCCTTGTCTGATCTGTAAACATGAAGTGCAAGAGTATATGGAGGAGAAATAGTTGCCTTCATAGTCAGTGCGTTCGTGGAATTCGGTCGTGAAACTATCATTTATAGTTTGTCTAAATATGACTCCACGCGTCGCATTGAAGTACTTGAAAAATAAACGAATGAGATATTATACATAATCAAATTGTATTATTCCACAATATGAACACATAAGATATTCACTGTTATGCAAAGAACGTCAGCGATATAAACTTCTTTTTTGTTCCATAGTGCAATATGCACGATCTGATGTATTGTGCAAATCTTGTTCCCAAAAAAAGTTATTCCTACGATTTCATTTGATTATTTATTCCATAAAGTTTCACGTCTTCGAAAAAAACTTTTCTTTCATGTGTAAAACTATTGAATAATCATTTCTTTCGATGAAAAAAAAAACGTTAAATAAATACCATAAGGATTTCAACTGATACATATCTTGTATTGATTAAACTTATTCATTTGTTTGTTTTTATCCATTGAATAATTATTTCATAGTATCTTAATTCAATGACAATCCTATTCGGATTAAAATAAATACGATATTATTCATTTTTTTTTCGAATAGTGCAACACGGTCAGAGCGAAGAAAGAAAAAAGTGCGAGTGTTTTCATCATAACGAGCATCTTTAATTTGATCGATCACAAACTTCGTCGCTCCTCGAACTATAATCATGCCGAGATGAATGATGATTGATTATTAATTTGTGACTCACCTTTAACCATGAGAATACGCTCGAAGATCGATAACAGATGAAAGATGACATTTTCTCGCATGTTTACATTTGAAGAAAACTATCGAGTTTGATTTGATGTTGATGATAAATCAAATGGTAGGACGTGTATTCAAATCGATCAGGAGACTCAAGGCTAACCGAACGACAACGCTTGTCAGTAGCTGAATATTTTCTTAATCTCACCATGAAGAGTACATTGTTCGAAAATGAATTATCTACACTGAAAGAAAATCCTTGAGTGTCTCTGTGCATTGGATTGTCTTCAACCAGTAAGACAAATTCTATTGAAAATCCGAAAGATTTCTTCGTCGGTAAAATTGAGAAGTCTTATGATCGACGCTTGCGACTATTTGATCACTGTCTTCTTTCTTCCGTCTAATTGTCTGTTACTCCGACAGACTTTATGACAATGTTTATAATATGATCATACAAACACCCATCGAAACGGTACGCATTAGTCTTAAGCTTTTTGCGTCAGGATTACTGTCTGTCTCACTCTCTTTCGTTCGTTTGATTTCTCTATATTTTCGAAATCACTTGCAAACAGATATACACATACGTGAAATCAAGCGGCGACAGTTATACTATCCGTGATATTCATACAGGTTAGTATAAAAAGCTGCTGCATGCATATAAAACTGTTTTTTGCTTTGCATGATATGTATAATTATCTCGATGATTGGAATCAAATCGATACGTTTGTTAAAGAGTGAAGATTGTTCGTTGAGAATAAGTTTTATAGTTGTAAGTGGCAAGACAAGGACGAACGAATGTTATCAATTTATCATAGAATATATATATAAATTATGTTTTAAATTATATAACAATGAGTTTAGTAGTGATTCTGTATCTATTGTTCATTTAAACACATTTTTTATATGATAGTTCATATGTCTTGACAGTTTGATCATACACATATATTTGAAAACTTCATCGATATCATTTTTTTTTGTTCAATGCAATTCGATTACTTCATAAAAGTGTCAGATTGCTAAGAAAAACGAGGCCAATTCTCTCATTCTAAACTTTCAGTTCTGTTCATAATCAATATTTACCCAGATATTCACGTATTGTCTCTCTGACTAAGTTACAACCGACCTTGAATGTTAAATGGCGCATTAACAATGCATATTAACTTTCTTAAAGATATTCTTGTCTAATGATCCATAAAAGGATGTAGCAATAAAATTCGAAGGTAAATTCAAACAGCTGCTACTTATGTTCAGAAATTTCTTTTTTTTTGCTCTCTTGAAAATTTTTTTAATTCAAAAGTGGCCTTTTTCTTTCTTCTTATATAATTTATAAATCTTTGACCTCAGCTGATTTTCGTCTCTCTTCACTTTCATTGTGCAAGGTCTGCAAGAGCATATATAATTATTTGCCATGGTCTTTCTCTTTTTTCTTCTGACAATTTTAATATTTATACGTACATTCGACAGGTTTTTTTTAATAAAAAAATTGCCTGTTTTGTTTTCGTCATTTCAATCTTTAATCAATAAGTCCAATACTCGTCCCTCTTTCTTCTACATCGACTCAGCATGAGGTTATCGAACGGAAATCGTCAAATAGTAAATGTCTGCACGAATGAATGAAAAAAACGAGTTCGATCTCACACTTATGATGTCCCGAAAGAAGAACTGTTTCTCAGCCAAGTAAACAGAAAGTTTGCTTTCTATCCTTTTACTGATGCTGCTGCTACTTATGTATAAAATTCGTCTCTTTTGCTTCCATGTTTCGAATGAATCATTTATTCACTTTGCATCCACATACAAAAAAAACTGCAGGTGAAGAGAACAAAAAAATTACAATTCTCTAACGAACAAAAGAGAGAAAAGATGGATTTTTGACAAATAACAATGATAGCCATGTAACCAATATGAATTCTCTTTTCTCTCTCTCTCTCTTCTCGTCCCTTTCTCCTCTTATTTGTTCTCTATTATATTCACATNGTTCGCACAACAATCAATTAAACTTTGAGATATAAACACACACTTCCTCTTTTTCTTATCTATTCAGAATGGCATTTATCCTTTAAAGCAACGTCTTAATCAAACATTCAAAGAAAGCGATTCATCCAAGTACGAAACCGAACGAATCGAACGGCAATTATCATCCATTGATGGAGATATTCTTATGTATAAACGTCGTCTTGCCCATCAAGAAGATGAACATACCCAATGGAAGCAATTAATCACCCATATTCAACGCTTGTTATTACAAGCGAAAAACGAAACACAGAATGAAACTATCACGCGCACGTCGTGTGAGAAAGCGACCCAACAACTACGTTCCGATATAAATAAATTACGTGAACAACAGCAATCGAAACTAAAAGATCTCAAACAGTCCGCCTTGTTATTAGCACCAAGTTCAACAAATGATCGTGCACATATCTTCAAATCCGAATTGTCAAGTGCGATTAGGAAGATTCGACAAGACTTTGAACGACAAAATGATTCTCAACGTAATGAACTGTACGGGCAATTTACACGTGCATATGAAGATATTGCACGAGACTATCCCGAGCTTGGTCATTTGTTTTTGAACGAACGTGAACAGGAACGTACGAAACAAGAAGAAGATCGTACACGTGCAGATATTCAACGTGTTAAAACAGAAACGAATATGTTGAAACAGAAAGCTGCCGAACTGAAACTGCGTACACGTGAATTACAAATCAATCTGGAAATGAGCATTGAAGAAAACGCCCGTTTCGAACAACTACAACAAAACGAAATCGATCAATTAAAATCTAAACAGGAAAGAATAGCAAGGGATTACGACGATGTCATTACTAAACAAACATCATTAGAAAAAGAAATAGAAACCTATAGAAATTTATTAGAAGGTACAATGAAATCAGTTGTTGATACAATCACAGAAGAATATAACACGACAACAGCGAATCAAACCACAACGACGACAACAACAACAACAACAACAAATCAACAGCAAACACAACAACAGCAATCGCAACAACAACCGATAAGAAACGGTTTGTCAAGTCGTTCATCACGTTCATCGAGTGCTGATCGTTATTCATCAACACCGTACTATCCATCGTCCAGACTCAACGGTCATACAAATGCATATTCTCGTTTCATGGGATACAAACAAAATGGTGTCGATTCAACGAATACTTCACCAGCAGTCGATATTCCAGCGACAATCACAGAAAATGGCCTATCGACAAGTAAAAGTGTCGATGATCTAAGTGCGAAAAATGGTGTCAATCCTTCTGAAGTCAATGGAACAACAAATGGTTCATCTTCACCAAGTCGTCCTCCAACTATTCTTCAAACTCGACGAAGTTAATACTCATTTGAAAAAAATCCCATCTTTCTTCTTCTTTCTTTAATTTCGAATGTTATTATTCTTATTATTCTTTTTATCTATATTCTCTTGGATTTCATATGTAAAGAGATGACGTTTTCGTTTTTTTTTCATATGAGAGATGAACATTAAAAAAAAAGAACAAGAAAAAGAATATTTGTTCACACAAGCGCAGAGGAAGAACAACTTGTACACACTCGATATACAATCTCCACATGTTTACTTAGGTTTTTTTCACGAAATGTTTCATCTAAAGGAATAACATACTTAGCGAAACTTAAAAGTGTATTGTGAACGATGTCAACATCGGAATACAAAAGAATCTGATGTTATTATTAGAAAATACGTGATTGCTTTTCATATAAAGCATATCATCGACTTGCTTTGAATAGAAAAACAAGGATAGCATTTCTTTGCGTATAATTAAACGAATACTTAGAACATTGATCGAATAGGGTTTCGATTTCCATGTACTTTCCTATTAGAATAACAGCAGGTGATCGGGTTGATTTAACACAAATCGTATTCGTTCTTTCCTCGCCATGCAAATCTTCATTTTCAATCAAATGTCATTAGAAATGACAAGTATTTGATGTACGAAATCGAATGTTTAAAAGCGAACTATTCTTTTCTTGACTTGTATAATCCAAATGTAGTTCGAATTGATTGAATCATTGTGTCAATAAAATTTTATCGGATTAGTTCATTTCATTTTTGATCAATGAATAACACTTTCTACATTTGTATGTCAAGTATGTCTATAGACATCGGAACATAGCCGAGTTGTATCTAGTAGTTATTTGATATTTGTTCAATGTTCGCAAGTAGACAGACGCAAAGTGTTATTCGCATCTTTTGCTATCAAATGAACTTTGCGTAATGTTCTAATTGAATTTGAGCATATTTCAACAAAGTAAAACATTTCAATGAGGAGAAAATTCTTCTTTTCTCTTTCGTTTACCTTCATCCCGGTAGATCGGTCACCCTTTCTCCTTCTCTCTCTCTCTTTTCGTTCGATAGCATAAGAGAACACAAATACATTCGGTCACCCATCGATCGAAAAGTGTATTATCGTTGACCGTAGTGTTCATACATTTTCAATCCTTGTCATATTAAAGAAAACATCATCTACAAGTGACCTTGACAAACGACAAGATCACTCGTCTTAAACTTCCTTCTAATCAAGTATAATCATCATGGACGAATATAATTCGTATGTATACGAACAGTCGATTTAATCAGCAGCAAGAATCTTATCTTATTTCATTTAGTTGAAATGGGCACATGTTATAGTAAACGTTCCGCATGTTATAATTTAAAAGGATATCCACACACAATAACCAAACCCGAAATCTACGAAGTCAATCCGCCTGAAACGCCGGCAACATTACGACGTTTTAGCAGTTTACGACATAGTGTTAAATCGTTTACATCATTGGCACATCAGCGACGAAGTCTACGTTATAAGCCTATAACAGTCGTCATGAGTCCGACTAAGCATGCAACTGTTAGCGGTGGACATAGTCACTCAAGAAAGAAACATCGCTGCATTATTCATTATAATCAAACGAAAGAAGCACTTGTTTGATGAAGACAAAACACCTGCACGTTAATCTTCCGGTTCGTTGGCATATTTTCGAGCATTGCCATGTTTGTTCACATCATCTTATTGTTGTTGTTATTGTTTGTATCATCACTTGAAAGAATATAAGAAGATCTACTTATTGAGAGAAAGAAAACATCTCATCAACTGTTTTATTGTTTGTACTTGAATTCGCATGAGGAGGAAGAAAATTGAACAGGACAAATCTGTTAGAAAACAAAAGCTTATCGAAAAAAAAAACTGATTAAAATAATTGAAAAGAAAAAAAGACGAACACATCATTTTTGTAAAGCGAGAAAATGAAGAAAAGATGATAAATGCCTTCTCAATCAATGGTTGACAATGTCAAAAACTTAACGCCGGTAGCCTGAGAGAATAAATAAAGGATGAAAAAATAATAAAACTGATCTCCTCGTCAGAAAACACGTTCGAGGAGGTTTATATTATTCTAATCCTTTGAAGCAAAATTCAAAAAGAAGACAAGCTCTTCTTTCATGTGTATCAAAGGAATGCTAATGAAGATCAGATAATTTCATTTTAGACTTTCACTATCTTTGAATTTGTGAATGTATCTCGTAATGATAGAAGATTATTTGCTAATAGATAACCAAAAACATTTTCATACCATTGCGACGATCGTCCACTAGAAAAGAAAAACACGAAAATGATCGGTCGAACTTCGTCAATTTCATTACCTAAAATCAACACATGCTACTTGAGTAACTGTTGTATGTCCAGGTTGTGTTGCTGATGGTGTAATGTAATAATGCATGTCTTTTGTTATACCAATACTACCTGGTAAGAAGTGATTTTGTAAATGGTCAATAGACACCGCACCGATCAGCATTGCAGTTGTATCTGAGAGCGAACGTGAAGTGATTTTCTTTGAAAAACTGTGCAAGAAATAATCGCGAATTTTGAAAATGAAAAAAAAAGGAGTTTTTCGTTACCGAAATTCACAAAATGATCGAACGGGTACAAGATCAAGGAAATTAAGTACATATTGCACAATTTCTTTATCATCATCGATTTTCTCCACTGTTCGACTTTCAGCAAAATGGTTGTCCCACAAATATCTTTCATGTTGAATTCTTTGACACACTTGTTTCACATTGCTATTGGGAATATCGATCGAGCATTTCCATGTGGGTAAAGTTATCTCATCTTTATCACAATTTGTTAGTGTTGGTTTATGTATGGATAAATCCACGCCATTCAGATTGGTTTGAACATGTTTGAATTTTGTATTGGATAAGCGCTGAAAGAGATCAACACGAAATCGATCGAATTTTGAAGTCAAAAACTGTGTGTTTACTTGAAGAAATTGTTCACTGTCTTTTGTAATATATTTTTTCATATGAAATTCGCCGTTGCATGCGCTGCGAACAAGATCATCGAGATGTTTGGTTTTTCTTAATGTGGGCAATTTAAGTTCGTCAGAAAGCGAACTAGGAACCTAGAGATACACATATGTAATTAATAGAGAATCATTAGATAGAGAAAAGATCTTACTCGGCAAAGTAAATCAACGTTAAGTATCATTGTCATTAGGCATAGTTCAAGTGTTAAACGTTCACTTTCTTGTTGTATTGCATCTAATTTATCTTTCTTCCATTTCCACCAAAGAACTTTTGATGATGTATTATGCATATCATGATAAGATTGAAAAACAGATGGGACAAATATACGTGCTAAACTACGGCAAGTTATCTGAGAAAGACAAAGAAAGCAAGATAAGCATAGATCGATCAGATGATAAATGAGTCGATTTCGTACCTGACTATTACCAGATCGGATAGAAACATCAAGTAGAAATCGAAGGATGGTTTCCAATACATCACGAGTCTCATCCGGTAATAATAGAAAAGCGTAACGTATGGCTAATAATTGTTCTTCTTGTGTTGCACCTAGACGAAAAGGAAGATTTGATTTTGAATTTCATGGATATTCGATTAACTTAATTTACATTTTATTAAATCACATAGTAGACGTGTTATTGATGGTGGTATAAGACATTCAGGTAATTCGCGAAAATACTGTCGAATGACATCAGCAACAACAAATGGTTGATATTCGTCAAATTTAATTGCTTCTAATGATGATTCACTGTGAAGATCATCGATGGCCTCGATTTGCGAACGTAAACGGTCAATTTTAGATTTGACACCTGGCTTACGAAATAATCCTTCACATTTACCAGCGTTCATACGGACATATTGTAGTGCATTTGTAATCGCCACAGGAAGAATTTGGCCTGTGGTTTGTTGATATATACGAAGAGGAACACCAAACACACGTTTGCCTTTCCATGTTGTTGGTTTGGGCAGTTTATTCAATTTGGCTAAAGTTCTAATCAATTCGAGAGATGATGCATATTTCTCATCGAAAAAAGATGAAACTCACATCGTATCATGGTTATGCATACTATCATGGGTACAATTTTGTTGGGTTAATTTCAATAGTTTTGACAAGGCTATATGAAAAAGAAAAGAGGAAGTTGATCAGTGAATGCATTGATAAATTCCGGATAAATAGAACAATGTGAATTTATGATATTAACCTGCTTCTCTTAAACGATTTATGTCGTTTGATAACAGAAGATGAATATTAATTTCGTTTGTATTTGTTCGCATTGTTATTACTTCGTTTGATTGAGGATTTGTCTGATCAGTTTCGTCTCTAAAATAATATATATACATATATACTTCGATAATATACATTCATGATGACATATCGATATTCAACGAAACCAACAGGTTCACTGGATGGATTAACATCGATTATGTGCATGTGTAGGGAGTGTGCGTGAGCGAACGATAGGGCGTATATAGTGTATAACGTTGTATGAGTCTCGAGGCTCGAAATTGATTTATGTATGGATAGGAAAGAAGGGACATGGGGGAGAGAGAGAGAGGAAAAGAATGAGAGAGTAACTAACGATGAATAGTTTTGTGTGTGTATTCTTTATTAATGTATGTGAGAAAAAAGAGAAGATGAACATTGATCGATAACCTTCCTTTTGTTAGTTGTTCTATGATACATTTTCTTCGATATTTACTTCAATTTCAATTGAAAATTCAAATTTCTTTTAAAGAAAATCTATTTAATACATACGTTGACCTTGTTCATTACAGGATATACGCAGAATAGAAAGAGAAACCTCTAGATTGCTGAGAGATATCTACATATAGGTACGCGAGAAAAATGATATGTAGGTAGTCACATCTTTTGAAAAAAAATCTGTCGAAGGTTAATTTAACAAAGAAGAACAAATAAAGCGAAGGGTAAAAAAAAGAAACTTTTCCTCAGCTCAAAAAAATCTGCACAGTCCTAATAGATAGAACAGAATTATATCACTCCCTCCAGTTATATTACTATGATGATAGTGTTCATGAATGTCGAGCAAAGAGAGAAAGCGAGTGCAAGAGGAGAAAATTTGTTCCATCTTGCTATGTGGATTGACGACAGATCATTATGATGCAACTATTGCGTCCGCATGCCCGATCGACGTCATCAGCACTGAGGAGAAAAAACATAGAGAGCCACTAATCGATCTATACATACATATGTATATATATATATATATGGGCACACATACACGCGTTGTATTTTATCAGACTGTATCGATTTACGTTATTGTCTGAGGCATATCACCTTCGAATTCGTCGTTTATCGATCTGCACGACAGTAACAATAGAAGAAAAGATTAGATTGATTGGTATGCAAAAAAAGAAAATGCATACATAATAGTTATACAACTGATTTCGAACGATTGTTCAATAAATATAAATTTTTTATTATAGATGTGTGTGTTTTTTCCTCTTCTTTCCATTACCGTCATCGATATCGTTCAATACGCATAAAAAATTCGAATAGGTTCAATGAAAACTGTCTGTTGCTTTTTTCTCACATAGATTCTATTAAATTTATGTAATAATATGTGTGATTGAACTCATTTATTGTCGATTAAAAAGAACGAGGGAAAGTCGAACATTGTCATAACACAGAACATTTCGATTTGTATCAAAATATCGAAGAAACAAGAATTCTTGTGAAAGATAGTTGTACAAATTGTCACAAGGACGTGTAGGCTAATGTGATCGAAGTTTAAGTCAACAGTACAGTTCAGATATCTCAATGATCGATGAACTGTTTCAATCAATAAAACGAAAGAAAATAGAAAACTTAGAGGTATTCGATCAAAATTTTTTCAAGATCTTTAGCCTTCAGTTTCGAGTACCTTCTTCTAATCAATAGTCAGTTAAGGATTTACCTGTTGATAGTACAACACTCATCGGTGGTGTTATTTATCGAGAATTTACTTGCTGAACAATCGCTACCAGTGTGATTAGAACTTTTTCTTCAGTTTAACAAATAAACTAATATTTATTTAACAGATGGTAGTTTACTTTGTTTGAATAAGATGTTTTTATATGAACAATGAGTGTATAGGATCAAGTAGCATAAATATATATATACTTTTTTCTCCCTCCCTCTCCCTCTCTTGTGTATTTTCTCGATTCATCGACAATACAGAAATGGCTAAGTAGTATCTAAATATTGCTGAGAAACAACGAAAGTAATAATCAACTAGTGTGATTAGACTATGAGATTCTCTCGAGAAATTTATTGAGTAAAGCATGCAAATCATTCGGTGTACGCAGACAATGTTAGTTTCATCTTTAGACTAAACTCCATCGACTCGTTCAGAAGAGTGAAAAGAACTAGCAAATGTTTGGAAACACTCATCTCTCTATCGCTCAACACACACGCGCGTGATATTACCAGGATAACAATTGAGTTAGACAGATAAGAGAAGAAAAATGATAAATCGATGAAAACCTACCGATCATCAATTTGTGGACTAGCAGCAAGGCCAGAATCATCACTTGGATAGATCGTTGTTTGTTGAATAAGATTTTTTAAATCATCTAATTTCGAGATGGTGCTTCCTTGATCATTATCATCTAATAACGCTTGAGTGCTCGTTGAATCTCGTCGATAGTTGTGCTCCGCCGAAGGATTTATTGACGGACCATTTCCATTTTCCATTTCAAGACGTGACAAAATTAGATCAATATCATTATTGAAACGAACTAATTCTTTAAGTACATTATCTTCATCAGCATACAAATTAAATCTTGAACTATCTGTTGACATATTATCATAAAGACTACGTTGCTTGCGACGCCCTTTTCTACTTGATTCGTTAGAATGATGACCATGGAGAAATGTCCGTGGCGTAGCACCTGCTCGTCCAAGTAGAGAATTTGTCGATGTTGATGACGAACGTTTCGTTGAAGATGATGATGAGCGTTGATGCGGTGCTTTATTACAAACATCATTGTAGTATTCATTCAAGACTTGAGCTTTGTCAATTAATCGTCGAAGTAGACTTTGAGTGGAATAAGCAGATAGATTTGTTGTTCCAGATGAAAAGTCTCGCGAAGTAAAACTTTTCGGTGTTGCTGTTTGCAAGTCATCATCTTGTTGACGATCGATATCGATAGACATTGATTGATCATTGGTTGTAATCGGTTTCTGGTACGACTTTTGCCGGCTTTGAGCATCATCGGTGATGGATGATGCGACTTCGATATCGGTAAACGAATACGAATCTAGACCATTATTTAAACCGCCAATACCGTGTGGTATAGATGTTAAACGTGTAGTGATATTGTCGTATCGATTAAGCAATGGATTCGACTGTGAATTACGTATGGGTCGGTGTGTGTACGGATTGCGAAAAAGCTCATTTCCATGTTGACATGATGATGGAGGACTTAGTGTTGAAGATTGATCGTCATTCTCATTGAATAAGGTCTCATTTTCAAGTCGAATTTGACCTTTTGACATGCCTGTACGTGACGCGGCAGCAGCCACTGCTGCCAACTGTTGTTTACGAGCGGTGCTTTGTCTTTTTTGCGCTAAATTATAAAAAATAGTAGAAAATGAGTTTTGATTTTGATTTTCTTTCTCTTTTATACCTTTAAAACATCGAATTCGTTCGAAAAATCCCGTGTGTACATCGGGTTTTGCATCTTCTGTATTCGTCGCTGCTTGTATCGAATGATCCACATGAAATGTTTTTTTATAAGCGCGAGAACACGTACAACACGATAATAAAAACGAATTGGTTTTATGTTTATTATTGATCATAGCCGGTGACGTCGAATGTGTATATGGAATCGAACGTAACAAGTCTTTATTTACAGTATTCGATGCCATGATCGTACCGAAATGGGTTTAAATGTTTGTAATGGACGTGAAACAAGAGAGAGGGAGAGAGTAAGGAAGCGAGAGATTCGAACGTGATTCTTATGGCAGGTTATTATGCAAGCTGATGCCAAGTTACATTGTACTACATAAAAATCTGAAAAATAGAGAAGAAAAATGAAAGATGAATGAATGAACATTCGGAACAATTATCATATTTTAAAAATGACCTACCACCCATTGGTCTGCTAATGTCGACATAGAAGACAAGTGCTATTAGGTATGTTTAGAGAACAGATGAGAAAAAGAAAAATAAAGAATGTCACATAATTTTTTCGCCTTATGCCTTGTCGATCGATTGGTATGTCACTCGATGTCGTTTGATGTTGAAAAGAGAAACAGAAAATGTAAGGGAGAGCGGAGAGAGATGGAGAAAAGAAACTGAGCAAGAGTCTCTTGCTCTGAAAAAAGTGCCATAAAAACATTGTCAAGAACGAACCTGTTGTGTCATACATCCCTGTGGTTAATTTAACATGAAAAGACAGCCCATCTTCTTACCCTTCTTTTGTGCTCATATTACCTGAAGTAATCGATGATATATTTTCTCTCACTCTCGTTTGCTCGGTTTTCTTTCGATGGGAACAGACGGACAAAGAGAGAACAAAATGAGATAGATGTATTGAATGAAAATATGAGTGACATTGAGCGACAATTAAAAAGAGTGATATGAATAAAATTCGAGTTAATTGCTCGATCATTACTTAGTTCAAGAACTTTTCTTTCTTCTTTACCGTTTGTCTTAGTCCGCGTTTGCTCTTAGTCTTACTTCTTTCGATTCAATGTTTGTCAACTAACAAGAAACCGAAAAAAGAAAATGAATGAAAAAACTTCTTTTTTTTTTCTATTCTACTTTTGTTAATATACATACCGATGTGGAAAGGTGATGAACCGAGATAAATTGCAAGGTTTCGTCATTTGAAAAGGTTTCAACGTCGGCGTCATTGTACGAATACAACTGCTTCTCCTCTCTCGACATAACGTACGTGTCATATGTCTCTGTACATTTCTCCACTCGAGCACCAACAGGTACAATCATATTTGTGTATACATACAAAATTCGCATCAAGTAACAAGAGTCATCGTCATCGTTTTCAGTCTATACATGTCTCTTGTTACCGTACGCATGTAGTTACTCGTGTCTAGTCGTAGACATATAGATGTTTAAATGAATGCGTTCAAATGACGAACGTGAAAATGTCACAGCTGCTACACGCATAAACGCACTTGAGTTGATAGAGTGAAGAAAGACGAACGAACGAAACTCTGCTGTATGAAATTGCTACAAAATAAAGGTGACTGACAATTTGCCTTTCTGATCATTTGTCTTCTTTCATGTATATGTTTGGAGAAGATCTCCGTAAATGAAAACATCTGTCAACGTTTTCTTTTGGTCTTCGATACTTGAAGTTATCTATTAGAGATCGATGTTTCTTCTCTCGCTCGCTTTCTCAACTCATTTGTCAAATACTTCTTGTCTCGTATGTCTCTCTAGACATTACTCAATATATGAGATTATTTCTGACCAACCTTATTAGCTTTACAAAAGTACACATAGGGACAATTGAATCAAATCATTATAATTAAATAAACTTGAATAAGACGAACACAGACAGGTAGTGAAATAGGACATCGACCTCACAATGGGTTAGCAATTGAATCACTTAGTCTCTATAACAATGGTGTCTGTTAATCTTGCCTCTACTAATAATGATGATTAAGCTAATAATCATAACATTACTGTAAGCATCGATGGATGTAAGAGAACGAAGAGAAAAAAACTTAAGGAAAAGTAATATGAATAATAATAATAATAAAACTGGCGAAAGAAAAAGAAGAAGAAAAGAATCAAATAATCTTCTTGTATCCGATCGGTCGATTGATTGAAATGAAAAGAAATCAAGTTGATGTTGCCGATACTATTTTGAACAAGTGTTGTTTATCAGACTGAAACTCGATCATTGACACGCCTATAAAGATTAGAGATCATTAAATATCAACGCGCCTGTTCTCTTTAGACACCAATATTACCTAATCAATCGTAGATGTGAAGTGTATCGTTGTTCATCATCAAAGATAAATACTTTCGCTTTCTTACAAACACTTTCAATAAGTCTTTTTTTTTTCAATGTGAGAAAATCTCAATAAATACGAGCACGCTTCTTCTTCTCCTTCTTTTTTTCTTAATGTTTTTATTCTCCTATGCTAATAATGATGTTCGTGCATAATCCATTGAAGAAGTCCATGTATACACAAAGTAAATATGCATACATAGTGTATCTTGTTCGTCTTCTTCTTTAATGTTTTCTCTTCTCGTTTCTTTTCTTTTGAGGGATTAGTTCAAGTAGTAGTTCAGAGTACATATGTAAAATTTGGTCATATTAAGATAAAGAGGAGAAGAAGAAGAATAGAAGAAAGGCGATTAACTTTGTTGTTTCTTCTTCTTTGTTTGACTGTCTCTTGTTCTTCTGTGCGGTAAACTCTTTTCATATGATTAGAGCGGAAATGAGAGAACATTAGTGAATGGAAATCTGCAAATGCACAGATTTCCTTCTTACTTACCATTTAGAAAATTAGCTCGTGTCGGATTTTCCTATTCTTCTTGTTGTGGGTGTCCATTAAATATGAGCTGTTTGAATTCGATAGCAGAACGGGAGAAAGCGAACATCGAACGAAGAAGAACAATGTTTATCGTCATTAAGTAAAGAACTAGTCTATTCTCGTTTTTTTTTTCATCGAGGTTTTCTGTTTGTACGAGCTATTAAATATTTGCTCTTTGAAAAAGAATGGCGGGACGATAATGATAAAGTAGTAAAATTTGCCTTTTCATTATTGAGCAAATGGAAGAATACATTGATCGATGATCGGCAACGTCGACGTGAAAGAAAAAGGGCCCAAATGACAGCCATACTAACATCATTCATCATAGACACACACACACAAACACACAGACGAGAGAAATATACAGAAATAGAGAGAAACCGAATGAGGACTAGATCCATGTTATTCGAGAACTGCATACATGTATTAACGCTATATCTCAAGATATATTTGGAAACACGACTTTTGTAGGCGGAAATGATAACGATATTTTTATCATGTATATTCAAAAAGAAAACCATACGTCGTCGCTTTTTTTTCAATACTTACCGTCCGATCGTTGATAGCCGCTGCGTATGTTTAAGGATCATTAAGGAGCCCTTCGTTATGAGGTGTGTGACGTACACATACGTTTACATAACGGACCGGAAGGTGTGTATATAAATGAGCAGCTTCGTTTTTTTTTTCTTCATTCTATCTAGTTTGACCCTTTCATCAAATTCTAATTAGAAGGAAAAAAACCCGAGAAGAAAAAGAGAAGGAGCGAGTAGGAAAAAAGAAGGAGCTATGAAAATAGAGCATATATTTCTAACGATTAGATAGATCTCTAGTCATCGAATGAATAGAAAACAACAGCCAGAGAGATTTCTTTCTCAAATATCATAACAAATCTAGACGTGCGTATGTGCGCGTGTCAATGAAACAAATGAATTTGTTTTCTTTCAGTGGCTTCATTGTTGTTCTTGTTTCTCTTACTTTCTTTAATCATATACTTCTCTCGACTTCTTCTTCTGTTTTTTCGTCAACAATACACTGCCATTCAAATAGACACTCTCAAGCATATCCGACTAACACATCGAGACTCGTAAAAAAGTGACTGACCTCTATGAAGTCAAGTATCCGTTGACCACTTGATAATCAACTCACATAGACATACATCACGGCACTTTGACAGTATGAATTAAAAAACAACATATCATCCAGCACGTCTAGATTTCATATACTTTCTCGGATGGTTTTGTCTTTTATTTTTTTTTCTCTTAGTTGATCAGAAGAATGTTAATACAATAACAAAGAGCAAAACAAATGAAAATGTACTAAATAGATATTTCTTCTTGTTGTTGTTATTTGCCATTGTTTGATTTCGATTCGAAAATGATTTCTCTTAGAAGAAAAATCCAAGCACTTTACCACCTGTATGCTTTCGTCGAGCTTCTTCGTGATCTAGAATGCCATGTGATGTTGTTAAAACAACATATCTAAACGACCAACAGATAGATTTGTTCATTTTAAATATTTTCACTTACCCAAACTGACGTGATGGTAGAAGATTCTTTGTCCAATTTTCAATATCACGAATGGGACAATCAAAACGCGGACTGATCACACCGCACTGTAACACGAAATGTTCTAATCGAGTACAAATCAATATTTTGTCGTCTACTTACTTTATTCAAGCGACCATTCAAGTTAACGACAATTTTACCACTACGATGATCATCAACAACTTCGAATTCGCCAATGTAACCTTGAACACAAAAGCGGACATGTCTTTATGTAAAAAAAAATCATTGAGGTTTACCATGTTTCATCATCACAGTAAGAAATTTGATGATGACTTTTGAACATGGTCGGATAATGACTTGACGTTTGTGGCGTTTTTCAGCATTATTGATTGATTTGAGCGCGTCGGCAAGGACATTCATGTGCACCATGGTGGATGTTGCAGTAGATAGTAGTGTGTTAAGACACGCAAATCTAAAACAAGCGATTCATTTCAAAATGATTAATTGTACGCGAACGATGCTGCTGATGTTGATTGAATCTCATCAATTATCTAAAGAAAGTATATGAAACATCGATTGAAAAGAGAGATGAATCTTAATGTAAAGACATAGATCGTTCCTAGTTAGAAATCAGAGAATGTAAATACAAAATAACAATTTGTATTAAAATGACAACAAAACCGAAAAGAAAACGAAAACGACTAAACATAAAAAGACATATTTTTCTTATTGCTATTATTCTGTTTTTTCGTGTTGTTCATTTGATGTATCTACTGGAGATTGTTCGACAGCTGGTACAACGGCAGAATCCGTCTCACCAGTTGTACCATATTCATTAAGACGCGTACGATCAACTGGATAGATGTACCGTTGATAAAGATAGATGAAAAATATGATATCTAAATGAACAAAAGCTACACAAAGAAAACATTTGTACGAGTTTTACCATCACGAAGGCATCCAAGTCGATACATGGTCGGCATTTTAATAACAAAAGCAAATAAATCATCAATAAATGTATTTAATGCTTTGTATGTCATCATACGCCATGGTAGATGTGAAACAGATTTCAATTTATAGTTAATAAATAATTGAGGGGTCATCATAATGAAACCTTTTAAAAAAAAAGACGCTGTTACATATGGAGATTCATACAATAGTGCTACTTTTACCGAATGTTAATAGAAATCCATAGATTGTACCTAAACAGAAGGAGTACCAACTTTTTTGTTCATGATACATCAGTAGATAGCATGCATAGCCAAGTACTAATGGAAATAATGCCCATGACAGATATTTAAAAGCCATCTGAACGGAAAAAGAACGATTAGAGAAAGCAGATGTGGTAGAATGTACGAACTCGATCGTATTCGGATGTAGACGTTTCTGTGTACGATTCTTTATAAATGTATTTGTATTTTGGAATAAAACCGAGATATGTTTCGTTTGGCACACGCTTAAAAAGAGTCGATCGAATGATAAATTTTTAAAAAATGAACTTTATTTTTACTTGAAAGTTGAGAATCTTTGGTACTTTCCATAATTCAATAAGAATACCGATACAAACACTAATACGAACCATGGTATTCGTATCATTGTCAAAGACGTAGAGTAAAACGATTAGACTTTGGAATATATTGAAGAAAACACTTCGAACAGATAGACCTTCGAGAGATTTTCGTGTACGCCAAAATTGAATATCTAAATCGCGAAAAGAACTACTCAATTTGAAGGAAATTACAAATAGAAATTTACCATTTTTAAATGCTAGGATTTCAAAAACTGTATGAACTATTGATACGACGATGGTAATAACGAGCAGATATGGATTTGTTTCGATGAATGTACGCTAAAAAGCACAGATTATTCTATATATTAAATGAATAAGTTCATTTACTTTCATTGCATCTTGATCTTCTTCATTTTCTTCCTCACCCAACAAATTTCCATACCATGATTGCCGTAAATTTTGTGATATATACATTTGCCATTTCCACAATTGTATTGGTGCCAAAGTGACTGTTAGATTAAGTGCACTAAAACCGAACAAAGCAATGCGTAAGTTCAAATGACACAATTCAATCATTTCTTTACTTGATTGTATCGTTAACTGGATAATAATCCGAAAGAAGATTCCAATAGTCATTCAAATAAATTACCGGATAGTATTTGCCTGTATATGGTTCAAATTCAACAACTAAAACAACAAAGTTGAACCTTAAACATTCGAAAACTCATTAATCGAAATATCACTGAAATAAATTAGTCTTTATTCATAACATTTCTCTAATTTCCTTGAACTTTTTTGACCTTATACTCGTTACGCTGATCTCCTTGTCTGAACTTTAGATTTCGATAAGTATTTCGACTAACATTTATCCATTGGCGATGGAATACTGCCTCTGACCCATCCCGTATGATCATCGAGTAAATTGATCGTCATATTCGGATGCCAATGAGATAAGAGTTCAACAATTTTGTCATCAGCTTTCTAAAAGCAAAGTAAACTTCGTCATATCGATGAGGATTAGATTTGAAAAAGACCTTTTGATATTCTTCGTCTTGTTCCGTGCTTCCTGTGAGAAGATTCTTTGTTTTTTTATAAACTTTCTTCTTATACTTGTTCAAACCTAAACGAAAACCAATAAGAGTAATTACTCGATTAGAAAACACGTCTCTTCTCCCTACGTTTGCTTTTAGAGAATACATATTGCGGTGTATGAGGTTCTCGCTCGGTCGGATCAATTGAATATCCATGTTTCGTTGCTACAACGTGTAAATAAAGCGATCCATTATTTTGTACATTCTACAATACAAAATTCTGTAATTCACTAGAAAATAATTAAAGGAAAGTTTTACTTTTGATATCGGAAATTCAATAAATTTCGTATAAGTGCCATTTGATGACCAATCTCCATATTTTAATCCATCAACTTCCCACTGAGGTCTTCTCAATGGGTCGTGTGTATAGATTTCTTCTTCGTTAATGAACAGGTATATATCCTTGAGACAAACAGTCGATAGATGAACTCGAAAGGAAATATACTTACGAGTAAATCTCCATTGGCGAAGAGATTTCCTGGTGGAAATCCAGTATTAGGATGTGCTGGTGCTGGTGTTTGTCCAGTTGTGTTATTTGTTGCTGAACGACGAAAGAAACTTGTAATAAAATAGAACACCAACATTTGAAAAGCGAATGATTTGATCACTTCCCATGCTGATGGTCGTGGCCGAGCTGGAGGATTATTATTTTG
Source organism: Adineta ricciae (assembly GCA_905250025.1). Classification (NCBI taxonomy): domain Eukaryota; kingdom Metazoa; phylum Rotifera; class Eurotatoria; order Adinetida; family Adinetidae; genus Adineta; species Adineta ricciae. The sequence goes on from CAJNOJ010000031.1 coordinate 553,067, forward strand.
TTCAGCTACTGGTGTCACATTATTCTGTGCTTGTTCGATCTAATAAAAAAAAGTGTTCGGAATTCAAATATTCCGGAAATATTTTTATAACTTACACTATTCTCTGCACTTCGTTCTCGTGATTGATTCGAATTTGCGTTCGACATGATCTGAAAGTCAGAAGAGAAGCAATTGTACAAAAATCATGTTTTTTTTGAGTAATTTAGATTTCCAGTAGCCATACTGTAAATTAATTTATTCTCGTCTGTTTTATGGACCTCCGAATGACATCGAGCAGCGAATAGGAAAATTTGTTCTCGAAAATTCATTTCTTTGCTAAAATCAACATTTTTTCTTATGTTTAAAAAAGTCGATTATTTTTCCGATATCTTTTATTGATTGTAGCGCTTGCGCTATTGATTGGTGCTTGCAGAACAGCTGCCTATGAGTCATTACAGGATGAGATAAAGTCAATTTCAAGAGAAACATGTTGTGGAAAACTCTGGTTTTTTATTTATTTATTCAATTAATTCATGGAAATTACAATGATCCAATCTATCCAGTACAAAATCCATGTTTAGCCATTCTTGATCGTCTATCAGACATGTCGTCAGCGTTTCTTAATTGTGCTGTGAGTCGAGCTCGACCATTTAAATTATGTGAAGGTTGTGTGGATAATTATGCACGGTTACAAGATCTCATTGGTTTGCTTGAAAACGTTCGTCATCGTGACATGTGTTTGTTTCATGTTTTCATACGATAAATTTGATTTTTAGACGTATTCGGATGTTGATAAGAAGATAACATGCAAACAGTTTCTCGAAAGTTATGATTCGATACAAGTCGTTGCTCAATTGATTGCATTCGTACAGAATATTTGGTCTTCCTCGTTTTGTGATAGTAAGTTTAGCAAAATACTTGACGGAAGTGAATCATTATAAAAAAATCTCTCTATAGGTTGTATTACAGGTTATAATGATACGAATGGTACAATTCAGTACAGTTTAACAGATAGTACAATACAATTTATTCAGAAAAAGATGATGTTTGACATGTGTATATTCAATGCAACTGGTGTAAGTTTTCTTTTTTTGTTATCTGTCGTCAATTTTATATGCTTATGAAATGTGAATAGCGTATTGTTCCGATCATTCCGATCGACCTCAATGTTACATTGAATACAAATGTGTGTACAATATGTCTAGCATCGTATAACGATATCAATGACTTCTTTCTACAACTAACACATGGAAACCAACCTGGTGTTTGTATGGATATTGTTGACACAGTAAGAATCGAAAGGAAATGTCATGTTCTTCTACCTTACTTTTACTTCTTCAAAGATGAACTATACTCGACTGTTGTGGAGTAAAATCTATGAATGTAGAAGGCATGATCCAGATTATATGGCGGTGTTTGGAATATCGTTCTTTATTCCGACCATTGTTTTGGTTTTTTATGTTAGTGCATTATTCAAAGGTAAGATTTTCTACTCTGATAATTACTGAATTCTCCTGTTAATATTCGTCTTTTTCTATCATAGGTGAACGACAGCAGAAGAAGTTATCACGACGTAAGTTAATTTCAAATTTTCTTCTTGTGCTTCTTACTTATTTTTTTTCTTCTTTAGAAAAACGTCTTCCAGTACATTCCACTACGGCTGCACTCGCTGGCACGAGAACATGGCTATGGTCCAATCCGAATGATTAAAACACACGAATTATTTTTCTACACATGCATTTTTTTGTTGTAATAATAAATCGAACAAAGATTTATTGGATTGAAGCAATAAACTCTAGTTTTTCAAAAAAGACCAATTCTATTTGCTGCTTCTTTTGCACAATCAACAACATATTCTTTCTTCACTTGTCAATTCGTTTCGTATATATAGAGAAAGACACAATCGATCGATCGATACACCAAAATCAGCCAATAGGAAATCAATTAGAACGCGTTTCGATTGGTTCGTAAAAGTTGTCATTGAGATGGTCTATATAAGCACAGAAAGATGCCCACATATCCTCTCATATCTACACATACTTCTTTCGTTCATTTCGATTGATCTAAACTCGCTATGGCACCAAAAGCTCAAACTCCATCAAAAGGTTCAAAAAAGGCTGTTACCAAAACCAGCAAAGGTTCAGCCGGACCAAAAAGTGACAAGAAACAAAAACGTCGACGAAAAGAAACCTACTCCATCTACATCTACAAAGTTCTTAAACAAGTTCATCCGGATACTGGTATTTCGTCAAAAGCTATGTCGATCATGTAAGTTTCATCTCTTGTAGAAAAACATCTTATACAATGATTTTCTCTATTTCTTAGGAACTCCTTCGTGAACGATATCTTCGAACGTATTGCAGCTGAATCATCACGTTTGTCACACTACAACAAACGATCAACAATTTCATCACGTGAAATTCAAACAGCTGTTCGTCTCTTGTTACCTGGTGAATTAGCTAAACATGCTGTATCAGAAGGTACAAAAGCTGTTACCAAATACACCAGCGCTAAGTAAATTGATGGTCAATTTATTGAGATGAATAACAACACTCTCAATTAATATCATGAAAATCTAAAAACCCAACAGCCCTCTTTAGGGCTATTATATCTTATATTTAAAAGATATGGACTCGCGTATAACTATTTGAATTTGTTGCTCTTGCTGTGTGGTAGTTGTATAAATATAAAACACTTGCTATTCATTGACTGAAATTCACTTTCTCACTGCACTCATCCTATGTTTGTTTCTGGAAATGAATCTCATTGGTGGACACACAAAGAAAATAGTCTCTTGTCCATTTTCTTTGTTATTTAACAATGACGCAAACATAACATTCCACTCGGATGTTTATTGATCAATGCATATAGAACATTAACACTGAAATTTTTGACTTTTGATTGAATTTTTTTTTTGTTTTTTTGTTGCATCAGAAAATGACACTAGAACAACAATGACGTGTAACACACACATACGTCAACCAATACCCATCGAATATTTTTCAATGGGCAAAGAACTTCTCGCTTCAGGAGTGCGTTGAAATTTTACGTCACTTTCAAACATGTTCAAACACCATTCAATTTATATGACATTTCATATAACAATTGACATATTTATAATTATTTTTCCCTTCAATTCGAAATCAAATCAAAATACTTTATATTCAGTTATGTATATAATAACACGATGTCATAGATTTTTGAATTTAAAGTGTAGGATGTTATAGCCCTAAAGAGGGCTGTTGGGTTTTGGTTAATTAGGTTTTTTCAAGAGAGTGATGTTGTTCATCTCATATTTGTTTTCATCGTTGATGTTATTTAAGCGCGTTCACCACGAATGCGGCGGGCCAATTGGATGTCCTTTGGCATGATGGTGACACGTTTAGCATGAATTGCACATAAGTTAGTGTCTTCGAAAAGACCGACTAAGTATGACTAAAAGAAAGGAAGAATGATTTAGTTATTTTGTTTCGTTGTGAATCAATTTGATGAACATACTTCACACGCTTCTTGTAAAGCCATAACAGCGGATGATTGAAATCGAAGATCTGTTTTGAAATCTTGAGCGATTTCACGAACCAAACGTTGAAATGGTAATTTACGGATAAGTAATTCAGTCGATTTTTGATAACGACGAATTTCCCGAAGAGCTACGGTACCTGGACGAAAGCGGTGAGGCTTTTTGATTCCACCTGTAGCTGGTGCAGATTTTCGGGCAGCTTTTGTTGCTAATTGTTTTCGTGGAGCTTTGCCACCAGTTGATTTACGAGCGGTTTGTTTTGTACGAGCCATTGTTTATAGAATGGGTTTAATAGACGTGTGAATGAGGGCGATGAAATTTGTCGATGACGAATATAGAAACGAAAGGAAACGAACGCTTTTTATATAACGAAGACGAGCATGCATGTGTCATTGGTTCGCTAATCTGATCATTAGTTGACCAATGGACAGCGTGAGTCTTTGTTTTCTTAATGAGCCAATGAATATGTTTGCGATGGAGGACTATAAAAACACTTGTGTAACTTGTTTCATGTTCATATTCATCAAGCCGTCTTCTTCGTATTAATTCACATTTAATCAAATTCTACAATGTCCGGACGTGGAAAAGGTGGTAAAGGTCTTGGCAAAGGTGGTGCTAAACGCCATCGTAAAGTTTTACGTGATAACATCCAAGGTACATTTATTATTATTTAGTTATGAACTTGTTTATCTATCATTCTCTTTTTGTATAGGTATCACAAAACCAGCTATTCGCCGTCTTGCTCGTCGAGGTGGTGTCAAACGTATCTCTGGTTTGATCTATGAAGAAGTTCGTGGTGTTCTCAAAATTTTTCTTGAAAACGTTATCCGTGACGCTGTTACATATACAGAACACGCTAAACGTAAAACTGTTACAGCCATGGACGTCGTCTATGCCCTCAAACGACAAGGTCGTACACTCTACGGTTTCGGCTCATAAGTGGTTACATCTACTGCTCTACATGCAATGAGATGAATAACATCGCTCTCATATCATAAAAACCCAACAGCCCTCTTTAGGGCTAATATTTCTTTAAATTCAAATCTATGATATCGTTGATAAACATATACACTGATTCAGTGGGATATTGAATGCAGGAGTGGAATGTGTGGATGAAGATTTCATGTTATCGCAGCTTTTGAATTTGTAAAAAATACATCAACAATGCACCCAAATTGATACGTTTTTAGGATACAGGTTACCAGTACTTGGAACGAGCGTAAAAGTATGAGAAAATCTGCCGCTTGCTTATATAAAAAAAAGTGACGAATTTCAAAATATAAACCAAAGTTCTGAGTTAGATACGCCTAAGGTGATATTCAAAAGTGTTTTGCTTTATACAAGTTGTTTTATCGACGAGTTGTTCCACCGTAACCTATTGAACACAAAAGAAAAAAGAGACAATCTTTTAAAAAGCGATATAGTTTCTTACCGGTGCTAGTGTGAGTGCCACCTGATGAAGCCGAAGGGCTCTGACGATATGTATCTGTTGTAGTTGTTCCTGTACCAAACCAACCAGTGTTTCCTGTGTTAGCCGTGTTCTGAGTATTTGGTCTAGAAAAATATTTTCTTGAGTAATGACCTAAAATTTAATTTTAATACAATAATTTACCTTCGGTTACGTGCACCAAAAACATAACCACCTAAAGCACCAAGTGCGGCTCCTGTTAGAAAATTGCCAGCTCCGCCACCAGCAGCTGCATTCTGTTGTTGATTAGCATGACAATCTAGATTATAAGATAATTTGAACGCTTGCTATGATTCAAGACTTTTTATACCTGCTCCAGTATTTCCAAAATTGGTAAAGTCGTCTCGGAAACCTGCTGGTGGTGGTCTTCGTCGAGCGTCGCCTGAGCCTGGCGCACCACCTAAACCACCAAGGCCACCGAATCCGCCTGGAAAGAAGTTTGAAAACCAACCACCACCGCCGCCACCCCCACCTGTATATTCAAACGAAATACAACTGGTAAACGAACAAGAAAGATTTACCTGGAGGGCGACGATCGGGTCCAGCGGACATATGTGTGGCACCACCCGTTCGGTTTCCACCAGAAATAAATGATTTAAGTACGAAAAATACTACAACAATCAATGCAACTTTGAATAAAAATGGCCAAAATCTTGATTCAGATCTAAAGAAGATTCGAATGTGATCATCAAAGTATCTATGGCAAATAATTCTTTTATCACTTACGAATGGCGAACTTTCGAATCATAGAAATCTTTATCGGTATATTCTAAATTGTACTCCAACTAAAGATCCAAATGTTAACCTTCTGCATTAACATTACAAATATACGACTTACTCCACATGAATCTGCTAATATGTACGGATCTTCGGGATAGTTATATCCTTCGCATGAGACACTCAATTTGCCAAATTTAAATTTTTTTGGCATTTCAGCTGAACATTCCCACTAGAAAAGAAATGCCAATTTTTTATTTTATGTATCAGATGACTGGATCTCGAGTCTTACTTGAATATCGATGCCATTCGAGCCACGATTATAACATTGTACAACATCAGGTTCGAAAGCTCCTCTCGCTGAACCACCGATGCATTTGAGCTGTGGAACAGCGGAGACTCGTCTTGCCTGGGTCCGTTGGCCTTTATAGAGCGTCAAAGTTTGAACATTTTGAAGTAAAACACTTTGCTGATTTCCACCTAAACAATATCATTGAATATTGTGCCCTTTTCCAAAATTAAAACTAGCAGATTTACCTTGAACAAGATGAATTGTCAAATATGTGATAATTGCTATGAGAAATACAAGCTTCATACTACGCATATACACTCAGTATGTTTTCCTCGTAGTAGTAAACGTAAAAAGGGAAAAAATCCATAAAATGAGTAAGAATACGTCATCGTTATCTGGACCAGTTAAAAAGTGACCTTGCACCTCTTCGTTGATGTTTGCAGCAATTTGATTGGTTCGAAGAAGCCAATATTTTTCTGTTCATCAAGCGTCATTTTTTTTTTGAAAGATGTCGAAATCCCAAGAAGGTATGCCATAATATTTCTCGGAAAAAATCATTCTATTCGCCATTCTCTACTAAGGTTGGCTAAGAATTAAATTAGCAAGTCAAAACAAATGGCATCGCCGATACTGTACTATCGATTGGGATAAATCTATCTTATTCATCTCGTCAAGAGCAGATGCACGATTTCGAGATTGGATCAAACTTCCACCAAATGTCATCATTCACGATTCCGAAAGCTCATTTAATACCGAACCAAATAATCTAAATCTGCTAATAACAATCAACGAAACGCAACCGAATAGTAAGACAAGATATGCTTTTTCTATTCGGTCTTTTCATTGACATTTTTCAAGACAGTACGCTGACACATTTGCTACAAGCAGAGAATAAACATGATTTTGATATATGGCTATTAGTATTGAAACAAACAGCTTATAGTCGAATCGGAGGTGGTAAGTTAAACCTCATTACATCGAACAAACTACGCAAATTGAAAAAAACTCGATTGATTTCGTACGAGTTGACTCATATGTGACAAAAACTTAATGGAATACATGGATGATTCATAGAATGTCAAACATAACAAGCATAACATTTGACGCAAGAAAAGCGAAGTTTTGAAAATGTATACGTTACCGTGATATTCGGAAACGTCGTCTATATTAGTATGCGAGATTGAGTACAAAAATGAACATTTAAGGGACAGTGAAATACTTGTGGATTGAATTCTAATTTCTCTTTCTTTCAGCTATCTTCGGACAATCACTAGAAACAACCTATACTTATGCTCAAGACAAATCGTCCTTTGTACCATTACTTGTTCGGCAATGTTGTGAATATCTACTCGAACACGGCTCAACATTTGTTGGCTTATTTCGGTATGTAAAACAAAAATATTTTCGAATACAAATCAATCACTTCGTTCTAAATACACGTCTTTAGAGTACCAGGTAAACAATCTTCAATAAGGGAATTACGTGATAGATACGATCGTGGTTTATCTGTTGAATTGCATCAATCATATTCTCCGGCGACCATCTCATCTTTGCTGAAAATCTATCTCCAATCTTTACCGGAACCAATAATTCCCACGAAATATTTCGATGATTTCCTCGAAATCGGTTCGCGTTTCAAATACAGTCAAACAAATGATTTAAATACATTAAAACATTTGATTGAAAGCAAATTATCCAGTCATATCAACTATGCGGTCTTAGCCTATCTATGTTTATTTCTAAGAAAAATCACCGAACATGTACAAATCACAAAAATGGATGCCGATAACTTAGCTGTTGTTTTTGGAAATAATCTTATTCGACCTGTTGAAGAACTTGATCTCAATATGATTAAAGGACATAGGTAATTGAGTTCATCTGTTTTTTCTCGAGAGGTAAATTGTCAAATCGAACGATCTTTAGTTATAATTTACTTCCATTAATTAAAGTCTTGATCGATCAAAGTGAATATCTGTTTTCGGTAATGAATTTATGAAAACTTAACTTATGAATTTGTTGCTTGTTTTCTTCATTAGAGTCAGAATTCATCCAATCAATTTCATGATTCTTATGAAGCAACAAACGAATCCATTACAAAATCAAGTGGATTCTCTTCGTTTTCCTCATTATTATCTACTAATGATCATCATCCGGTCACGGCCAGTTCGCGTTCGAAATCGATGCCATCGATATGTATCGAGACATTTTCATCATTGGATAGTACAAACTCGAGTTTTGAAAATCAAATCGATTCCGACGCTGTCGCTCAAGAAACAACAACGAATCGACAGAAATCAGTCGACAAAACTCGAAAAATATCCAAAACGAATTCCACCGGATTCTTTCAAGACAGTCGACCGAAAAGATATGGAAGTATTGATTTATTAGACACGAAAACAGACTACAACAGTATGTCATCAATGCCAGCAACAATCAGTGATCCTGTAGTACAACAAAGACAGCATGAAGGTAAAATTTTTTCCATTATCTATTTTCGATAATCGAAAACTGAACTAACTTTAAAACGAAAGCATCTTGAAATCGAATCGACTGTCATTATGTGAATATCACATGATGTTTTAATCCTAAAAAAGCCTTTTCTAATTGAATCGATATTTCGTTTCAATCATCAAATTCGCTGACAATTTTCTGCCTTTAGACTACCGTCCTCATCCCAAATCGACAATCGAAGTTCCAATGACGATTCGTAAAATGGAGAAATATCCACCAAAGAAAGGTCTAGCTAATAAATTTGGCAAATCATTCTCAAGCTTTAAGTCTAGTATGTCAAAAGCCATGCAATCGCATAAATCATCGAATGAAACTGAATCTCAGATGAACGAGATATTTTCATCGAGTCAATCGAACGATGCTCAAATGATAATCAAGCAATTGCAAAACGAAATTGTTCGTTTGAAAGAATTAGTAGAAGACAGAGATTTGATGATAAATGATTTAAAGAAAAGTTCTCATGACGAACGGAACAAATTCGAGAAAGAAAGATTAAAATTGAACCAAAAAGTCGAACAATTACAACAGGAAAATATTCAATTACAAAAACAAATACATATGCAATAATTTTACTTCTCTCCATGTGTATAAACGTTTTCTTTTTTCTTTCCACAAATCAGTTTTATATATACATATAGCAATATTTTCTTTTTCTTTTGCCTGGTGAATATATCTGTCTGTGATTTTTATGCTCAAAATTCGTATTTTAGATTAAATGAACATGTCGATCAATGGTTTTCAATTCGATCGGAATGATAGCATATCCGATGATCTCTACACAACACCAATTAGTCCATTATCACCCTTAGAAAAATCTCCGCCGCCTCCGTTGCCAGCACTAGTGATGCCATTGTTGCCATCGGTCGTTATATCATTTCCAATGAATGTTAATGGAGAGAGAGAAGATGTGAATAATGTGAATGAAAGTGAAATGCCGAGTAATATCACATATCCATTGCAAGATTCGTGGACGTTTTGGTTCTTTAAAAATGATCGCAGTTCGGATTGGAAAGATAATTTAATTGAACTAGCGACGATTTCAACTGTGGAAAGTTTTTGGTCAGTCTTTGATCGACTAAAACCAGCAAGTGGACTTAATCAAGGATGTGATTATCTCCTATTCAAGAAGAATATTGTAAGTTGTAAACTTAATAGACAATTAGTATATATTCGAGAGTTTGTTCTGTATTTTTTTCAGCAACCAATGTGGGAAGATCAACACAATCGTTCTGGCGGTCGATGGTGTTTGAACACGCATCGTAATCAACGCTTATCCGATCTTGATAACTATTGGTTAAATACCGTAGGATTGAAAAGTATTTAACGCGATCGAATGATTTCGAGTGTTTGATTATAGTTATTGTCACTGATTGGCGATCAATATGGCGATGATGCTTATAGTGTCAATGGTTGTGTTGTATCCGTTCGAAATAAAGGTGATCGGATATGTTTATGGACGCGCGATTGGAGAAATACCGAAGTTACTCGATGGATTGGGTAGAAACAATTCGGACAACACAATTCATAATTAGATTATCTTTTTCTTGTTTAGAAATCGTTTTCGTGAAGTTGCTGACATTCCTCGATCGTTACAGCTCACATTCGAAGTACGTATGCACTTCTTACGACAATTGCTCGCATTCTATCTTGCACAGATCATAGTGAAGATAATAGATCGAGTTCTAATTGTTTATCGAGCTCATTCGGTGTATGTTATGTCGTTATCATAAATAGCTCTTTTGCACTCATGTTGATTTTTCTCTCGAGGATGGGAAAGTGTTATCTTGCAATGAAAACAGTCATCGGACGAGCTTCTTTTCTATGTTTGTTAAAAAAAAAGTTTAATCGTGAGATAAATGACAATGACGTGAGAATACACTAAAGCATCTTTCATTGAAATACGATAAGACATGAAATAGAATAAAACGACGTAGATAAAATGAAATGTATGAAAATTTTCTTTTTTTCAGAGCCATGATGATCAAGAATCGAAACGTGGCGCAGCTGCAAAAGTTCTTTTTCGTGCATAGATTTCCTTTTTCGTTCTTCTCAATTGTATTTCGTAAGTCATTTTTGACTAGTATTTCTGAATGATCTTTTCATTTTTAATGTTATAACTCTCATTGTTGTTCTTGTAAACGTGCTTTTAGTCATTTGGTGTTCAGTTATTTATTTTCTTGTTATTTATTGATGTTTAATCAGTGAATGAATCTATCTAGTCATTCCTACGACTATGTTGTTGTTAATATACAGATTAATAAAAATAAAATTAATCGAATCAATATGATTGTTGTAGAGCACGGCAACGACACAGTGTAAATATGAAAAATACCTAGAGAAGCATTCTGTTTTTCTTTTCTTTTCTTTTCTTTCCATTCGTAAACTTTAACTGCAGAGATAAAAATTTTTTCGTTCTTCTTCAAACAAAACTAAGTCTATATATATATACACTGGTATACCCTTGCTGCATACACACCTTTCGTTTAAAACGCCGAAAACACGATTCTATTGTAAAACAAATGCCAGCTGTAGATAAAGCTGAAAATGGACTTTTATCGAAAGATCCGCCGGATATCGAAGTAAATATGTACTTTCAATAAATAGAATCGAACGAATTTCATTTGTGTGTAGAGTCTTCTTGCATTGAACCCCAAAACCAAACAGTTCGCTAATTCAAGACCGTCAGCACAAACAGTGAAAGATAAAAAACACTGGAAACGAAATGATGAACATACATGTGCTAGTGTTTGTATTTGATTTGTTGTTTGAATACTTTTCAGCTATGAGAAGAATATTTCTAGGGATGTATTAAAGATTTAGATCGAAACTTTCTGGATGTGAAACATACAACATTAAGCGAACGAGGTGCTCTACGTGAAGCGGCCAGGTAATGAAAATTATGAATCGATAAGAATGTCATTTAAGTACTCTTTTACATGTGCGAACACATAAACTGTATCTCCTAATGTAAATTAGTATATATGAGAATTCATGATTAATCATTCTTAATACATTCTTGAAACGTGACATCTATTTCGTATGTTTAGATGTCTCAAATGCGGTAAACAATGACGAGCTGAAAGAAAGGAGTTTTTCTCAATTCCGTATTACTTTTAGCTGATGCACCATGTCAAAAATCATGTCCCACATCGATTGATATCAAATCATTTATAACATCCATTGCCAATAAAAACTACTACGGAGCTGCGAAAGCAATTCTCTCAGATAATCCACTAGGTCTTACATGTGGTAAATTGATCTCTCGTCAAAGCTTCTTTCTTTCATATATTGATTTCAATTTTATTCAGGAATGGTTTGTCCAACAAGTGATCTTTGCGTTGGCGGTTGTAATCTATACGCTAGTGAAGAAGGTCCCATCAATATCGGCGGTTTACAACAATTTGCTGTTGATGTATGAGAATCGAAACTGAACGTGATCATATTGCTTGACTTTGTTTTCTGAATTTAGATATTCAAATCGATGCGTATACCAGCAATACGCGATCCATGTGATGACGGGACGGAACTTAATGAAAAATATTCAAGCAAAATTGCATTAATCGGCTGTGGACCTGCGTCGATTTCATGCGCAACATTCCTCGCTCGACTTGGTTATAAAGATTTAACCGTGTACGAAAAACAAGACTACCTCGGTGGTCTGAGTTCAGCAGAAATTCCTCAATATCGTTTACCTTATGATGCTGTAAACTTTGAAATCCAATTAATGAAAGATTTAGGTGTGAAAATTGTACCGAATAAAGCATTGACCACAGAAAAAGATGGTTTAACAGTCGCCAGTCTTCTTGATGAACATGGATACAAAGCTGTCTTTCTTGGTATTGGCCTTCCTAATCCAAATATCGATCCGATATTTGAAAAGTTGTCGACAGCTGAAGGCTTTTTTACTTCGAAAAACTTTTTACCATTAGTTTCGAGATCAAGCAAAGCAGGTAAAATCAAATATACATTTTTTTTTCGGAAGATTCAAAATTTGTAACCTCTTTCTCAAAAGGTATGTGCGCTTGCAAATCAGCATTACCTGCTCTCAGCGGTAACGTTGTTGTACTTGGTGCTGGAGATACAGCAATGGACTGTGCAACATCAGCAATTCGTTGTGGAGCAACAAAAGTTTTCGTATGTTTCCGAAAAGGATTCAATCAAATGCGTGCTGTGCCGGAAGAAGTAAGAATGAGACTTTAAGATTATTTGGTTTTGGAGTGCTTTGAGATATGTAATGAATAGGTTGATGTTGCGATTGAAGAACGATGTGAATTTTTACCATTCTGCTCTCCAAAGGAAGTTTTTGTGAAAAATGGAAAAATTACTTCGATACAATTCGTGAAAACTGAACAAACAGAATCAGGTTTGATGAGATCTATTGTACATGACTTTCGAGCGTTACTTTTCTCTATTTGCAGGCGATTGGATCGAAGATGAAGAACAGATAATTCGCTTAAAGTGTAATTATGTCATCTCCGCATTCGGTTCAACATTGAATGAACTTCCTGGTCAGTTTAATTAAAACAACGATTCAATAAATCCAGTTCTTTTTCATATCTGAATAGTTATTCAAGCACTTGCACCCGTTTCATTGGATAAATACAATTATCCCGTTGTCGATTTAACTAGAATGTCCACAAGTGTACCAGGAGTGTTCTGTGGTGGCGATCTAGCTAAAATAGCTAGTACAACAGTCGAAAGTGTCAACGATGGAAAAACAGCTGCTTGGCATATACATCGATATATTCAAGTAAGATCGAAAACTGATTTCATTCTTCTGAAAATGTGTTCTCTTCTTTGAGGGTGATGATACGATCCCTATTGAACCTCGGTTACCTAAATTCTACACACCCATCGATAAAGTTGATGTTAGTATTGAAATATGTGGTTTGAAATTTCCAAATCCATTCGGTCTTGGTAAGGAATTGACTTTTCTGCTCAAGTCAACATCTTTTGTTTATCGGAATTCGTTTCAGCTAGTGCACCACCTGTTACATCAGGTCCAATGATTCGACGAAGTTTTGAAGCTGGTTGGGGTTTTGTTGTTACGAAGACTTTCTCGCTTGAAAAAGATTTGATTACAAATGTTAGTCCACGTATGGCTCGTGGAACAACATCGGGTCATATCTATGGTCCTGGACAAGGTTCATTTATCAATATTGAACTTATTTCTGAGAAAACATGTGCTTACTGGCTTCAATGTATCTCGGAATTGAAAAAAGATTTCCCAGACCGTGTAAGCTTCATTCTTTCATAAAAATTCCATCCCTATGCGCAATCATTTCGTTTGCAGATCGTTATTGCATCGATTATGTGTAGTTACAATGAACAAGATTGGACCGAATTAGCTAAGATAACAGAAGCATCAGGTGCTGATGCACTGGAGGTTAGTTAGTAAAATTTAGTATTTTGATTCGATTGATTATGGTCTACTTGGTTTGTTTCAGCTCAATCTTTCTTGTCCACACGGAATGGGTTCGTACACAATTTACATATGAAGACGAAATCAACCGTCCTTTCTGTTTCTTCGTAGGTGAAAAGGGTATGGGTTTAGCCTGTGGTCAAAAGGCTGATTTAGTCTATGACATTTGTAAATGGGTTCGTGCAGCTATAAAGATCCCATTTTTTGCTAAAATGACACCAAATATCACCGATATTGTTGACATTGCTCGAGCAGCTAAAGAAGGTAAGACGACTTGTCTCATGCCTAAGCATAATCTTTATGTTAACTAGGTGGAGCTAACGGAGTGACAGCAACAAACACTGTTAGCGGTTTGATGGGCATTCGACACGACACTACAGCATGGCCAAATGTAGGCAAATCTAAAAAGACAACGTATGGTGGTGTTTCAGGCAATGCCATTCGACCAATTGCTTTAAGAGCGGTGTCAGCAATCGGGTTAGTAGGACTATTTAATCTTTCTTATCATATTGATCTTTATCTTTTTCAGTCGTGCTCTTCCTGGCTTTCCAATTCTTGCCACTGGTAAATAATATAAAACTACCATCGAATATATGAACACATATATTATTTTAGGTGGTATTGATTCAGCTGATGCTGGTATGCAGTTTTTATATGCTGGTGCATCGGCACTCCAAGTATGATGGATTAATCTACTTATATCAAATGGGGAAAAAACTTTCTTTATTTATAGGTTTGTAGCGCTGTTCAAAATCAGGACTTTACCTTAATTGATGACTATATAACTGGCCTACAAGCATTGCTCTATCTGAAATCACTTGGCCTGGAAGGCTGGGATGGCCAATCACCTCCAACCCCAAAACATCAAAAGGGTAAACCGATACTTGTTAAAGATCTTATTGGCTCAGTAAGTTATACTTGTAAAGTCGATCATCTCTTAAACTGATTTTGTTCTATCTAGCATTTGCCACTTTTTGGTAAATATCGCAAACAACGTGACGAAATCACCCAAAAATATCTTCACGAAGTTGATCTACTTGATGAACAATTTCAACCTGAACAAGTTCGTCCTGCACGCGAACCTCAGACAGCTATTCCACGTTTAACTGATGTCCGTGGTACAGCACTTAATAAAATTACAGAGTTTAAACAGTTAGATCCACGAGAACCAGCTGTCGCTATCATCGATGACGTAAGAACGCTTACATTTCCCTTACAAATCAAATTCTCATTCTATTCTTTTCATTTCAAGGATTTATGTGTTAACTGTGGCAAATGCTATATGACTTGCAACGATTCAGGTTATCAAGCAATTACATTCGATCCAGTTACACATATGCCGCATATCACGGAAGATTGTACTGGCTGTACTTTATGTGCGTCTGTGTGTCCAATCATCGACTGTATTAAAATGGTGCCACGCACATCAGTTTACGACATAAAACGCGGTTTTACCAAGCAGCGAATGAATGAAAATACATCATCCCTTGGTGTTGTTCAATGAGACTGAGAGAAAATGAAAAACCTAAAAAGAACATTTTTTTACGGATCCATTGTTTTATCCCGATTGTCAAACTTCATAAACTTAGTTTCCGAAAAAAAAATATAACCTAGATCGTTTTATTCTCCCATCAAAGAAATTTATTGTATTGCATCTAGCCTTATCAAGGTACAATCTTTCTGATGGATCAGAATTCGATAGATGTCGTTATACACCATTCGTTGGCTCTTGAACTGCTCAATAATTTTTAAATATCTAAAAATCTTAAGTAAATTTGTTAAGTTGAAAGTTTAAATAATTGGTTCCAATTTGAAAAATAATGCTTATTTAGATGCGATATTTTCAATAAAGACCAAACGCAATTTATTCATGGCGATCGTTGACCAATCCAATTGCCGATCTAATGTCTAACATCACAACAGAACAACACAATAAACTACTTTCTCTCATATGTGTAAGCATGCATAAATATCTGACTGATCTTCGCGTTTTTTACTCTCGTGTTGTTTTAGTTTCGGCTTTTTCTTTCTTCTAATCCATTTCGGATATCTTTTCAAAGCATATTCACGCGTCCTCAATCTGTTTTCAATGCCATTTTTATCATGGTTTAGATTGCGAAAAAAAAAATCGATGACCTCAGTTTTTTAACAAGCTGTTTTCATTCTCATGAAGAACAATGAGAAAAATTTGGTTTATACTCACTCATGGAAGTAAGAAATCTTCAGAATTGATCGACAATATCTGCAATTGTTCATGTATGAAGGTCAGAAAGACATATAGTGACCTCTTTACATTCTATGCTAGGGTCAATTACGAATGAAAATGATTGACATGCGATAATCAACGAGAAACTAATCGCTATGTTGAATAGTGGACGAATGGTTTAGAATTTCTCAAACAGAATGTATATATGAATATCTTTTTATTTTTCAGATAATGTCAAGTGAATCACCTAACAAAAGATTAGAGTTTGTGACGAAGGATTTAAGTGAAGAATGCAACTGAAAATCAATTATACTTTAGTGATGGAGTGATATTTGGTATTGGAAATCCATTACTTGATATCAGCGCTGAAGTGCCATTATCATTTCTCGAAGGGTATGTTTCTCTATCAATTCGATTCTATCTTTGAAATTTGCAATCGATGAGGTCAAAGATTAGCCTTAACTATGCGTGAATTTACCTTCTAACACCTTGTTTTATTATTGCAAACCTTGATCGAACGACGAGTTTTACCTTCGGAGGATCAATATAAATATTTTGATACGATTGACGAAACTGAATGAATTACAGGGTCAGATAATTTGATAAATCGATTTATTGACATTATTTTCTGGATCAATCACTATTTGCTTTTCTATTGCTGCTATATTTACAGACATTGATCATTCTAAACATACAATCATTAAGAATTATTAATTTATTTGTTTTTCTTTCATTATTGATTAGGTACAATCTTAAAGCGAATGATGCCATTCTTGCTGGCGAGCAGCACAAAGATTTGTAAGTGGATTATTTCTCTCTGTGAATAACTCTGTTTGAAATAAGTGGTTTGTTTTGCGTAGAAATGAAACATTACTTCGAGATTATCCAAATCATCAATTTGTTGCTGGTGGTTCGACACAGAATACCATGCGCGCCGCTACGGTAAACTATTTCCTAAGAATGCTTGATAAGATATGTTCTGTTTTTAACAGTGGATACTCCAACAGCCAGGTGTTTGCGTATATATGGGTTGTGTAGGTCAAGATAAATATAATCAATTGTTAAACGATGCGGCGACGAAAGCAGGTCTAACATTATCTTACCAAATTTATCATGATCCTGAAGGACATGTACAAACTGGTACTTGCGCTGTTCTGATCACTGGAAATAATCGGTAAGTTTGGAAGGAAATAGTCTTTTCAATACTGTTTTTGTTTCATAGTTCATTAGTAGCGAACCTTGGTGCTGCCAATTGTTTTACAATCGATCATTTAGATGATCCAAAGAGTCAAGAATTGATTGAAAAAGCAAAATTATTTTATACCGCTGTAGGTCATCATTTATTCGAGATTTCGACGACTAAATTCAACTCTTGTCTTCTAGGGATTCTTTTATACAGTGTGTCCCGATGCTGTGATGCGCCTATGTGAGCATGCGGATAAGAATAATAAATTATTCTGCACGAATTTATCCGCACCATTTATTTGTGAAATCTTTGGTGATCGGTTGATGAAGGCGATGCCCTATGTCGATTATTTATTCGGCAATGAAACTGTAAGAGAGATTTCGATAAGATAAATGCGTGAAAAACAGACATTTTAATAGGAAGCAAGAAGTTTTGCAAAACATCAACTAAAATTAGATGTAAGTTTAGTTAATTTAGTTAGTATGATTCGAAGAGACTTTGTTTATTGAAGACGATAGATGTGAAAGAAATTGCAAAAGCTCTGAGTGAACTTCCGAAGAAAAATGCTCAACGTCCACGTGTTGTTGTAATAACACAAGGTGCTGATCCAACGGTATTAGCTATCGGTAAGAGATAGACATCTTTCTTTCGCATAAGTTTCTCCAATTTTTCACGTTTTGTTTTAGCTGGAAAAAATACTGAAGAATTTTTGGTTAAAAAGCCGTTGGATATTGTCGATACTAATGGTGCTGGTGATTCTTTCGTCGGAGGTACGTTAACACATTCTATATTTACATTTGAATGAATGATCATGTATTTCAGGTTTTCTTGCTTACTTGGCACTTAGTAAAAGTCATGCCGAAGCCGTTCAAGCTGGTGCTTATTGTGCGTTCGAGTGTATTCAACAATCTGGTTGTACTTACCCAGATAAACCGAATTTTGATCCCGCAACGTTCATTGTTTAAGGAAGTCTTTCCATGAGAAAAAATTAATAATTTTTGTTTTAATGCAATAGCTATCACAATCTTTAGTTTTCTCAAACGAATAGTGAAAATTTGTTTTAGATATTTTCTTTGTTTTCTTTCGATTACAACATGTAATTCCGGACATTTGAAGTACGAAAACAAAGGATTATCAGTAGTTTCTTTCGAAGTAATGAATGTGAAACGAAACTTGATGACATATTTGATTTCTTTTTATTATTTTATATAGAATGGATAACAACAGTAACAACAATAATCGAACGTCAGTCACTGCAAACACGTCTTCCAATACAAACGCTAGTACAACGTCATCGTCAACAACAACAGCAGCAGCGACAAACTCATCAGCGTCAACATCCTCGTCATCATCTGGTGCGACATCATCAATACGACAAAGTCACAAACGAACATTTTCAGAATCTGATTCATCGTCACGCACAGAACGACATTTATGTTCGTTTTCACATTTATGGATTATTAAGTAAGTCGAATACTAACATGATTCACATTACAGTCAGACATAGAATGTGAATTTCATGATTGCAATCTATTGATATATTTTCTTTTTTTCAGCTATCTTTCATCGTACATTGATGATGCAAACTCCACGTGTTTACAATCTGAATCATTTTCACCCGTGAATACACCCTATTCCAGTACACGTTGGAGTTTGAAATTATATCCACGTGGTCTAAATGAAAAACAGCATACAAATAATAATATAGCGATATTTCTCAAATATGTCAGTGGAACAATGCCGACGATAAAAGCTAAAGCTGAATTTAGTGTTGTCAGTCGTAACAATGAACTCGTCATGTTACGATCGACAAATTTTCATACATTTTCGTCAGGAAATGATTGGGGTTATTCAGGTAAGACCTATTTGTTCGTATTAATTATTTCATTTATTCAATGTAACTCTACATAGAATTTCTCGATGGAAACTACTTAAATTCTCGTCGGAATGATCTAATAACAGATGATCGTCTTCGAGTCTACGTTCGTGTTGTATTAGTCGATGAGAAAGAAACAGTTACAGGTGATCTTATTCGTCATCCACATCCTGCTCATCACCATCATCATCATCACGGATCATCAATATTACCACCACCGCCACCGCCACCTTTACCCTCGTCACAACATTCAGCTCAATCGCAGCAAACCAGCACGGCGCCCAAAACTCAAGCATCAACATCATCTTCGTCGGCGTCATCTTCGTCAGCCACATCGTTGAACAATACGAATTCATCAAGCGCGTCAACAACGTCTTCAACAGCAATCTCGGGTTTATTTACAGATGACAAAGAGCGTTTTAAATCTCTAGAGCTTTTATCCAGCCAAATAAAAACACTTTTAGATGACGAACGTTTTGCTGATGTACATATTCATGTTATACCTAGACAGCAACCAGTTCAACAGCCTCAACCGCAACTAGCAGTCGTTGCTGATGACCACCGAAAATCGACTCGTATAAAACACCAACGAACATCTCTTAAACAGCAATATCCATCATGTTCATCATGTCACTGTACAACTGAAAAGAACAAATCCAATAGTACAATCAACGATCAAATATCCGATCATCATGAACAGTCATCGTCAGGTAAGAGTACGTTGAAATTGAGTGGACGATCATTGCACATTGTTTCATCTATACAAATAACTTTCTCTTAGCTCTTTGCAAAGATTCTGAGTCGGATAATCTCGATTCTCGTCATTCAACAAATCTCCCAACGCAAAGTCATATATCTCCATCAGCGTCGTCCACAACTCCGACAACACGGCGAACAACGCGTTCAACTTCGTTGCTCTCACGTATTGCTCAAAGTTCATCATTCGTATCGGAAAGCAATCCTTCATCCTCAAACTGTTCGACATCATCTGCTGAATTTTCCTCATCGTCGGAATTATGTTCATCGTCTTCCATTTTATCCTTACCATCAAATATCAAGCGTTGTTCATGCATTTGTCATCATCAAGATCATACCGAACAAGATTTACATATAGATATTTCACAATCTCATCTAAAATATTCGAATATAACACCGTTGGCAACATTTCATGCACATAAAGCTGTACTAATATCTCGTTCTTCTTCGTTCGCAACACAAATCCGTAGCAGTACGAACTATAATACAACAAATTCGAAATTACCATCCATTGATCTGTACATCGATGATCTCGATCCTTCAACTGTCCGTACCATGCTGATTTATATCTATACAGGTCGTTTGATAAGATCAAACGACGAATTGAAAAGCAATCTAAACGCCATTGATCTATTTCGTGCTGCAGTTAAATACGACTTACATGAACTGCGTCAATTAGCGAAATCGACGATGTTAGATGTTCTGAAAATCGATAATGCTATTGAAATGCTCGAAGTTAGCGATCAAGCCAATGATGCTTCACTCAAACAACAAGTCTTAGCTTTTATCCGCTCCAATGCTTTAGCCGTATCGAAAACAAACAATTGGATACAATTTACCAAACGTCACCCAAATTTGATCATTGATGCATTTCGTTCACTTGTGACACCGCCGTCAACAACAAATACTAAACCGAATACCGCTAATAATAATAGTTTTCAATCAACATCATTAACTACGACGAGTAAACAATATTCGAAATACGATTAATAATTTTACAAATTAATTGAAGAAAAAAATGTCTTTTTCTCTCCTTTCTCTTGATTCTCTCATACTTGTACAGTCATATCGGATGCATAACAAGAATTTGTTGTCCTGTTCGTATATTTGTTTGCTTGTTTTTTTTTCTTCTTTCTCGCTCTTTGTCTTGATATATCTACTTGCAAAAAATAAAAGATAAAAATATAAACAAAAAACGTGTTCTTTTCCAATTTTATCATATGATAATTTTCGTTTCTCTTCTGCTCTAGATTAGAATTCAATTTTCTTATTCATTTCCTTGTCGCAATGAGCGAAGTAAGTTTATAAATAAGCGATGCAACACATTTTCAAGGTTAAACATTTTATCTAGAATTTTCATATTTAATGTTATAAAAATGCGTAATGAAAAAAAAGCACTTGAAATGAATTCGTCTAGAATTAATCCGATCTTGATTGAATCTCTTTTAAAAACGTTCATTTTGCATCCATATTGATTTCATTCTAACCTTACATACCTTTCATCCCTGTTGTCTACAATATTAGTTAAATAAAATATCGAGACTCGTCGCAAGGAAATAACAGCAAGACATAATTATACCCTACGCGTTTCTTTTCATTATTAATCATACGAGTTTTCGTATAATTTGCCGCTCTGTTCTAATTATGACCCATCTTAGATGACATTTGAATAATCTTTTTTCCTCTCGATCAATCCGTTGACGTAAGTTGACAAAACAGAGACCATGTCTAATTACATATACACAATATTTTTAGATGTTCTTTACCGTTGTTGTTTTCTTAATCATCATTGTATCATAACCACTCAAAAGAAACTATTCTATTTGTCCTACTTCAGTCAATTTCGAGTCAAAATCATGGAAACTATGACGACAAACTCAAGTAATGGAATGAACAATGAAGAACATTCACCAATGATGACATCGTCGTCGTCGTCGAACTGTTTAGTCACCTCAGTGAACGCATATTCCAATAAGATTTGCACACCTGAGTATGAAAAAACAAGTGAACATTTCGTGGCAACATTTTCGACATGGGATGATCGAGAACAGTTGATCTTTGTGGAAAGTCTTCTCAAGCGAATGCACAGTCATCAACATGGACAAATTAATACGTTTTTATTACCGATGTTGCAACGAGATTTTATTGGACAATTGTCATCGCGTGGTCTAGAACATATCGCGGAGAAAATTCTCGGTTATTTGGATCATAAATCTCTTGTATCATCCGAACTCGTCTGTCAAGATTGGTTTCATGCTGTCTCAGCAGGTAATTTCCAAAGATCAAATCGATGAACATATTGAACTGTTGATATTTTTTGTTTTAGGAATGCTCTGGAAAAAGTTAATTGAAAGGAAAGTTTTGTCAGATACTCTATGGAATGGTTTAGCAAAACATCGTGGTTGGATGAAATATCTTTTTCGCCAAATACTAGCTGCATCTCAAACATTGAAATCTCATGAATTCTATCGTCAGTTATATCCGAAAATCCTTCATGATATTCAACAAATCGAAACAAATTGGCGAACAGGAAATTTTCAATTGGAAAAGATTCAATGCCGATCACAAAATAGTAAAGGTGTTTATTGTTTACAATACGACGACGAAAAGATCATCAGTGGCTTACGTGATAATACCATTAAAATTTGGGATAGAAAAACACGTGAATGCACTAAAGTTCTAACCGGACATAATGGAAGTGTTTTATGTTTACAATATGATGAAAAAGTGATCGTCACTGGTTCATCCGATTCGACTATACGTGTATGGAATGTGAAAACAGGAGAATTGATAAATACATTGTTGCATCACTGCGAGGCTGTTTTACACCTTCGATTTTCCGATGGAATTATGGTTACATGTTCAAAAGATCGTTCGATAGCCGTTTGGCAAATGAATTCACCTACGGATATTACTATTCGACGCGTACTTGTTGGACATCGTGCAGCTGTTAATGTCGTCGATTTCGATGAGAAGTATATTGTTAGTGCGAGCGGTGATCGAACAATTAAAGTTTGGGTTCGTTATCGAAGATATTTCTGTAAATATTAACAACAAAAGTCATGTTATTTTTAGGATACGACAACATGTGAATTTGTTCGTACATTACTTGGACATAAGCGTGGCATTGCTTGTTTGCAATATCGTGATAAAATTGTTGTTAGTGGATCATCAGATAATACGATTCGTATATGGGACATTGAATGTGGTGTATGTCTACGTATACTCGAAGGACATGATGAACTTGTTCGTTGTATTCGTTTTGATTCGAAACGAATTGTTTCAGGAGCGTATGATGGTAAGAAATCTGACAGGACTTCGTTGTTTTCGAACTATTTTTTCTTGATTCGAATAGGTAAAATCAAAGTTTGGGATCTGATTGCTGCTCTTGATCCTCGTTCGCAATCCTCCTTATGTATTCGTACATTAACTGAACATACCGGACGAGTATTTCGTCTTCAATTCGACGAATTTCAGATCATATCAAGTTCGCACGACGACACGATACTTTGTTTTAATTTTCTCAACGATTCAACTCTCACAGATAATTCAAACGAAATATCCACGTCGTAATGTTTCATGATGTATAGATTTTGATTCTCATCTCATTTTCTTTTTGGCTGTGTCTTTTATTGAATTATATCATTTACTTTTCTTTTCTGTCACATATTTCTTTGTACATCGTCGTTTTTCTAACGTGCAATTTCTTCTCGTTTTCATCAGTGTACATTTGCTCGAGAGATATTAATCAGACGAACTATCAGAGGCCTGTTAACAACAGTTTCGGACAATTTTCTTCCTGGTTTTTAAATTTTGTCATATGAATACTAATGAAAACAGAATAATAAACTAGAACAAGTAAATTTCGCTGTGACATTTGCAACAGGTTCTTCGGAATCCGTATCTTTCATGTTTTACATGAATGAAAGTAAACGATCAAAGGAGATGTGAAGGAAACATTTTTGACGGTGATAAACCCTACGTGACAAGAGACAACAAGCTGAATCTATTTATATCTGCGACTGACAAAGTCAATCGGAAGGAATTTTTTGAAAAATTCTAAAATGTTCTTATGTTTGAATAAATGTCATCGACGATTACTTGTTTTACCAAGTGCAATCCTAATAACACAAAAAGTACTCTTAATTAGCGAAAATTCTTGACATTCGTTGAATTGCTCGAAATGATTATTCAATAGAAAGTCCTTCACATGTGTTTTCTTTCAATGGTGTAACACTTATGAATCATCCTCAAGTAAATTCCATATCAAGTGACCTTTCGAATTCTTTGCTTCACTGATGATACATAGAAATACAATTCTAGCGGATATTCATCCCCCGAAAAACACTTCCGCCAGCTGAATTTACCATATAAACAAGCTTATTCGATCTCAAATGTCCTTCCTATTTATCTTGAATGCTTAGTTTATTTATATTGGAAGTCAATAATATCCTCGCATGAATATTTCTCGACAGCCACTCGTCTCATCGAAATGGAACAAAGATAGATGATCATCAAATATTTTTGACACGATTTCAGCGTGTGAAACAAAGTTTTGAAGAAAAATCTTGATTATCAATGCATCATTGCTTGTGAAAAGAACTCCATATGCTAATGAGGTTTGTTGTTCATTGGAATTTCAATCAATGAATAATTTAGCTGATGCAATAGAGAATTCCATTAGTTAATTACTGTCTTCTTGTTGCTTCTTTGAGATAAATCATTTCAATTGGATTCTGTGAAACAAAGACAACTTTTCAATGGAATTTGTCGCGAAGAAAGAAAATGAAGTTAATGGCAACTTCTCTTAGAATCAGCCAGTCGAATTGATTTATCACGCATCTGTGTCTGATCCAGCTCACGTCGTGTAACTAATTCGTCATCAATACAAGATTGTCATTTCCTAGAATTTATTGCTTGATTAGTCAGAGTAATGTTAAACATCGTTGATGAGAGAGAGAGAGAGAGAGAGTCAGACATGCTTCCAATTTCAAGTAGATAGTACCAATGAATCTATTTGTCCAACTGAATTAACACGAAAGAATATTTGTTCGTTCTTTTTCTTACGATTATGATGAATGGATTTCTTATCGAACGACTAATTTGATTTGCTCGAATTGATTGAAAAATAAAAGGCCAACTACTTTCCGGCGTTGTCTGTGATCTCTTATGAGATTTTATGTGGAATATGACAATTATAATGCGTCCTGCTGTTTACTACGATGTTTTTTTTTTCTTGGATCTTGTTAACAATCGTTACATGGATTAAATTTGAACGAGAGTATCTGCGAAATGTAAAGAAAGAGTGCTGAATTTGTTATTCTAATGATGAAAAAAATGTGTTTGCTTCTAAGTTACGTAATTAAGATTGTCTATCGAAATAGAAAGAGATATTTCGTTGTTCGACGGCAAGCCGAAATGAAACCAGGTGAAGTGATGAAATTTCGAAAATGTTTCATGATATTATTGACAACTTGATGATAGACCATTTGGAGAGAAATATATTGAAAAACATCCAATGTCTTTCCCCCTCGACTTTTTTCTCGTTTTCTCTTTCTCTCTCTCTCTCTACTTCCCTCCGCTCTCCTTGACACTTTCTTTACTCGTCTGAAGGACATTCGAAGGAGAGAAAAAAAGCAACACTTCAATTCTGGAGACAAACGTCGCACCATGTCGAAGCAGCAGAAGAGAAAAAAAATGACATGCCGATTATTTTCAATTCCATATGTTACTACGATATAGTTTCTCTGCATTTCAGAACAAATTTCCATCCGACCAAGCAGCGTTCGGTGTCCATCGATTAGAAAATTTGTTCACACAACAAGGAAATGTACAAGAAGCATCTCGTCGATTAATAGTACTATTGAGTAACAATAATAAGCGAAAGAGAACTCGCAATACGACACACGATATTACATTTGATATCTGCCCATCTCAATTCTTTTCTGGCTACTGAAACCGGCAGAAAAACATGCTTTAACTGTCATAGAAGTAATCAGTTTTTTATTAATATTACTTTTTATTGATTCTGTATTATGATGAATACTCCTCCAATACCTATTGTAAGTTGCTCAGAGAAATAATTACTTTTCTTTTTCTTTTTCATCGAATTGACCTTGAATGTTGTTTAAGGTTGCCGTTGAATACACCAAACCGATTCCCGAATCGACTGCCAACGAAACAAGTTCAGCGTTAATCAATAGTCGTGACTCACTTATTATTCAATTCTTAAGTATCTACGCGCTCATACTTATCATTGTGGGAACCGTGGGAAATTTATTGACAGTTGTCGTTTTATTACGACGTAATCTTCGTCGTCTAGTAACAATTCGTTATTTAATCGTTGTTAGTATTTGTGATACAATCTCTCTGTACGGATGGAATTTGAACAGTTTCTATAAATTCAATATCAATCGAAATAATGGCAATTTAGAAGAGATTTCAATCATCCATTGCCGAGTGATTTCGTTTATGACATTCGTTAGTTTACAGTTGTCAAGTTGGTGTTTAACTGCAGTTAGTTTCGGTAAGAAATCGCTTTCATCTCCTTCTACACTAATTCGAGAATGGATTGCTATTCTGTTTCTATGGGAATGTAATAGAGTAGAATAACAAATACAAACTTCCGATTTCTATCGTAATGATTATATAGTTGAAATATTGACATATTTCATTTCATTAAGCAAATAATAGATTTCAACAATGATTTTTGTTTCTGTGTTCATTTATATTTAAGATCGTGCTTTGAATCTCTATTGGTTTCACTGGAGACAATCCTTCGGAAATTTGAAATACACGAAATTTTACATCATCATCTTAACCTTAGTTTGTATTGGATTAAATAGTCATATATTATTTCTAAATGGTTATCAAACATCCACTGGGAGTATCAAATGTTATTCCACACGTGATAATCCGGGCTATATTTATCCTCAATGGGAACGTGTTCATTTAGTTGTATATAATCTATGTCCATTCGCTATCATGTGCATCTGTAATACATATATTATTGTCGTTACAGTTCGATCGAGTCGCGCGCAGATTGAATCGACCCCACCGATGGTCCAACGGAAAACTATCGAGCGTTATCGACAATTGACCGCTTTATTAATCATTGTTACCTTTGCATTTGTTCTATTGACACTTCCAGCATGTATTTATTTCGTCTTTTTTCGTCATAATCTCGAAGCGAAAACCGAACGTACGCATCGTTATATGATCCAGATCTCGTTGAATTCTGTTCAATTTACTTCTCATGCAATAAATTTCTTTCTCTACTGTTTTTCGGGGAAGAGTTTTCTCAACGAATTACGTGATATGTTCAATGAAATTATCCTTTACTGTCAAGGCAATGATGAAGAATGGGCAATCAACGATGTCAGACCACCCAACATTGAACAATATCAGGAATCAACATTAGAAAATCACCGCACCGATCCGGAAA
This sequence comes from Adineta ricciae, assembly GCA_905250025.1. NCBI lineage: Eukaryota > Metazoa > Rotifera > Eurotatoria > Adinetida > Adinetidae > Adineta > Adineta ricciae. The sequence goes on from CAJNOJ010000031.1 coordinate 580,444, forward strand.
GAGAAATGCATGTGAAAAATTACAAATTTGACTTCTTTCCCGAATTTCAATCGGGCACTGAACATCAATCGACTTGGAATTAAGATGATGCTCTTTTTCTATTCGATTTCTTTCCATTTTCCTCGTACAATCATATGTTTTCATTTTTCTATAAGTAATGACTAGCCATTGATTTTGCTTTCTTTTTATTACTCATATGATCAATTAATTTTTATCTTACATAATCGATCAAAGTATATTACCACACATGGGTTGACGTTAGTTTCGAATTGTTTTCTCAACAGGCAGTTTTTGAAACCTTGAGAAGTATGTTCTTTTTTGCGCCAGTCATTATGCATCCTAATAAGTTTTTGTCAAAGAAGAATTGAGTAATCATCGCTTATGTATTGATAACATACGTGTGCTTGTCAAAATACGTCTGAAAAACTAGTTTATCTTGTTATCTTGAATTCTCTTACGAGGCAAGGTTATGTAGACGTTGAAAGACATCATCATGTACAACGATATGATGAATGTGAAAATGAATAGATTTATCACATATGGAGGAAAAGTAGCATTACAAATATAGAAATAAGAGGAGTACTTCAACGTTTTATTATTAATCGAATATAAAAACAGGAAAGAAATCATCTGCGCGAAAAGACTGTTTAAATTAATCAACCAGAAGGAATGGTTAAATGAGATTCGATGTGGATATCATGCGTCGACGTACTCTCTGTTCATTGAAAATTTTATCTGTTGGTACGAAGAAAAAGTTGAAATTTATCGTGTTATTTTCACGGTAAACTTGGTATATTTCGAGTTATTGTATCGTTCTGTTTTGATCTGTTCGTAACGCTCTCGACAACTTGCTCCATCTGTGTTGAGTTTTGATATGAAAATCTTTTTTTCTAAGATAAAATTAAACAAGCAATGCCATTGGCTGAGAGTTGAAGGTAGAATACCGAATCCATCGGACGTGGACAGATATTTCTCGTCATGTTGGCTTGTTTACGTGTACCGTTTTTGAATCTAATTTAATATATCTTTGGAATTCTTTTCAACATTATCATTCTAGATCATTTCCATTTGATCATTTTATTTTCCATTCAAATATGGTAAAATCCGATGAAAATACCTGACTAGTTCGTCTATTGTTTGTTTTTTCATTGTCTCTTCTAGCCTTTGCGGCTTGATGTTAAACGTAAATTGTCAGTTCGATCGGATCGTGTGAAATGTGTCGATATTCATCCAAATGAACCATGGATTTTAGTGACACTCTATAATGGTCATGCACATATTTATAATCATGATACACAAGTATGTTAAAGAAGCTCTGTTACTCTTTTTATTGTTTGATATGCATAATTTAGCAATTGATTAAAACGTTTGAAATATGCGATGTACCTGTCCGTGCAGGCAAATTCGTGGTGCGAAAAAACTGGGCAGTGACAGCATCGGTATGTTACTCTTGTGTTTTCATTACGCGAATGATCAATTACTTTTCTTTTGCATCACTTTAATCAAGGATGATATGCTTGTTCGTGTTTATAATTATAATACACTTGAACGAATTCATCAATTCGAAGCACATAGTGACTACATTCGTTCCGTTGTTGTTCATCCAACTCAATCCTACATTCTTACTAGCAGTGGTATGTGTTCGATAGGATTTTGATGGAAAGAAATTGAGTTTCTTCCGTTTTTCTAGACGATATGACCATTAAATTGTGGGATTGGGATGCGAAATGGGCATTGAAACAAACTTTCGAAGGACATATTCATTATGTTATGCAAATAGCTATTAATCCTAAAGATAACAATACTTTTGCATCAGCGTCACTTGATCGCACCGTCAAAGTAAGACGAAAAAAGAAAGAAATGAGCAGTGATAGAATGAATTGCTTTTAGGTATGGCAGTTAGGATCAACTCAGCCGAATTTCACACTGGAAGGCCATGAGAAAGGTGTTAATTGCGTTGATTATTATTCAGGTGGTGATAAGCCATACCTTGTGTCAGGAGGCGATGATCGTTTAGTGAAAATTTGGGATTATCAAGTAAATGACCTCAGTATATTCGAAAAATTTTAATGAAAAAAATTTTTTTTTCAGAATAAAACATGTGTACAAACATTAGAGGGACATTCACAGAATGTTGGCTGTGTTTCATTCCATCCTGAACTGCCTATTGTCTTGAGTGGCTCAGAAGACGGTACTGTTAAATTATGGCATTCGAATACCTATCGTCTTGAATCAACACTCAATTACGGTTTGGAACGATGTTGGGCAATATCATGTTTGAAAGGATCGAATAATGTGGCACTTGGTTACGATGAAGGAACGATGATGATTAAAGTAAGTTATATCGAATATAGAAATATGAGTGAAGAAAAGCAACCTTTGCATTCTTAGTTGGGCCGCGAAGAACCAGCCATGTCTATGGATGCATCTACTGGTAAAATCGTATGGGCAAAACATTGTGAAATTCAACAAGTTAACTTGAAACAATTAACTACTGATCAACCATTGAAAGACGGAGAAAAAGTTCCTTTGAATGTCAAAGAAATGGGCAGTTGCGAAATCTATCCTCAAACGTTATCGCACTCACCCAATGGAAGGTATGAAGATGCAAGCTAATTAGTCTTTTCATACAGTTTCATATGATCTAGATTTGTCGTTGTTTGTGGTGATGGTGAATATATCATTTATACCGCTATTACATTACGTAATAAAAGTTATGGCAGTGCCATGGAATTCGTCTGGTCACAAGACTCCTCGGAATATGCTATACGTGATGGCAATATGGTGAAAATATTTAAAAACTTTAAAGAAAAGAAAACCTTCAAACCAGAATCTGGCGCTGAAGGTATCCATGGTGGATCCCTACTCGGTGTTCGATCATATTCAGGTCTCACATTTTATGATTGGGATACGTTAAGTTTAGTTCGACGAATCGAAATTGTGCCAAAAACTGTATGTTTGATACGTAATCACGAATGAAAAGTAATCGCCAACATGTTGTTCTCTATTCAATTTAGATTTATTGGAGTCAAAATGGTGAATTAGTTTGTATTGCAACAGAAGAGTCATTCTACATCCTTCGATATAGTGCTGAAGCAGTTGCAGCTGCAGCTTCAAACAAAGACCTCGTGTCGGAGGATGGAATCGAAGATGCATTTGATGTACGTTAAATTACATTCGTTTAAAATGATTAGTTTTGTTCTTGGTAGGCGCTTAGCGAGATTGCAGAAGTCGTTAAAACAGGTATATGGGTTGGTGACTGCTTTATCTATACAAATTCTCTTAATCGTATCAATTATTATGTCGGCGGTGAAATAGTAACAATTTCCCATCTAGATAGGTTTGTGCAATTCTTTTCTACTTCGTTTGATGATAGCAATCTTTGTTTCTTTTAGAGTGATGTATCTATTAGGCTATGTTTCCAACGAAAATCGTTTATATTTGGGCGATAAAGAAATGGCGATCGTTTCATTTGAATTATCATTGTCAGTTCTGGAATATCAGACAGCGGTCATGCGTAAAGATTTCGCAACAGCTGATCAAGTACTTCCGACAATACCAAAGGAACAACGTACTCGAGTCGCACATTTTCTTGAGAAACAGGTATGTTTGTTTATTTATCGAATACGAAGACTATGCCTTACCGTATTTCCATGCTTTAGGGCTACCGTCAACAAGCTTTGTCTGTGACGATGGATAATGAGCATAAATTTGATTTAGCACTTCAATTAGGAAATTTACCCATCTGTTATGAACTTGCACTGGAAATGGAAAACGAACAAAAATGGTTACAATTATCGGACGTGGCAACCAAACGTGGCGATTTGAATTTGGTTAAAGAATGTTTGACACGTGCTCAGTCGTTTGGTTCATTGATTCTGCTAGCTAGTGCATCAAGCGATAAACAATTAATGTCGACAATTGGCGACCATTCGAGAAAAAATGGACAGTTCAACATTGCCTTCTTATCAAGTTTCACTCTGGGAAATTTAGAACAATGTTTAGATATTCTTATTGAAAATCAACGCATACCTGAAGCAGCCTTCTTCTGTCGAACATATTTACCATCCCAAACTGGCCGTATTGTTGGCTTATGGAGAGATAAATTAAAATCAATGAATATGGAACGCGCTGCACAATCATTAGCGAATCCAACTGATTACGAAAATCTTTTCCCGGGACTTGTCGACGCATACAAAACAGAACAATTCTTGCAGCAAACAACCAAACCACGATTGGCTCGTGATTACCAAACAATTACTGTAAGGGAAATAAAAACGAATTCTGTTGTGAAATGTTTGTATCTATTGTTTTAGCCAAATTGGGAACGACATCCGATGGACGATATGAAGCAAGCTGAAGATAATGAACAATTTTCTTATAATCCTGTGCAATTGAACAAACATACACGTGAAAATGATGACGACGATGATGAGGAACAGTTTGCTGATGCTGATAGCGTACCAAAACAACCAATAATAACAACAACCCAAGCAAAACCATCACCCATTGTTCCTCCTGTGAAAACAAACAAGGTACTAAAGGACAACCTGGTTTTATTTACTGATTCTTTTTTTTTAAAGCCAACATCGGAACCATCAACAACTAGTAAATTAGTTCCACCTGTTCTTGCATCAACAGCTAGCTCATCGGATCGTTCTCGTTCTCAATCTCCAATGAACACAGCAACTCCATCACCACCATTGAAGAAACCAACACCTCCACCAGCGGTACCACCAACAAAAGCATCTTCATCAGCAGTACCGAAAGCAACTACAACAACAACTGCAAAGGCTGCGCCAACACCAATGAGCGATCTTGAAAAAGAACTTGAAGAATTCGATATAGATCTCGATAAAGATGATGTAAGCGATGTTGAAACTGGACAATCAACAGGATTAAATAAAAACTTCGGTGATGAGGATGAGGTAAACCCGTCAAAGTAGACAAAAAAAATTTCGAATCGATACGAAAAATTTCTTTAACATATCATCGCACGTCGGTTAACAAAACGCATGCACTGTTTTCTTTACTCATATTTATCGGGACTAGGTGTAGCATGCTAATATCATTTCATTTACCAAAAACTTCCCAAATTCATCTCTTATTCTTCTTTCTTCTAGGATCTACAATTTGACGATGATGATGTTGATGAATTTCTCAAAGATACTTAAATTTCGTGGAATATCATCATGTGATATATATGTGTATCAAGTTGTCTATTTATATGCCATACATACAGGCACATGAAAAAAAGACTATATCATTCTTTTTCGTCTCGCTTCTTTCTTTTCTTTGTAACTTAACGCCAATACTATTGTTTTTACCAACATTGTTGTTTTTCTTCTCTTTTTTTAGCACTCTATAGATACATATGGTTATTACTTTTCTTTGCATTGATTTCTTGTTCGATCTGAAATAAGCAAAACACACGTATTTACTTCGAATCGCTTTATTTAAGTCTTTTTTTCTTCGTTTTTTATCATGCGGAGCATAAGTCTAATTTAAGTTGTCTCTCGTTCCTTTTTCTGTTTGTTCATTTCATTCTTGTTATTATTATTATTAAAAGCAACTACAAGTGTTTGTCTGTATACATACAGTATCTAGTAAGATGGTCTACATTCGAGTTCTATCTCGACGGGCGGACTGCAAGTGACATCTTGACGAGAAAAACCGAAGATTGGTGATCAAAAGGAGTCTTTGTTTGATTTTGAAAACTTTCGATAAACAAAATCAAAATAGATAAGATAACGATGTATCGGTTACTGAAGATATTTCTTTTTATCCTACTAATTACTCTCACGAACGGTTCCAATAGTCTATTGTCAGAAGGTGTTCAACCATGTGTATCTCGATCAGTAGGGCAACTTCTTCTCGATAATCAACAAGAGAAATTTGATTGTTCATCGTTACCAGTCCAAATTCAAACAACGCTCGCTCTTCATTTGACTTTCTGTCATCTAAATTCAACTGGTCTTGATCCTTCTACGATTTGTTCCTTATCGTCAGTTGACGGAAACATAAATGAATGTTTGCAAAACATCACGAAGAACTCACTGGCTTTTTTAACTTATACAAACTTTGTTCCACACATTCAGAGCATCTGCTATGCTCTAGAAACACAACAATGGCATCATCAAGCTCGAAATACGATTTGGCAATTGAATACACATTCAAATCAAGTGGAAAACGAAGCGAAAAAGTTGCTAATTGAACAGGAATCAATGCAAAATAGTCTCGACCAAGCGTTGATTATCAATCAACATTCTGTTGATGATGCATTGAACGTTGATCGCCTCCTTCAAGTTGCTCAATCGGATGTTGATGAACTACGTGGACATTTATATGTCAAAGACAAAGCACAAATTGAATTGATACAACAAGTAAATTCACATGACTTGAAAGTTCCTATACGCTCTTGTTCAGATATTAGAAACACTCTTCAATATTCAATCATCTTTGTTCGTTGATGCATTTGGTCTAAGTTCGTATTTCTTCTATGCATTGTCACTTCTTGCTATCCATCTGTTGACAATACCTGAACGAACAAATGAGTCAAAGTAAGTCGGTGGTTGTTCTACGCGATATTTCTCTTTACAAAAAGAAAACAATTTCCATTTAGATTCTGGTTAATACTCTTATGGTTCAGTTTAATCAGCGTGGAACGGTATATGCTCTTTTTCTCTTCGTATGACCAAGTAAATGAAACATTTAATTACGCGTTCGAGCATTTCAAAGATCTTTTAGATGAGTTTGTATGAAATATTGTGGCGCTTTCGTCAACTATGGTTTTTACTGTCTTGTATTACAATGGCATATTATGCTGTGCGTTACAAAAACTTTCACAAAGAAAATCAAAGACTAATTGATGAAATTGATCGAAAACACAAACAGCTCGAAATAGCAGCAAGAAAATGTAAATGAATACTACACATATTCTCAAATTCAGTATGTTTCGTTTATTATTATTATTCAGGTTTAACTGTTCTTAACCAGTTCGATATGATGAACGGTATGTAGAGATTTGAATTGCAACTCACTCACTTGATTTTATTCGGTAGATTCAGTGTCTGACAACTCGATGGACTTTTCGTCAGATAACAATGATACATCAACATCGGATGGTTTTACTGGTAATGAAGAAAACTAAAGTATTTTCGTAGAAATTTCTTGTCTTCTAATGAATTGAAATGTGACTTTTTCTCAATGAAAATATATTATTGATATCTCATAGGTTGATGTGAAGTGTAAATAAATACCTCAATTTTCTATTCACAGATTTTATTTTACGTATTTTAATGTCTTTCTTTCGGAAGTATGAATTTCATCGAAGTCATTCTACATAGGCGCCGAGCTCCATGAGAGATTGCCATCGTCCGCATCATTTTCTGGTTTACATAATAATGAAGTTCTTCTTTTAACATCAGATACAACAGGTGATGTTTGTATCCCTTGAAGAGATTTGTCCAGTTCTTGAATGTTTTCACAAAGAAAATTTGTTGCAACCTAAAATAAGAACAAAATCGAACTTGTTTGCCCCAACAACAAAGATGTGGAAACAATTACAGCTGTAGCTAAGAGATTCACCATAGGAACCGTATTTTGATATGTTAAATTAAAAAATCGGTCAACTAACATAACCAATTCAGGATCGATAACATTCATTGTCGACGGTGATTTACCCACAAGATTTTGTCTTTGTGAATTTGATGTGATTTTCAGTTGATTGTATAATTTGCGCGAAAGAATCTCATCGATTTCGTTCGGTGAGAATGCATATTCAGGTATCGCTGATGAGTTTTGAAAATAACGACTAGCATCATTCAATGATGGATGATTTCCTTTCCAACAAGGAGATTGAAAAAGATAGTCAGTCGCATGTGAAATCGAAGGCATTCTCAGCGAAGTTGGTTAATCGATATAATGAGTGTTTAGAAGAGAAGAAAAAACTGTGCTGTCACATGGCGTTCGATTTGATTTGTACAGGAGAATCGCTTCTCTCGATGTCTTGTTTCAGAAAAATCTCGAGTCATTTTTTATATCGAATTTTTTCCTCTTGAAAAATTTCTACACAAAAATATGCTGGTGACATCTAGCGCCATCTATTCTCTAATTGTTGATAGAATGATAGAACCGAACAATGAAATCATTTCTCTTTTTTTCCAGAGAAATTTCTCAAATCGTTTCATTTCATTGTTCGATTCAAATCAGATCAACTGAAGTTCTTCGTCTTGCTACAATCATGTTCAAAAAGTTCAATGAAAAAGATAGTGTATCAAGTGTTACACAACTCCGGAATACGGACGTAAAGCGGCTCAAGCAACGTCTTCAACAAGATTTTCCTAATATTGAATCTGTCCTAGACGAAATTCTGCCGAAGAAAGATACGCCAAAGCTAGTCAAATGTCAAGATCATATTGAATTAATCACCGATTCGGCAGGCCAAGCTTTATTTTTTCGTTTTCGCGATTCTCAATCGTATATTCCATTATTACGCTTATTACATAAATATCCATTCATTTTACGACCCGAGCAAGTCGACAAAGGTGCGATTCGCTTTGTCCTTTCAGGAGCGAATATAATGTGTCCAGGTTTAACATCTCCCGGTGCAAAATTATGCGACGCACCTAAAGATACCATCTGCGCTGTGATGGCCGAGGGTAAAGAACATGCATTAGCCATTGGCTTGCTGAAAATGTCAACTCAAGATATACAACAAATCAATAAAGGTATTGGAATTGAAACATTACATTACTTGAATGACGGTCTATGGACTGTTAAGCAAGGATTTAAATGATTGTTACTTTCTTTTTCAATTATTTTTTTCAAAGCAAAACATTAAATATAAGAACAGATCGATAAAACGATGTTGAGAGAAGATTGCATGATGTTTGCTTTTTTATGATTTATGCGTTTCAGATAATGACAAACAATGTAGTAGTTGATGTACATCATACAACAACAGCAATGAATCGTTCGACAACATCAGCAGATTCTGAGACATACCAACAATGTAATTATCAACAATTTCAAATGTTGGTTCATTCAGTCGTCAATACATTAAATAGTACGTTCATTTTTCTATCAAACACGACAGAAGAATGTAGCTGTTTTTCTTTTGTCTAGCCGATGAAGTACGGTTGAAACATCTACAAAATATATCTGATAATATAGAAGTAAGAAATCGCATTATGTCTGAAGAAGAATCTCGTACTCATGCTCGATTTTAGGTTCTCTCAACATTACAAAATTACCCATCATGTATCGATCTATTAGTAAAAAACTTCCTCAAGTCATTGATGGAGACCAATACGGTATTTATCATCCCTAGTAATGCTCAGGTATGCATTCAGTTGTACTCGAAGCGTGCCTCAAAGATTTCCATTTGTTTCTATAGACAATTCGCAAACAAATGATTGAAGTTTTTCACCGGTTACCAGCAGGAGAAATTCTTCGACCGTTTGTCAAAGATATTCTCTCCCCTGTATTTAAATTATTAACCAAAGAAAATGAGGAAAACGCTTTGCTATTACTACGCATCGTTGTCGAGTATATGAAACAACTTCGACCTCAAATGATAAACGAAGTTCGCGAATTTCTGCAGTTTGTCCATAATGTTTATCGACAGAAAGCATCAGCGCTCGATCAAATATTTCTCACGAAAACCTTCTCCGATCCAACACTGACTATCAACGAAGTTGATGTTTCAAATATCATCGAACAAATATGTTCTTCTGTACAATTAACAGTAAAAAAAGTTCAAGCGCTCCCATCACAATCATCGATAACCACCGACGAAACAACGAGCCAGCCCGTACTCGATACAGTAAAATGTCTTTGTTAACTTTTGATTTGTATAGTTGTTTGCAAAACGTTTAGTTCACTGTTCTCGCTCGTGCATCACATTCCGTGAAATTGTTAGCAGAATTTCCTGTTGCTATCGTTCTTCTCTATCAACTTTGTCGACAAGCATTGCAAACGGAGTTCGGAGAATTAGTGCCACTGTTCCTACGATATTTAACATTACAACCAACAAAAGAACAAAAGTTTGTTTCTCCATTCTTCTCGGAGAATTCATCTCTTCGTCTGGTTTTAGAAATGATCCAAAATTCAACATGGAAATTTACATTGAATTCCTCACAACACAAGCGAAAACATTATCTTTTCTTGCCTTTGTGGGCAAAACATATCAAGTACAACTTATCTTCAATAATCAGTATTTTTGTCTATTTTGAACATTCGTAATTTCTGTAGGAGCAATTAGCATCACATAGTGATTTACTAGTCATAGCCCTTCTCCAGTTACTTGATGGTTGTCCACCGGAAAATGTCCAATTACGAAAAGATATCATCGTTGCAGCTCGTCATTTTCTCTCGTCAGAGTTTCGAACGTGTAAGTTTTTCGACGGTATCAATCGTTCGATAATCGACATCAATTTCAGTATTCATTCCACATGTCAAACGATTCTTCGATGAAAATTTACTACTCAGTACCGGTTACACTGCACGTGAAACACTAAAGTTTGTTTTGTTTGATTTCTGATCCGATCTTGGGATTTATCTTTGAAATAATCTTTAGACCATTGGCTTATAATACCTTCGGAGATTTCTTTCATCATATTCGTTCCAACTTAGCTATCGAAGATCTGCAAAGTGTACTCTATATGTATTCGAAGATGATCCATGATTCAAGTTTACCACCAACGATTCAAGTGATGAGTCTGAAGTTTTTAACAAATATTGCGGAAGCAATTCGTCAGAAAGGAACTGAAAAAGTAAATGACTTCAAATAGAAATTAATTCTCTCGACGCTTTCTTCTGATCTTAGTCTCGCGATTTGCTGATACGTGTGATCGAAATTCTTGTATTTAAATGCAAAAGTTTAGCTAAACAATGCGCGCATTCATCATCAAATTCCAATGAGAAACCGTATGTTACTTTTGTGTAGTCATCTATTCGATCTACCACTTTTACTCTTCAGCAGTATTCCAAACGTTCCACCAATTGCTGAGGCTGACCTAACAACAAGTTCGCTAGGTGATCTTGTTCAGAATATGAATGACGTCACTAATCGCGAAAAAGAAGTGCAACGTCAACAGGTGAATATGTCAAACAACAAATTCACTCAGAAAAATCTTACAGAAATGCCTTTTTTTTCTATTTTCTTAGCTCCTTTCAATTCGTTTTCAAGCATCATCTCCATTAGTATTCACACTGACACCCAGTGATTGTCGTACATTATTGAAAGTTCTTGTCGGCAGTCTACGTCATATAACTTGGATCCTCGCCGATGTGAAAATCTCCTCGGAAAATCACGTTTCCCAACCGAAACAATTTCCTCCATCCATATCGATTCTCTACATCAAATTTTTCAAATACATCCTCCAATGTTTAATTCTCTTCTTCGATTCAACGACGCCAACGAATTCAAATGGCAATTCTTCGACAATAACCAATCCAAGTAATCTAACCCGAAATAAGGAAGAAAAGGAGATCATGGACATAATTGCCAGTGTATTCATCGTTCTGCATAAGCAAAATTACCGTGAAATCTTCGAGAATAACCTTCTGTATTTCTATCAATGCGCAAACAAAAATCCCAATATAACATTGATAATGAACACTTTACTACAACAATCACCATCGTCGACCATTCTTGTGGAATTATTACTTGAATTTCTTCTACCACGAATACACGAAATCGGTGAAACGAATAATACAAATAATGCCTGTTTGAAGTTGTTTAAATTAGTGATTAATAGTGTTGTTACAACAACGTTAGCTAATGAAAACGAGAAAATCCTTCAACCTTACTTGAAACAGATTATCTTACGTTCAATCGAATGCGCACAATTAACCACAGATCCATACAACTATTTCATTTTATTACGTGCACTTTTTCGCAGCATCGGGGTCGGAAACCACGAATTGTTAAATCAAGAATTTTTAACTTTATTACATTTTCTTCTTCAACGACTAAATGAATACCAATCATGCAAACATCGACAGCACTTACGAGAATTATTCATTGAATTATGCTTAACAGTACCTGTACGTCTAAGCGTACTATTACCGTACTTACCTTTACTCATGGAACCATTAGTCAATGCACTGAATGGTTCATCAACATTGATCTTACAAGGTTTACGTACATTAGAACTATGTGTCGATAATTTACAACCGGATTTTCTTTATAATCATATTTTACCTGTTCGAAGCAGTTTAATGATGTCGTTGTACCGTTTATTGAGTCATATTAATAATGATATTGCACAAAATACGTTTCGAATTTTGGGCAAATTGGGAGGAAATAACCGGCGTATTTTAAATGAACCACAACAGATAAAATATGACAATGAGGGTTTCGATCCTGATCATCAGAATGAAATATATGTGCAAATGTTTTTCGAAAATGAATCGAAAACAATCGGAATACCTTTGTTAGAGGTAAGACATGAGTTTTTACTATTGAATTCCTTTATTAATTTATGTTTAGATTCTTCGAGCGTGTTCTCAACAACTAAGATCCTCTTCTACTGATCAGCAGAGTATTAAACGTCAGGCATGGCTAATAGTTCGTAGTTTTCTCTCGGTTTTGATTGCTAAAGACGATGATCACGATCTTGTCACACATCTATTGAATCATTCGAGGTAATCTACTAATGTTTTTATTCTTATCACATTTCCAAGCGAATTTTTCATTTCTAGTTTTTTGAATGGTAAGATATCCGATTCTCCCACAACATGGAGTGCTCATATCGAAGTCAAATCTCGCCATGGCCATGATTTACTCCTTCAATGCTTACACCAAGCTGCAACCTGTAAAAATCTAGCTGATGAAGTCCTTCCAATATTGAAATCAACTATCCAACATTATACACTCGTCGCAGCTGCACAACAAGCAGGTAAAGTTAATCTAATCAGTAATGATAAAGCTGTCTCATTGGAATGCATCGTTGATATTGAAAAGAGTTATGCTGAACAGTATTCTTCTTTATTCTAGGTCCTCTATCATCTGATATTTATAATAAAAATGAAACTGCTGATTGTTCGATAATTCTCATCGATAGTATTATATCTTGTTACATTGATATCGATGACGATTTGAACTCCATTGGTCGTATATCCTTCGAAAAGCTATTTGATACTTTATTAATTCTTTTCAACCATGATTATCAGCGCATTGCTCAATTACCAATGATAAAATACCTTGTCGATGCATTATACAGCCACAGTCATGATCGTATGTGGTTTGCGAAACAAGGCACATGTCGTTTTCTTTCCGAAATCTGTTTGAATTACTTTTCGAAAGAGAACCAATGGTTTATCGACAATTTCAATCAAATTCTTCATGTGTTTTTCCATGTTATCATATCCTTAACGGATGAAATCTCCTCCGGAACACTGGACATCATATCGAACATGATTAAAGAATTTCTAACGAAATACTCGGCAATAAAATCGCACGAGAATCTAATTGAATTATTACTCAGTTACATCTTCTGCCCGATAAGCTACGTTCGAAGTTTAGTATACGACTGCCTTCGTCAATCAAGCCAATCTTATCAACAGCCAATCGTGCGTTTAATCGAACCGTTCAAAAACGATTTGATCAAAAGATTTGCCTCGTCAAATATATTACCATTGAAAAACCATTCCTTAGTCTATCAAATCACCTACTTAGACGTGTATGTTTTCTTTCGTACATTGGAACCGAAAGTGACTTACATACAACTGTTCGATAATGAGCTGTTCAAAGAATTAAAGACATTAATTTTCGAAGATAATGATAATCTTAGCAAACTATCATCCTATCGTGCATTAACTCAACAGCAATTGATTCTCAATCTGATTTTATTGAAGAAATTAGCTATACGAACCATTGCCGAGTACTACGAACAGATCGATTATCGCGAACGTGTTCATTTATTTTATAAAATCTTGATCACAATCCAATCGAATGAATTACAATTAGTCGCCTACGAATCGATCGAAAAGATCTTCAGTGGTTATCAAAACGATCAACTACGCTCGCGCTTTGTTGAATCATCAATACAACAAATCTCGTTCAATGAAAACGAAAAACTAAATATCACACCTCAAATTGCTCAAACATTATTCTATTTAGCGAAATTATCGCCCAATTCATTCGGTGATCGTCTTTGCGAACAGATCCTGACTGCCATACGAAAGTTAATTCTGATGATCGCTCAAACATTTCGAACGGCATTCGATGCACAAAATCAACATTACAAAAGCTGCTTAACTTTATTGGAATTATTAGCGACATTACCGAATTCATCGAAGAAAGTCATTGAAACATTGACGATCTTAATTTTAAAATTCGATAAACATCTACTGATCGAAGTAAGTCAAAAATCTTTAAAAAAAACAACTTCCATCGACTTGGTCCTTTGTATTTCAGTCGAGCAGTGCATGTCGTAAGCATTTAATCGAATTACTAGCTCGTCATCCTCAACTCAGTCTTGATCAATTCATAATTGATGAGAATCGCTTAAAAGATTTACAATGGAGTCGTTTATTTCTCGATCTGTTAAAAAGTCCTTCATCGTCGAATATTCAAACGTTTGTTCGCACGAATTGGTTGGATCGTTTTCGTCAAATCCTCAGTGATAATATTGTTCTGATCGAAAAAACACAAAACATTCCTCCGATCATTTGTATCACCATTCGTTCGTTGGCAATCTTAGCTCGCACAGATGAAGTCTGGTGGTCGCGACAACACGAACTCGTCTCGCTTTTATTACGTCTCTGGCGTTCGAATACATTTCAACAGCATTCGTTCATCTCTTCGGAACATTTCGACTTGTTTTGTTGCAAAGAACTAAACAACGTTCTCAATCTCGGTTTGATCTATTACCAACATCAACCGGATCGAATTCGTCTTTTACTTGAATTAACACGTATCTACTCTTGTACAGAAAAATTGTTCTATCCGAAGAAATTTCTTCATTTCATCCAAGAAACAGTCATTAAAACTTATTCAACAAAATGGAAACGCGATACGTTGGTGACATTTATATCTTTACGTAAGGATGAAACTTACACATTGGAATGCAAAGCGTTATTTTTCGAATATATCATCTTACCATCATTTACGTACGAATTTGAAAATAATAAAACTCAATTGACAAATGAATTATGTCAAACAGTTGACAAGACAGATGAAACGGTCATGGATTATTTTATTCGAATAATGATCGAAACGAAATATCTTCAACAAATCAACGATAAATACCGTATTTGTCTTCTGAGATTCTTGTGTTTGTTTCTTGAATATAATCCTCAAATCATTTGCGAGACAAACTCTACAGCAACGAACAAACGTGACAGTGAAAAGATTCGTCGTTTAATGGAATGTGCGTATGGAACATTGTTGATGAATAACATCGACCCAACGTATAAATGTCAAGCACATTTACTTCTTTGTTATATCATCTCCAAGTATTCCATTGTCAAAAAGATTATTATGCATGTTCTTAATAGTTTGCTGAAATCGTATATCATCGACGCGAAGTATTTAGTTCGACAAGCCACCGATTTGTTAATACCAGCGATACCAGCAAGAATGGAGGATGGATATGAAATCCTAGCGTACTGTACGAAGAAGATTCTCTCGGATGATGCACATGGAAATTTGCAATTGATGCACATCATGTCGATTATCGTTCGACATCAGACGATCTATTTTCATGTTCGATATCCACTGGCTAATTTGATGGTTCAATCCGCACAGAAGATATCTGGCCAACAAAGCAATTCGAACGAACAAAAGAAATTAGCTATTGACATTATTGAAGTGATTATTAAATGGGAATTGAGAAAACATCACGAACAGATCAACGATCAACGAACATTTCCTCGATCATTGATCGATTCGCTATTCGTGTTTCTTATTCGACATGCTTGTCAAGTTAATATGCAAAATATGATACCGTTATCACAGCAATGCATTCGGTTGTTTAAAATCGCGAGAAAATTTGCTTGGCCGAACGTGGAAGTGAAACTGACAACTTTTGAAAGAATTATACATCAAATCGTAAGTACAAACACGTGTTTACACAGTGAGATTTCATTCGGTTACATTTCAGGAGTCTCCAAATGCAACGGCGCATAACTCCATCGCTATTGCCATCGATCTACTTGCATTTTTGATATCCACATTTACTGCTATTCAAATCAAATACACGATGCGCACATTGAAACGTTGGCTGATCACATGTGTTTCTATAGCAAATAATCCACGTTTAGTCGAATCAATGCAAAACCTCTTCAGCAAATTAATCGTACAAATTCCGATTGAACCACCAACTGCAATTCTCCCACCAACTACACCAAATAATCAGTCCACCCTGCCATCACAACTTGCCCAAGCAACACTCGCTTCATTAGCAACGGCTGCTACGCCAACTAACAATTTACATTTGTCCCCATCTTCACTCAACAAAAGCGAAGATATCGAACAATTTTATACAGTCATAACCAAGACTATTATTG
This sequence comes from Adineta ricciae, assembly GCA_905250025.1. Taxonomy (NCBI): domain Eukaryota; kingdom Metazoa; phylum Rotifera; class Eurotatoria; order Adinetida; family Adinetidae; genus Adineta; species Adineta ricciae. Next base: position 596,962 of record CAJNOJ010000031.1, read on the forward strand.
ATAATATGAACAGTTCATCGACATCGATCGTTAATACAACAGATAGGTATGAATGATTTTATTCTCTACAAAATTGATAAGTAAGAAAAGCACACAGAAAACAGAAGAAAATGGCTAGGTTGAGAAATGTTTGATTTTCTAAATTGAACTTCATGAAAAAAAAAGAAAGAACGTGGCTCAAGACGTATCAACTAATTGTCGGGATCCGTTTCACCATGTGAGAAATTCTTTCGAGTGCATATATCAATAGTGCTACCAGCGAAGAACATGCCAACGGATAGAATGAGAAATAACATGCAGCACATTGATAAGCACACAATAGCTAAATCTCTGTCGATGCGTGTGTAACGTGTCATAGAATCTCCGTCACTTGTTCCATAGATGCTCTTCCATCCGGCTATGATCGTCGAGTACGAGGCGATTAAAAATATCAATAAACATATTGATAATAACGAACAAACGAAGAACGCTAAGATTGTTGAGTAACTTTCCCGTAGACCACTGACAAGTCCTAAGGCACCTGTAACAAAAAAGACAATGCTAAATAGTAATGCAGCTGTTGACCATGGCCACATCCAGCGGTTTTCGACTTTGGGATTATAATAATAACCATTGATGTCAACCGTTCTGGATGGATACATTAAATATGCATATGTTACATTAGAGTCAACTCGGCCACGATTGTTCGAACCGCAGTAGAGTCGTCCCAGTTCGGTGGAGAATAAGGCAAGGGTGAAGAATAGAACTAAGCAACCAAGGATAATACCAAGTGTACGAAATGAATATGCATATTCAGATGGAGACATCAGAGTACGATCGCCTCCATATTTACCCACACGAGGTTGAACGTTGGGTGCAGCATGGAAATATTGAGTTGTGTTATGATGATAAAATGATGGACCTTGAGTGTATGTGGTATACATTGACATAAGTATTTGTCGAATGCCTGTTCACTTGAGATGATATTCAAATGTTTGACCGATTGTATGACGAGACAAAAAGTACAATGAATAGAAATGAGAAAGATATGAATGGTTTATAAATCAGAGATATACAGAGAAAGAGAAGAAGAAGAAGAAGAACAAAATGTGTTGACGAGTTCAGACAGAGTAAGGACATTTTCATAACCGTCCATGCATGACCATTGTCCGATAGATCACCTATGAAACCATAAACTATCAATAAACGAAATGAATATTTATCTCAAATTTTTATCTGTACATATTAACAATCTGTAAACTAAGAAATGACTTAAATAAAATACTAATTAAGAAAAAACGAGAGAATCTCGAAAACTAGATCAAGATAACAAAGAGAAGGACTTAGAATGCGAATGATTCTTTTTGTAGTGCTCGAACAACGATTGGAGCCAGTGCAACAAATACTTCTACATCAGGATTCGGTTCCATACACACACTTCCTGTTGCATTTGGTTATTTGAAAATAATCGAAAAACACCAACCGAAATATGTGGATAAATTGACACCATATATCACGAAATTGCTACAAAAACTGATCAAGGATCATACAAGTGCTGGCGCCGATTACAATTCCGGTAAATACAGTCACACAGTTATACCAGCAAAATATCTATTTTGTCCTTGCATTTACTAGCGTTTACTGAATATATTGTCGAATGTCTTACATTACTTAAATATCGTATTGCTCAATTAACAAATGATCTTCGGAAACAATTTATGAATAATTTTTTACCGGTAAGTAAATCCGAGATGTAATAGTTTTCCCCTCATTCGATTCGTACAGATCATATCTCATACTTTCTCTGCCCATGAAAAACCTGTCTAAAACGAGTTCACCTAGTACATTTCGTCGATGATATCACAAAGGAAAATTTTGATTTTAGTGTTTAATCGAAAAATCTCACGATATCAATCTCGTTCGCGCTATCATTCGTCTTGTTTACGATTGGCTTAAATGGCGTGGAGATGTACAATTAGTTCCATCGATAAAAGAAAAATCTCAGTTGCTTCTGAGACTTTTGCAATGCATCGACAAAAGCGGACGTTTTCAACAGCATCAACAGCAAGCGAATGATAATGATTTGACCAATAGTTTCCTCGAACTAATCCTACATGTTTATCAAGAATCAAACTATCGAGAATTGTGTATTAAACTGGAAGCTGCATTCATTCTTGGTTTAAAATCGACAAATCAGCAATTACGAAAGCAATTCTTCCTGATCTTAGACAAGAATTTGCGAAAAACTTTGCACGATCGATTGTTATTCATATTTCTATCACAAAACTGGGAATATCTCGGGCAACACTATTGGATTAAACAATGTTTAGAAGTAATTCATTAGACTTTTCTTTTATCATCGAATTTCATATGATTTTCGATTGTTTTTCATAGTTATTTTATACGTGCGTCTCGTCGATAATTCCGTTGTCATGTGTGGACGATCGTATATCAGTTCTTCCATCATTAACAGCAGAAGTCAAATCGGCTGAATTCTATGATCGATACGATTTTCTTATTGATTATGTTAAAACAAACAATCCATCGTCGTTAGAAAGTGTCACGACAAAAGTTGAATCGAATCTTGAAACATCAGTTAAAATGGAAGTGAATGACGAAGCAACAGCAACAACAACACAGAACCCTGCCTATTCGATCATCTCCAATGCTCTTGGTGTTACAGCAATGAGTACACTTGTGACAAAGTAAGGCTTACTCCTTTCGATAAAAGACAAACAAGACAATTCATTTTAACACGAGTTCATCTTCGTTTAGAAAACAACGGACGTCGTCTATTTCAGTGAACGAACCTAAAGTGAAACATTTTAAACGAATGTTATCGTCCGAAAATATACGTCGATTCCCAAGTGAAAAACCTCCGAATAGTGTTACACGTGAACCTGCGAATAGAATCCAACTAGCTGAGTTGATTAATAGCGAACTCAATTTCCTGAAAATCCTCACATCGATACAATCAAAACCGAATGACCTATTCGATTCAATCATCCAGTTTCTACATACAAATAATTCAGTGCTTATCGACAAGTTAACGCATCATCTATTCGTCGATCTCCTACCGAAAATTCTTCGTCTTGTACCTGAAAAATATCGCATCATCTTATTTCAGCAAATTGTTCAACCATTTTTTGTCAGTGGAACTCATTTACAACAACGCGACTTGTATCCATACAGTTCACTGAACACTATACTCGAAGCTTTCTATGCCATGTTCAAAACCAGCGATAGTATATCAGAATTTGTACCCATCATACGGCCAATTATACTTAAATATATCGGCAAAACACACAATACTTGGCACAGAAGTATTTTACTCCTAGAGCAATATATCATTGATCAATATCCAAATCATGGTATGTATCTATGTGGAAGATAAGGAAAAGCTTCACCGGTATGATTGTTATGTGTTTGTTTAGAATCTTTATCAAACGATGAAACATATCAAGAATCATTCAATTCTCTTTTTGAGTTATATGAACATCTCAACGAGGATGATTATAACATAAGCCTTTGGTTACATCGTCAGTTTTCTCCAAATATCAATTCGTTAATTTCAAACGCTTTACAATACGAACAACTCGGTCTCTTCCAACAAGCACTGGAATATTACACACAATCGATAAAACTCTTGGAAACGGAGTCGACTCCTTCGTCGGGAACGACAAATCCGTTCTTTGAATTAGATGAATATTCCTTCCTTGAACAACATTGGATCAAATGCACCAAGGAATTAAATCAATGGGATACATTACTATCGTACTGTAAACAACAGAGTAACCGGGATCATTTGCTTTATCTTGACTGTACATGGAGATCGTCGAATTGGGCATTGATGAAAGAAACTCTCGGTCAACTAGACGCAATGTGTAACGGAACAAATATGAATTTAACGAACTCTTCGATTCAAACATTTCAATTTCTCAATCAAAATCCAACGTTAGCGCAATCAACAATTATCTCAAATATCTTAACAATCAAAGATTTTCAATGGAAATTTGCTTTGTATCGCTGCTATCTAACATTATGTTCAACAATTACGAATACCGATGATCCAACAATTTATCAAACAACAATGAATATCACCGAACGTCTAATTGATTACTGTTCCTTGAACGCTCTGAAAGAATGGAAACATTTACCGAACTATATCTCAAATTCACATTTGAATTTACTGCAAGCATCTCAGCGTATCATTGAACTACAAGAATCAGCACAGATTCTCTTAAACATCCAGACAAATTCATCGAACAATAACACATCAACGTCAATCATATCTACCACAACGAATGGTAATACATCAACAACAACCAACATTCGACAAACGACGAATATTCATGAACTGAAAACAATCGTCAAGACGTGGAAAAGTCGTTTGCCATTAATCAACGATTCATTAAGTTTCTGGAATGATATATTCACTTGGCGTGAACTTCAATACAGTACGATAAGTTCACAGTTCGACAAAGATTTCAATGGCACGAATGGATCATTGGCGAATAACGGCGGTAATAACGTGAACACCGGACAAGTTCTGCTCGGCATTCATGCAATTGCTCAATCAATAACACAATTAGGAAAAATTGCACGGAAACATCATATGCCTAACATCTGTATGGAAATTCTCTCGAGGTAAATTTCAATGATTACTTATTAGAAACAAAAATCAACTTCATTTTTAGAATTGGTACTGTTATTCCGAGTGTACCTGTTGTCGATAGTTTCCAGAAAATCAAACAGATCATAAAATGTTATTTGATTTTACTTCCAACACTATCGAGAAGCGAAGTTCAAGATATATTTGATCTGATCGAACAAGCCAATACGAAATATTTTAATAAAGATATGATGAGCGAATTTTACTGTTTGAAAGCAGTTGCTTACTCAAAATTAGATCTCAATGAAGAAGCACACAAATTGTTCAGTTGTTCAGCACAACTATCGGATTCGAATTTGACTCGAACATGGATCAATTGGGGAGATTTTCTTCTAAAACAAACCTCGAACCTTCATGATGATGAATCAATTATGGTTTGCTATCTCAATGCTTGTAAAGATCTAAATGAAACCAAAGCTCGTTCCGTTCTATCGAAGATATTCTATCTACTCGCTCGGGAAAATGAGAATGCTAAATTGTCAACATGTATCGAGCGCTATTCATCCTTAATACCAGTGCAACATTGGCTCTTTTGGTTACCACAAATTCTGAATAAACTAATCCGTAACGAATCAAGTCAATGTATGTTTGCCATTTTGAACGAATTGATTCGTTTATATCCGCAAGCTGTTTATACTCAAATCAAGAAACATTCGAGAAAGTTAATTGAAAATGCTCAAGAGGAGAGACTCGCTCCGTTAACCCCAACGACGCCAACAATTGAAAATACTCTTAATCTACCTACGATATCTCGTCGACAGCAAGCAATGAGTGATTTAAAGCATTTAGAACAGATTTTACTTGAACAACATCCAACAGTCGTACGCACATTGGATATTCTTGTGGAACAATTGAACATGATCAATGAAAGCTTTCTGGAATATATGATCCGACGTTTATATGAATGTCAGCGAAGGATTTATCAAGATCTATTTGAAAATAAGAAAATCTTATCAAATGACGTGAAATTAATTATTCAACATTTGAAAGATCTTCTGAATAATGATGAAAAGGAATTCGATCACCTTAAACAATTGAAGATACAATTCTGGAATGATTTCAATGAAAGGTCAGTTTCATGATAAAATAAAATTCATTTCATTTGTTTTTCATCTTCATAGTGTACTGAACAATGATGTTATATGTCGATCATTTATCCTTTTGATTAGTAAATGGATAGGCTTAGTCGAGCGTCGCCTTGAACAAACCGAGGAACGCACGAAATATCTCTGTCAAACAAAATATCTTCACTTACTCTCATTCAATTCACAAATTACGAACGATATCAATATGCCGGGTGAATTATGGCACGCGCCTGAAGCGAATTTCTTCTTTCGTATCAACAAATTCTTTCCAACAATCGAACGAGTTTATAAACAAGAACGGTATTTCAATCGTTTAACAATTCGTGCACATAATGGCAAAATCATGTATTATCTCGTATCGAATAATTATCAATCAATACCAATCGATAAATTCGAATCGCAGTGGGAATTAGAAGAAAATACATTACAATTTCTCAAAATGATCAATAATGTGTGCATACGAAAAGAAAAAGAACTACTAAAACGACATTTACAAATATTCTTTCCACATTTATGCACTTATTTATCATCATTACGTTTAATCGAAGATAATCGCTCGGTGATTAATCTAATTGACATATATAATGACAAATTGATGGTATCGATAAAGAAGCACTATGAATTAATTGACGATAATAATGAAAACTTAGTAGAGATTTTCCAATCAATACAAAATGAGTATTTTCCTAATAAACGGTTATTACACCAATGGACATTAAATGAATATTCAACTGCGACAGGATACTTTGCATTTCGAAAGATCTTTACAATATCATTGGCTTTTTATTCGACATTAAATTATTTTTTCGGTTTTAATATGTACGCTAATAATCAATTAAATATTCAACGTTCAATAGGAAGTATCAATCCATTGTACCTAAAATTAGAAGATGATCTCAATAGAAAAGATGGCAATCTTTATTTGACACCAAATATCAACGCATTCATCAACCAATTTGGCAAAATGGGTCCACTGACAGCAACAATTACAGCAACATTAATGTCATTAGCACAACCGAAATATCAAATTATCGAATACTTGAAGATCTTCTACAAAGAAGATATTCATATAAAAGTAAGTTCAGTTCCAAGGAGTAAAATTTGCATTTCAAGCATCGTTTGTCATTTAGCATCCTGAATTAACACAGAAAGAATGTGTTCAATTGGTCGAAAATCTTGCAAGCCAATTGGAAACGAAATTGAATGGTATGTCTATACGAAAATATTTGTGTTTGATTATCAATGGCTTTCGATTTAGAATTCACGGATTTCAATGCGTCGCGAAAAGTAGTCTCCCAATTGATCAAAAACTCTACAGATATTAATCAACTAGCACGTGTGAATCCACTCTATTATCCTTGGTTATGAGACGTAGGCAAATCAACCGGTTTTTATCATCGATGAGTTTTCACGTGAATATCTGTGTTTGTGTGTATGAGTTTGTATATAAAGCACATGTTATAATGTGTTGAGCATGACGTTCGATAGTTTCTTTTTCTGTTCACTCGTTGTTATATTCTGTATAGGATAAAGAAAAGTGCTGAGAGTTACGAAGCAATGAGGTCAGTCATCATGACTTTCATATTTTTTTCTTCAGATTTTCATCATGACTTCGAACGATCTTGTTAAAAGTATCCTACAACGAGATGTTGATGAACAAGATAGAATATTGAAATCAACTGAAGTTACCAAACCATGTCCAGTTGATGTCGATCTTGGTAATCTACTAGTTTGGGATCCTAACGTAGTCGATCAACAAGCATACAAGTATGTGATAATTCAATGAAAACAATGCCGAAACATTTCGTACAATGTAAACAAAATCTATTCTATTTAGAGAAAATCGAGAAGAATATATTAAAAACACAATGCGTGACAATATGCAATTGTTCGTCAATGCGTTGTGGCAGGTAAGCTAATCAGACATTTCATACCGAATATTTTATTTTCATTGTAGGTACCTATCGAACGACATGATAATACGGTAGTGGCCAAATTACCCGATGCAAAGACGGTTGTACCACGAGAAAAACCGGTTAGATATAATGCTGTGCACTGTTACAAATAATGATTTATTCTCATTTAGGTTCCTAAACCGAAACCTCTAACTAAATGGCAAAAATTTGCTCAGAGTAAAGGCATTGTCAAACGAAATAAGAGCAAATTTGTTTGGGATGAAACGAAACAGGAATGGGGCCGTCGTTATGGCTACAAAAAGGCAAATGACGATACGAAACCATGGCTCATCGAAGTACCTGGCAGTGCTGGTATACCTAGCAATAAAATTATATCTCTGTTCCTATAGATTTTTGTTTTTAGATCCGAATGAAGATCAATTTGCTAAACGGCTAGCAGCCAAAAAGGAACGTGTAGCCAAAAATGAATTTCAGCGCTTAAAAAATATCGCTCGTGCAAATAAAATAAATGGTAAATTGAAAGGCTTTGATTATTTCATGGAAATCGAGCGTTTAGTATTAAAGTTGACTTCACAGAGATCGCGTATATTTCAGGAGTTCTTGATCGATGCTCGAGAGGAGCTTAGACTTTATACAATGTATATATCGAACGTTAAAATCGAAGTAATTGCTTAAGAAGTTGCATACGGTAGAGAGGAGTGGCTTGACTACCTCTTTCTTTGAGGAAAATAACGAATTGATCCTAATTTAGTTCGAAACGATGGTGCTATTATCAATAAAAAGTCGTCGACCAATGATGTAAGTTGAAAGCCTAGCATAGAAAAATACTAATCAACGTGTCCTTATTGATTTAGGTGAAAAAAGCTTTAGCAACAGCGAAATATTCTGATGCTAGTATGGGTCAATTTTCTGAACAGGCAGCGCCTGATGAAGCACGACAAACACGTGGATTCAGCAAGAAAAGAAAATTCGAATCTAATTTAGGAAGCTTGAAAAGTGAAAAAAATAAACAATTGAAACTGTTCGAACAAATGAATTCATCAACAGCGAAATGAAGTTGATTTCAGTTCCTTTTTTTTGTTGTTATCTGTTTTCAAGAAATATTTTCATTTCTTGTCATTGATATCTTAATAAAATAAGATTTCTCTTGGTGACAAATCATTTTGGCAGCTCTTCTTTTATTTCAAAATCAACATAAAATCTGCTCGGTACTTTTGCTCATAGTACATTCACACAGATGTAATGGTGAGGAAACTACCGTATATAAAATAGATATCAACTAAAAATGAGTTATATTCTGATAGATCCTAAAATATGTGAAAATATCAAAGAATAATGAAACAATCGTTTGAAAGTTTTTCTTAACTTATAATACCAGGCTCAGTACACGAGAATATGAAGAGAGTGAGTTATTACACAAAAAAAATTTTTACTGTGGATTATATTTGTACACCTTTAGATTGTTGTCGACTTGCGTATAAATAATATGGCCAATAGATAAAATTGAATAGGAAGAAAGCTAATGGGTACAGTGTACGTGCTAGAACGTCGATTCGACTTTCACTGTTTGCGTAAAAAATGTTTTTTAGTGCTCGTCCTTGAAATTTTGAATAAGCTGGTTTACAATGAAAATTTCGCCAAAACCGACATGACTTTTTGCCCGATGTTGTACTGCTCGTCGATGATGTACCAGCTACTGATGCACGATAAAGTAAATGAATGTCACTGTTTGGTTCGTCATGCTCATTTGTATTGGTTTTATCGCTCTGAGAAAAGAAAAGGACGCCATGGAAATATTTCCACGAAGAAAACAAAATTTTTGGGTTTCTATTACTCGGATAACGTAATCTTCCAAGTCGCGCATATTTTCATTCAAGTCACCGGTTCGTGCTTTCGTGTAATAATGTACAAGTGCAAATTCGAACAATGTGGAAAACACGAAGATAAAGCAAACAGCAAGAAATAAATCCAGCGCAGTCGCATAGGAAACTTTTGGTAAATCTTTTTTTCCTTCAATAATCACAAATATAAGTGTTAGTACAGTTGTTACGCCTAAATTAATTCGATCGTTTGTTGCTTCACGATTTAACCAGAGACCGACCCATGACAGGAAGACAATAAGTATACAGGGAATATATAATTGCAATAGAAAATAGCCGACATGACGACGAAATGCAAATACAACGTAAACTATGGATCGAGTTCCTAAGCAAAAAAAGAGCGTATAATATATGAAACTTTGCATGGCTTTATAGATAAGGATTAATAGACATTCATGTATATTCGATTCAGATAAGAGTGTTTTCCAGTAAATCTAATTTAAACCGAGGAAGACGATCGAAAAATGACAAACGCATTGGCCAAATGCAAATGAGCAAAGGATAAAAGAAATCTATCAATCATTGTCTGTCGGCACAATCTTTGCGTTCAAGCTTGTCATAATTGAGTACTGATTAAACTTTAAGACTTGATATTTATAGATGTTCAGCATGTATGACGTAGTCTGCTGGAATATCCAAAGATTGAAAGATCATTTCAACTTACGATTGTCTCTAATAAGGATTCGTTGGCCTACAGTTGCATCAATTAGGGAAAATTGATTCATAACCAAATTGTTCTGAAGATCAACAGCACTATTATTATTCCATTCATAGACAGTTTCTTCACTATTGTACGCAAAACTTCCGATCAGCAAGGTACAATATTGTGCGTCAAGTGGTAAATTTCGTAGATCCATTACACATGAGGCTCGAATAGTTAAACTAAACATAAATGAACTTGAGCAATTCCACCGAGTAAAGGACATACCGTTGAGAATATAGAATAGTGCCATCATTCGCGATGCGAAAAAATCGATTAACATGAGGTACAGAATGAATATATGAACGTCGACCATTGTAAAAATATGTGTCAGGCTTCCAGATTTTTGAAAACATCTGAAAACTGACGGGCAATGACGTGTAATTCATTACCGATGTTTGGTTATATGTCAAACGTGTATCCGTCCATCGTTGTCGAAAAAAACAGTCGAAAGAATATTCCATATCAAGTTCACTGATGCCACTCATACTACGAACATAAATATCCACAATAACTTTATCCGGTTCGCCTTCATAAGTGAAGCAAATCAAAATGAATATCTTCAATGAAAAACGGTCAGTACATACCTCCATAAGTGGGTCGATGATGTCGATCATAAGATTTTAAGAGATCATTTAAAACTGACGAAACATTCCTTAAATCTGATGAGGCTTGTATAAGAAATATTTGACTGAATTGGAACAAAAATATTACTGTTATACGAGTTAAACGTACCATCTCAATCATTGCTCTTTTTCATTTCTCCGATCAATCAACTAACGTCATGTTCGGCTGATGGTTTTATGATGTTGTGTTTTCTAAGCTCGTCTTCTTCTTTTTCTGCTTTTTTCTGCGCGAATGATTAGATTTGTGAGCTAAGAATCGGATGTTGACAATAATTTTCATCAATTGTATGAACATACACGAACGTTCAAGTCGGAAAAGAATAGAATATATCCGGAAATAATCTATTACGAAGTATTACTTTTAGAGATGAAAAAATAGGCAAATCTTGTCATGAGTAATTAAATCTTCGAAGAAACTGAATGTAAATGAATGCTTCAGAGAGTGCTTACGGCCATACCACGTTGAATACACCAGTTCTCGTCCGATCACTGAAGTTAAGCAACGTCGGGCTCGGTTAGTACTTGGATGGGTGACCGCCTGGGAATACCGAGTGTCGTAAGCTTTTTATTTTATTGCTCATTCTTAGTTTTTGATATTAAAATGATAAGCAGAACTAATTTTCAATAAGAATCATACTATAAGCATAGAATATTCCTTGAATACTAGTATCAAGGAACGGCTAATTGATCTGAGCTTGGTAGAGAGCGAAAGTTATTCGGAACGATAATATCGAATGAAAAAGTATCCGAAAAAGTGCACATAGTGAGGATGTGGATGAGAGTGAGGATATCGTTACGCATCCAGATGTGAGCATATATGAACGTTTCTTCAAGTCAACAGGTACGCGATTTTGGCTTTACAACATTTTTAATCTCTACATTTGAATTTGTCTATATTTTATATTTGACGTTATTTAGTTGAATAGAGTCAGTGACTTGCTGATCAATCGTCATTACCCAAGTTTTGTTTTCACTTGAGTCGGAATGACCATCATATTCATATTCACTTCGAAAACTATTTGTGATTCGTAATATTGTTAAAAGTAACATCGAAAAGAGAGATAGACGCTTACGGCCATACCACGTTGAATACACCAGTTCTCGTCCGATCACTGAAGTTAAGCAACGTCGGGCTCGGTTAGTACTTGGATGGGTGACCGCCTGGGAATACCGAGTGTCGTAAGCTTTTTGTTTTTCGACTTCATCATTCTTCTTTGACATCTACGTTATTTAGCGTAATTCATCTTCGCGATCAAATTATTGAATATAATCGATATTGTCATTTTAAATTTCTCTTGATAATTACTTTTTCGTTTCTCTTGGTTTCGATTTATGGAGAAGATTTTATAGTTACATATAAAACACTACAGACATCTATCGTATCAGGTAACAATGGAAACATATTCGAATGAAAGAAACCTAGAGGTCTTCGCTAGTGAACAAACCGTCGAAATGACTGTTAAATAAAATTGTTTGTCTCCTATCTCAACAGTAGATCTTCTGATAAATTCGAATTGTAATGAGTAATACACGTTTCAATAATAATAATAATAACAAACAACTTCCGTATGATCCAAATCGTTTATTACCCGATGATACGAATATTCTAGTACTTGATGAAGAAGGTAACCTTAGCCGCCGATCAACTGACAGTGTACCGATTTCATCTTTGAATCGTCGTCAACAATATTCAAAATATGATATATCGGAAGATGATCGAGGAGGCGCTGGTGTGCTATCAACTGCTCGTGGAGATGAATCATATTATGACATACCATCCGTTGGAAACAACCTTGCTGAGGGTGTACTTGACGCCGAAACAGTTACTAAACATGTTTCCAAAATTGGTAAAACAGCTGTTGGATCCAGTGTGGCTTTTCTTACATTAACATTACCTGTGAATAATCACTCCTCTCCATTGTTCTTTGTACGAACAAGTTTTTTCTTTGTTTTGCCAGGGTTATGGTTTACGCGATATATCGATATTAAGTAATTACAATCATTTGCAAAGAATTGAATTACCGTATAACACCATATCTGGTAAGAATGAGGCTGTTTTTTACTTTATGTATTGACTTTTCCCTAGATTTATCACCATTAAATAACTTGAGTTATTTACTTGAATTGGATGTATCAAATAATAAAATTCGCAAATTGTTCGACTTCTGGCCACCGCGGAACCTCAAAGAAGCTGATTTTTCTTTCAATCTTATCGAAAAAATAGAAAATCTCGAAAATTTTCATTACCTACAAAAACTTATTCTTGATAGTAAGTTTGTTATATTGTTGCCTCGCTAGTCTAACAAGGCCCTAATTTTATTTTCAGACAATCAAATTTCGAAAATCGAAGGTTTGAAACATTGCTATCGATTGCAACATTTAAGCTTAGCACACAATCGTATCAGCCGAATCGAAGAATTAGAAGGACTGCCGCTTAAATATTTAAATTTAGTACGTGTGATAATCTAGACGAGAACTTCATTTTACTTTTCTTGATTTTCAGAGATCCAATCAAATTCAAAAAATTGAAAATCTTGATACGCTTCAATATTTACAACAGTTGAATTTATCTTGTAATAAACTGAATTCCCTAGAAGGCGTACCAGAACGATTAGGGTTTCTCGAAGTGATCGACCTTGCTGATAATCAAGTAAATGAACGTTGGTATAGAATGATGAATTATTCGATTGTCTAATTCTCTAGCTTTATAATTTATCTGATATCGATCGTCTGAGTGAATATCGTCTCTTGAGAGATTTAAATTTACGCGGAAACAAAATAACTGAAATTGATGATTATCGTCTTTCAGTTATTTTTAAATTACAACATTTAACTATTCTTGATCGACGAAAAGTGGATGTAACCGAGAAAGTATGTCCGAATAGTGTTTTACGCTGTAGAAATCTTAATTCGAATTCATCTTCTTTATCAAATCAGATTGAATCCAAACAAATGTTTAATCCATCATCGGAATATTTTGCATCACGAGATCATATGACAAATGTTGTCTTCGCATTTTTACAAGATCATCGAGTACAGGAAAGGTACAGAAGTGACTTTGAAAAAACGTACAATGATATTTACTTTTATCCAAAATCTAGTACTCTGCCGAATATCGAAACACCGTACCCCATGTTGATCCTATCAGGACCAGAAGGTTGTGGACGAATTGAATTGGCTCATCGATTAATCGAAGAATTTAGTGAATTCTTTGGTTATGGGTAAGTGGAGGATCGTTTCGAGTTGACTTTTCTTTGAGATACAATGTCAATGTTTTGTGCTTTTAGATCCTTACATACAACACGTGACAAACGTAACAATGAAAAAGATGGTGTCGACTATGTATTTGTCAAGCATGAACAATATGAAGAAGATGTTACAAAAGTTTGTTGAACCATTTCAGTAAAAAATGAAATATGCTTGTTCTTCACTACGACTGTTTTAGGGTGAATTTCTCTGCTGTTATGAATACTATGGCGATTGGAATGGACTGCAACGTTCATCCATTGAAAACGTCGCTCGTGGTGGTTTAGCTTGCGTTATACAAATCGAACTTGAGGTACTACTAAGCAAAGTTTTCAAAATAAACGTCTTCGTTTTCATAAATACGATTCAATAGGGACTTCTATCAATAAAACAATCTCATTTTGAACCTCGATGCGTTCTCTTGCTACCGATGGATCGGCAAATTCATGAACGTCGTTTGCAATTACAGGGTTTTGATGAAGGTGAAATTAATATGGCATTAAATCGTGTCGAACTTTATGCTGAATACAATCGTACACATCCAGGCTTTTTCGATGCCTTTATTTTAACAAGTATAAATATTTCTCCTTCTCATTACATGCTCATTTCCTCTTGGTACAAATCTAGATAGTCTTGATGATGGTTATGATCAATTGCGCGATCTCGTCATAAGTTATTTAGGTTTAGAAGACGAACGATTCGATGCTCCACGACCAAACACATCCGACGAAATCAAACGTTTCGATGATTTCGATATTCAACGTTCAGGTATACTTGATTTCTCGCATCGGTGACATTGCTAAAATCTTAATATGTTCTCATTCAAAGATTCATTCCTCCCATCAACGAATGCAACAGGTTGTCGTAATTCATCGCATCCATCTGTTGATTCGCCAATCAATCAAGGAGTAAATTCGAATCTGCGATTGAGATATGGTGGATCAGCACCACCGGCAATGATGTCTTCGGAATTTGCTCTACGTGCATCAGCTAAACTACGTATTAAAGAGTTGTTCGATGCTAAAACTGCAAACATACAAAATCAATTACGCCGAGAAATTTCCAAAACATTTCCGCTCTCTCTTCGCCTTGACAGTGCCGACGCACCAAACAGTCGATTGAGTGACCGTCGCGATCGAAAATCCGCACCAACGAATGATCTTCAGATTGATCCAATCAGTCAAACTCCTGACTCAAGTATTGGTAATGACGCCGACCAAGACGATGTCCTACTTATTGATCAAAATCTCTCTCACGATATTCACGGAGATATTGATGATAATATTTCAGTTCGAAGCTAAATTGAATAAACCTAAATGTTCTATTTTTCATTGAATTTCATATTTATATTAAACTACTTCGTTCTTTTCCTGATAAAAAGATTTCTTCATCATAAATTGATGTTGATGAAGATCACAAAACATAAACAGTTTAAGCTTTGGCATTTTCGACAAGCTTTATTCAAAAGTCTGAGATACATCCTATCGTATTTCAAAGACAATTCCTTTCCTTTCATGCGTACATGTCATCTTTAGCGATTTGCTTAAACAGCGGCGATATGACATGTGTATTTGAAATTGACAATCAAAAGTTAGGTAAGCCTATAATGTCTAGCTTATTTTCGAAGAAAACGGATGACAGACAGAATCGATTTCAAACATGACCGACAATTGATCCGTAGATGAAAATATCTCGCGTATACAGCATATTATATAAAAAAGAAAAGGAAGGGAAAGCGAGAGAGAGAAGAGAGAACTTCTTGTTTGTTTTCTTTTCTTCTCGATTCAATCAAGAACCAATAAATATAATCGAATGTTGCTTGTACTCTTCTCATTGGACATAGTCTTCAATATTTTTCTTCGTGTCGGAACTATTGAATACATCAACTAGAAGATTGATTGCATGAAATCGAGTCAATATTTACTCAGTTTTACTTTCGATAGAAATTTCTTCATTAATAATTATTTCGAGAAAGATCAACGATGCCTTTGACTCGAACGAAGACAATTGCACTTGTTGACATCATCATTTCGTGATTTATTTATCTAATACGACAAAAAAAAACAAAGAATTTCATTCTCCATCTTCAGTTATCTTTGCTTGATACTCATCGATTTGAAAATCGAAGCAATACATCGTCTGTCTCTATTCTAATCTTTGAATAGAACAAATTGACTGATAGTATAAGTGTATGGGAATACAATGCAAGCATCATCACTGTTGTCGTTGAGTGACTCGTCACTTATCAACAGAACGTACTATTATTTTGTTATAAAACACACCCTCACATCAGCAAATCTTATCTTTTAAGACAATGTTTGAATAAACATCAACATTATCGAGCACTGTCCAGAGAAAACAAGACGTTCATACTCAGTTTGACCTAATCATTAGATGTGTATGTGCGATATTTGCTTACTAACTGGCAAACACAACATATGTCCCTGCCGTGCGGCACTATGTTCAGAAGATCAATTGTGCGATTAGAGAGAAAACTAGGAGGTAAAGACAGCAAATCAGTCTAATTGATCATGACTGTACATATGTGAAGGCATGAACTATTTTCCTTGNCAGAGAAAACAAGACGTTCATACTCAGTTTGACCTAATCATTAGATGTGTATGTGCGATATTTGCTTACTAACTGGCAAACACAACATATGTCCCTGCCGTGCGGCACTATGTTCAGAAGATCAATTGTGCGATTAGAGAGAAAACTAGGAGGTAAAGACAGCAAATCAGTCTAATTGATCATGACTGTACATATGTGAAGGCATGAACTATTTTCCTTGGCCAGTCTTCTCTTTTTTTTAAACAAAGTTTAGATTTCATAAATATGTATATATTTGTTTACAGAGCATTTAATTCGACACACACATCTGTCCCAGATTTTGTTGAAAACGATGAACACATGACAGAAAAATATCTTTGAACGGTCGAATGGGAAAATTAAATCAATAAACACTGAATGCGAGAATGATTGGCCTATCCTGAAATCGTGAACATCTTCTTGTTGTAAAAATTTTACTAATTCTTTGTCTCTTTGTTTTATGAGAACGTGTGCAGGCGCTTTTCGTAACATTATCTTTGTCGCCTTTTTTGCTTTTTTTGCTCGTTTACTTCTTTGTTTCAATACGGCCTCCTGTAGCCCACACATACATCAATATTAATATCCACACCCGAAAGGGAAGAGAACATAGAAAATTGCAATCCATCTCAATGCATTAAATGGCACGTATTGCTTTTTTGCTTATCCATCGTCGTCTCTCTTCTGCTCTGATTGTCGACAAGTCAAAGGCAAGAGCGAGAAAGAAAAGAGAAAAAATGAATCGAGAGAGATACTAGTCGAGAGGGATATATTCTTTCGCTTATACAATTGGCTGTAGCCATCGATGAGAACCAATGGCAAACAGGAGCCAATAAGAAAAGAAAGAGTATCGAGAAAAGTAATACGACAAAAAGAAAAAAAAAGAACACAACAAGCTAAAACGATACCATCATATATCGGACCGGCTTCCCGTTGGAGAAAAGGGCAACTGACGAACTAATCATATATTCTTTTTCTCTTCAGTTATTCTCTTCGCTGTATCTAACCTTGTGTCGAATGCACATATGAATATCGTTGGTTTGATGTCAACATCCTCGTCTACTACAAATTCCGTAACACCAGTTACTTATCAATTAAGTGAGCAACGTGGTGTACGTCGTCCCAAATGCGCACGTTGTCGAAATCACGGAATGATCTCATGGTTGAAGGGACATAAACGTCATTGTAAATTTCGCGATTGTGCTTGTGCCAAATGTATTCTGATTGCTGAACGACAACGCGTGATGGCTGCGCAAGTTGCTTTAAAACGACAACAAGCAAGTGAAGATGCAATCGCTTTACGTGTTCGTTGTCT